>JAVKLA010000054.1:15316300-15396767 GCA_034782735.1 Sagittarius serpentarius | reverse complement strand
CCCTCAGGTGCCGCCACCGCGGCTGAGGGGCTGGGCAGGGCCCTGGGGCGGGGCTGCTGCGGGACCGGCCCTGGCCGGCGGGGGGCAGCCCCGGCCTCTCCTCACGGAGACTGCCCCGCAGCCGCCCCCCCACCCCCTCCCGCCCCGCTCCAAACGCCTCCCCACGGGCGCCCAAAGCTCCTTAATACGTGAAAATGGTAAGAAGTAACGGAGAATCAGGGTTAAAGTTGGTTTTGTTACATCGGATTAATGATCTCTTCATAAATTTGTAATTGGGCAAGTAGAAGAGTATAGGTTGAGACGACGAGCACTGAAATTAGACGGTGTTAAATTACCCGCGTTGCTGCACAGCCATGTTTTCTGTTCCACAGTGCAACAAAACTGTAGAATTGTAATTGGATGTAGAATTGTAACAAAAAATTATCTTACTAATTGAAACAAATGAAAGTGTTGTTTTGTTTTTTTTCTCTCCTTATGATTCTTTCGAATTCTAGTTGAAAATTACTTGCTTATTGTGGAATCAACTTCGAACCTTCAGGTTTTAAGTCATTATATATTAAGATTAAAGTTTATCATTGTTCCTTTCAACCGTGCGAAGTGAGGGTTTGAAAGTTAACTTTTAAGACTATGAAGGGGCTTCGCTTTCCCACACTGAACTGAAATCCGTGTGGTACAAAGTTATTTTTATGTTGGGTCCGGGCCGCTGTGCTTTTCCATCTGTTTTGCCGTCCTTGTCTCAGAGGAGGTAAACAGCCGTTCTTCAGGCACACTTTAACCAGCAGTTGGTATCACCAAACGCTGTCCATCGTCCACCTACATGTTCAAACATGGAGCAGTAGAGAGCTGCTGCTGCTGTCGTCGCCGTTTCTGCAGCCACAGAGTGGTCCTGGAAATGAGACTTTCCCAGCTACCAATGCTTGTTATATCCAGTTAGGCTCTCAGATGCATCTGTCTGATTGCTGTTGATGGCGGAGTTGGTGTTTGTAGGGCTAGTTTGCTACTCATTGGACACGTGCCAAGCAATATAACGGGTAGTCTTGAGAGACTGTCTTTTGTCTAACCCAAGCAGCACCTGATTATTGTAAATCGAAGCGGTCGTTAAATACAGAGCCATTTTCATTTTCTGGTATGTCCCTTTACACAATATCCTGCTGGTAAACAGCAACAGCGGATGAAATGTTAAGCACCCATACTAATTTTAAGACCTTTTCCATGTTTTTCAGACTTTTTTTTCCTGACTCTGTTGCTAGATGAGAAAAACTATTTACATCTGGGCATTAATGGTACAGAAGTAACTTTTAAAACTTAGCACTGTATGTGTGGATCTTTCGTTAGCTTTCTGTTTTTCAGACCTATAAGGGAGCTTTTCATTTGACCAATTTGAGAGCAAAGAATATCTCTGATAGGTGTTAAGTAACTACTAGACCATCTCCTGTTTTTCTGTGAAGTATATGTGTTGTATGTAAAACCCTGTAGGGACAATTTTTGGCATGTGAACTCTATTACTAGTTTGCCCATAAATTAGGCAAAATTAGCTCACAGTGGCTGTGGTAGAAGTCAGTATTTTTTGATTGGGAGCAAAGTACATAGAATATAAAACAACAACCACAGAACCCTCCTTCTGCTCAATAATTGACTTTTTAAATTTATTTATTTTAAATGAGGAAATGCTAAAAACAGATGTAAAAAGCTTGTAGTCTTGTATGCTAGTTAGTGATCAATCTTCACTTTAGCATGGATGTGAAATTTATATGCTCAGAAAGCTGGAATTACGTTTCCACCATTGGTCTTAACAGATAAGTAAGTATTCTGAAATTGTGAATTATAAAAAATAATTTGCAGTATTTACTGGAATAATTGTTTTGAAATACAAATTAGCACTTGCTCTGACAACTACTGTGTTCATGAAAACCCTGCTGAGGAATAGCCTGCAGGACAGTTTCTTCTAGTACAGTTGTTTTTAAGTAATCCCTGTCAACACTAGGCATCGAAAATGTGCTAGCTATGCAGTGGTCTGAAACAGCTGTCAAATGTAGTTTCTGGCACTAAGCCATCTTTAGATATTGTTGTATCCTGTTAACATAGAAAATGAAGAGATCATTTTCTTCTGGTTTGGTTGGATTTGTGGTCAGTGAGAAGAGGAAGAAAAGGTCTCGAGCTATAAATGAAAAAAAAAATTGTTCAAGAAAGGTGTAAATGAGCCTTAATCAGTGGCTGCCTTTTTTCACATCATGAAGTGCTTTCCTGACTGTAAGGATGTACTTAACCACATGCTTTCCTGAATCTGGGTCAAAGCTCATACTGCTGTTTGTCTTTGGGCAAAGCTATGCAATTGTAATTATAACAAAGTTATTAAATATTATCCAGAAAGTATATTAAAAATAAGTAATTTCCAGATGCTTTCTCCTTTTGATGATCCAGAAGGTCAAGGCAAACAACCATAAATTTGGGGTTTTAGATAAATAGGAAAACAACTATAGTAGAGAATTCAGGAAGAAGACATTTTGGAGGGGGACAGGGAGGGAAGTCATTCCAAGGCACTGGCATGTCTTTCTCTACATACAGGTTTTGCTTTGGATAGGAGTGTATGTATTCAAGTTGGCAGAATTCAGTTTACAAAACTGTTTTTTCATGGTAGCTAGATGACATCCTGCAGAATCCTGATAAGAGAACTTAATAGTTTGGATAAGTATATGGGTTCCTCTCAGGGACCTGAGTTTGGCAGGGTAGGTTAAAATATGTTCCAGTAGAGGACACACAATCTTGCATGCATTCTTTACTTAAACTGTGTAAAATAATCTTTGCCAGTACGTAGTTTATATTTAATTCTTGCTTCCTCTTGGTCATTATGGTGATTTTGCTCATCCCTGACAAAGCCTTGTCATTTTTCTTGAATGGTAGAAATTAGAAATGGCAAAACCCTATTGGGATTAGATCATCCAGCACATTCCCTTACCAATGAGGGATTTCCTTCAGTTTCTTTCTGCCTTTTGTTTTACGAAGTTCCTTATTGTATCTGTCAAGATCTTTGCCAAATGAAAACAGGGTAAGGGCTTCTTTGGGAGCCTATTAATGAATTTTAGTGGATCAGAGCACTGTAATATCATACCAGATCAACGCCATCTAGTCTTGGTTTAGACAAAAGATCTTACGTTAGAAGTTTCGTGTTCTTTCAAAAGAATGGTTGTTAAGAACAATGCTGCAGGTTATGTTTAATTGATGCTACAAGTTATGTTTAAGTGTTGTCATTACATAGTTAAGTTAAATAAATCCCTGTCCAGAAATCATGGTTACATTTTGTCTTCACTTAGCCGTTTTTCTGTAGTCAGTATGTACCATTTGAAAACCACACGTTATCTGTACTCGTAGGTTTTCTCTGCGTGACAACTAATACAGCAAAAAGTAAATGAATCTAAAGATAGACTCTGTACTAAGAAAAAAAGACAGTATGTAGGCATGACATAAGTCATGTTGAAATAGGAAGGGGATTTTTAAATACAGTTTGAAGTGTTGTCTTGTACAAAATGCATCTGGTATGGGTTTTAACTGTCTATTCCAGGTAATGAGCTGTGAAATTGAGTGGGACTGTATAGGCTGATTATACTCCCTGGTTTGCAGATGCATAACTCTTTTTAACTCTTCATTTACTGTAAGCAAAATAACTTGACATTTGTATGGCTTGTTTGCTGTTTATTTCAAGGTACTTGTTTCTGAAAGGCAGTAAATACTCCGAGTCCAATAGTAGGAATATTGTGACAACAGTTATGGTGCTGATGTTTATTTGGGTGGCTAGTAGTGTGTGTTTTATGGAGAACATGGAAGGGGCAGATCCAAGGACATTTCTGCTAGATGCTTGTTTTTTGATTTTTGTTAAAAGTAGGTTTAAGTAATGCAACAATTGTTGTATCCCAGTGTGTAAATGCCACTCTTAACGCTGTGTTTAAGATATTTGTAGCTACTTGAAGTGTCTTCAACTTTTGGTCTTTTCAAATACCTATTTACAACCCTATGCACGCTGTATACTAATATACATGCTTACTGGAAAACATTTCCATACTCTTTGTTTCCTCCTCTTCTCCCTTCTACCTCACATATTTGCATTATGCCTTGTGTAGTAATTGAGAACAAGGCAAAGACATCTGCAATGTATCTGCCTTGATTTTTCTTTAGTTTGAAATCTTGGATTTCATTATTATTCAGTGAACCCACAAAGTGCATTTTTTTATGGCTAATTTAGGTATGCTGCTAATTTGATACCAGCTAGTATTATTTTACTATTGGTATAGATAAATCAGATCTTCAGGTTACAAGTGTACAGATTATGTAATTTCTATTTATTGTAAGTATATTCATCAAATCAACTAAACTGGAAGATGCCTGATGTTACACCTCATGGCCTGCAAAAGTTAGTTATGGTAGAAGTAAAGCACAACTGCTGTGTTTGTGCATAGTCGTTGCTCATCTGCAATTGTTCTTCTAATCTCTTTGGTTTTCTGCTTTCACTAAATCTAAGCATTCTTTGTAGAAACTCATGAATTATTTGTGGTCTATGATATCACTGAGACTTGCTGTACTTTTTTCATGTAATACTGGTTGACAGATGAGTAAGTTCCTCTTGGTTTCCTCTTGCTTTGTCATAGGAAGTCACATTTAATTGATTATGTGACTGAAGAGTAATGATACAACCACAGGAAATCCTGTGGCTGAAACCAGTTTTGTTCTCTGCTTACTTTCAGTAATAATTTTGTATTTGCAGAATACTATCTTTGATTTAGGACTGCATTGTACTTTAAAATGGTGGTGCATTTTGTAACGTACAAACAGAATGCCTAACAGTTTTTGAGATGGGGAGTCTTTTTTACAAAAGATCTAAAAGTAAATAGTAGTATTGCTGACGAGAATTTGTGGCTGAAAATTTGGTAATGTGGGTCACTGTAGACAAAACGAAAGCTAATAGTGTCAAATGCAAACACACCCAAAGAAAAAAGAAATGTAGCATGTGCGTGCCAGATTTGGAGGCTTTGAAAGGTAAGCGGTTCATGGAGACGTGTAGGACTTCTTGCTTGTTCCCTGAGCTGAGCAGTGAGCTAGCTGATGCAGCTACTCAAGCCTGCATGCTTGTAGAAAGAAAGGGTATGTCAGGAGAGTGAGACCATCCTTTCTGAGAACATAGCACATTCAAATTGATTGAAACAAGTCTGCACCCTCATTCTTGATCAAGAGCAGTTTATATCTTGTCTTGAAGCCCTTACATATAGCAATATGCAAGTTTCTAATTAATTTTTGGTTGGGACCTGCTCTTCTGTGACTTTTGAGGCACAGTAATAGCCTTGTTGGGTGTCAGTCTATAAAAAAAATTCTAAAGGAATGGGAAGGTGAGCTTTTAGGTACAGCTGCAGATTTTTTTTTCTTTCCATTTTAAAGTAATTTAGAGGAATTTATTACCATGCTGAGTAAAACTAGGGAAAGACACAATTCATCAGAATGCATTTGCTTTCTGCCTTGCACATGCTGTTACTGTTAGGCCTTATTTAATTTAGAAATTTGGAAAATAAATGTATCCCTAAGATAAAAGGGCAAAGGAAGGATAAAATATTTTAAGAACGTATCTCCTGGCCTTGTAGAGAGTGTGTGTGGTATTACCCTGATGTGACAGCCCTTGTGAAAGAGGATTCCTCTGGTAACCAGAACACTAAACAAGGCAAGCTGCTAGTGTTTCCAAACTAGAGACATGCCTTACTGGCAAGAAGGGAAGATGGCTTGAAAACCAACCAGGGTGGGGAATGAAGGGGCAGGAAATGCTGAGGTGTGTGCCCCCAAAGTACTTATATCCTTGAAGTGTGTAGTCCTTAATTCCTGTGCTTTGGGCACCAGCCATCTAATATTACTTGTGTCTGCGTAGTCACAGGATGTGTACAGCCTTGGAGCTGTATGGTGCTGGAGTTTCTGAACCTGGCTGGGAACCCACGCTTCCATGTTGCGCTCGTATGTCATGAACGAGTGCAGGAGTAGGTATTGACCCTCAGCTGTTGAGCGAGATGTGGATAGCTGTAGCAGTGTTTCTCACTTTGGATTGTTAGAATGTACCTCCAAAGCCCCCTAAGGACATGTGCCCTCTGGGAAGCTTTATGGAGACTTGAAAAAAGAGGAGAAGGAGGCAGTAACAGTAGAGACAAATTGGGATAGCAATACTAGGCATGGTAGTCTGGGGAATGTTGATTTAAAAGGAATTTCAGAGTTGTTTTTATTTAAATTATGTTTCTGTAATTCTTTCTCTCTCTATTAGAGACCAGTACATAGAGTCTTCAGTAGATCCAACAGAAATATTGTCAGTAGAACTGTTGACCTCAGAAACTTCTGTGGTGGAAGTGCTATACCAGCACAAATGACAACTTACGGGTTTATTCAAACGGATACTAACAGTATCAGTGTGTGCTTCGTCTGTTGAGCTAAGTATATATATCTTAAATACATTTCTCTTTGGATCTTAAAATGAAAGTTAAAGCTCAGAAATAATGGAAATTAACTAAAGGGGTTGCTAATATCTGAAAATTGTCTGGAATAACTTGAGGAAAGTGGTCTTTTGGAACGAGTAGCAGTAGGATTTTAAAAACGTAGTTGCAAGATGATTGAAAATGACTGCAGAATCTGGTCTGAATTCACTTCATTTCCTTCCCTGCTTGAAGCATTCTGTGATGTAATAATTTTTGTTGTCATCAGTAATAAATTCAGGGAAGAAGCATGCTGTTTGCAAGTGGATTTATGATGACTGATTATCTGGTTCAGAAGTCTGGGCCAGAGGTGGGCATGTGGGCGGTTCTGCTAGCCTGCTTGGGTCATCAGAGGGTGCCCATTAAAGGTATCTGGAAGAGTAGTCTAGATTCGGTTTTGGAGAAAATTTCTTTGTTGAACTTGCTTCACAGCAGAGAGTAGGGGTGTTTTTGTAACATCTCACTTGAGCTATGTTTTTATGCTATCTTTTGTGCAAAATCTAAAGATTGGACGGGGAAGTGCAAAAATTGATGTTTGTTTATACGTAGTTCTAAGTGACAAAATAGCTAAATGAATTCCTGTCATCAAGCATAGCCTAAAACTTTGCGGAGTTAGCTTCTCTGAAGTACTTACACGAAGAGAAGTTTTAAGACTGTCCTAATTTAATCATAAAATATACTGTATGGTCATATGAGGACTTAAACATAATCCAGCAAAAAACCCCCATGTTGACCATAGTGACCTTTAAAGGAAATCACTGAGCATGAGCTGTGTGAGACTTGGAAATGGATGAAACTTAGCTGGTTTATGTCAGCTGGAAATCTGGCCCAGTATTTAAACTGAACAATTTATAATTCTGTTTTTAATTCTAGGGAGTTATTAATGCACAGTACATAAACACAGAAGCAAAACACTGCAGGTATTGGGGGGGGGGGGGAACACCCCAACTCCAAAACAGTACCCCTCTCTCCTCCCAGTCTCTTCCTTTCCAATCTCCTTCAAGGTTATTTAAGGAGTTAGTAGTTACTGAGGAAAAAGTTATATAAGAACACTTTCTTCCAATCTGTACCATTCTGTTGAAATGGCCTCTTTTGGCAGCTAGAATTGTTATCTACCCTGTATTTGCCACGCCTTTTAATTGCTGTGACCCACCCAAAAATCTTTGTGTTAAAAGCCCATAGCAGGATGAGAAAATGTGAAGTTTTGCATTCCTTTTCCTCACATGTGTATCAGAAATAAAGATATTACTAAAATGGGATTATGTCAAAACACTTAATATGTAGTCAAAGAGGAAACACCTTTTTCCTCATAGCAATTGCAGGTTGAGTGAAAGTGGATGAAAGGAGTAAAAGTGATGAAAACTCTAGTGGCGGGAAGAGAAATCATTCCTTGGAAAGACAGAGTGACTATCTGTAGTAATTTTGCAGATGGTGTTCTTAAACCATAGATGTGGGCATAGAAAGCAGGCAGAGCAAACAGGGAAGAGTTTTGGACTATACATGGAATGAGATTTGTCATAAATTCCTAAAACAGGTTTACTGATCTGTTCCAATATACTGAGTGTTTTGAAGATTATATCCAAACAATCTGAAAATAAATGTTTATTCCCATATATACTCAAGTAACAGTTGAGTTGAAAGGAAAAAAGCATAAAGAGGAGATACCTAAAATCAAGAGAAACTTTATGCAGCACTTTTGAAGACAAAATGTTTTGAGAGTATTTAGTACAGCAAAATATTTAGGATCAAGAGACTGAGGGCATGTTGACTTCATATGTTAATAAAGCTGTTAAATGCACCTTTATGTTTTCAGTTCGTAGTGTGGTCTTTAGACTGCCTTAAGTGGGCTGAAGACCTGCAATACCTCTCTAGCTTTACAGCAAGCATTCAATCTTTGTTTTTAAGCTAAATTGTATTCTAAATTCAAGTGGAGTGAGTGTTGCATTTGTGCAGTAGCAGAAGATGAAAGAAAATTTCTTTTTCAAACAAGGTTTGAGAAATCGCCTTTGGCTTTGATTATTCATGCATGCAGTATAGAACCTTAACTCTCCTGATCAAGTAGTACACGCACCTCAGTGTAAAAATAATGCTGGTTTAAAAGTACCTTTATATAGCACATACCCATGGAAGATGTGAAACTATAGCAGTGTGAGCAGTTTTCCTCAGAACAACATTTGCACAGTAGCAATTTATAGAAGTGTAAGATTTCCAATAAAAGTTTATTCCTAGCTGCTGTAAATACTATGTGTAGCCTAAAATTCTCTTCAGAGAAGCTTATTTTCCACTTGTGATTAGCTTAAAAACATAGGTGACCAAATATGGTAAGTAATTTTTTGGAGATAGTTTGCTTTAGTGTTCAACATTAGTGTTTTTCAAGAAAGCAGGTAATTTTCCTTCTAGCTTTAGCATTGAGAGTAAGCCTGTTGGTGTTGTAGAATGCAGCTGCACAAGTAATAATAAGTAAATCACTTTTATATAGTGTACATAGTAAACTATATGCGGTTAGTAAGGAAATTAGTGTATTTCTACTTGTTAATGAGAAAGGCACTTGTTTTCTTCAGGTAAATGGACTCTACTCTGTTGAAAGTATAGCTTCAGCTGATTTACCAGCATCCAGCTAAGGCTTCAGGATCTTAATTTCCAGAAGGAATATTTTCTATTTGTATTATGTTAAGGAGTAGAGAATGTGAGATTAATTTGAATCAAGCATGTTCCCAATATTAGACACTATTTAGTAGTGGTAATGTTTTAATTTTTTTTTCTTTCCAAATTAAGTGCCTGGGAAACTAAATATTAAAATGAGATTCACCAGTTAAGTAAAGGACATGTTCATATTGCAGACTTTCTTCCTAACTGGTGAAAATCTGTAGGTAGTGCCAAACTTGTGCAGTGAAGTTGTACCTGATTATGCAACACACAGCTCTTAATGAAATCATATGACTAAGGACCTGCAGAATTTGTAGGTTGGATTTAATTTTAATTCCTTTCATTCAGTTACTCATATATTGTTATGTAAATATAGGTATACTATATTCATACATATATAAGTGTATGTATAGGTATGAATATAGACACAAACATACACACAGATACACACACATATATATATATATAAAAGCCATCTGCATACTTTAGTACTTGGTCTTTGTTAGAATTTTAAGGCACAGTTCCATAAATTTCTGATACCCTCCAGAAATATTTTAAACTCTTAGTTCCCAAGGGGAATTAAGATTGTTCTCTGCTCAGTATGTGGAAGAATCAAATAATTCTCTCTGTGATTTATTACTGGATTAGCTGTTGAGTATGTTTTACATGTTAGGTTTTTAAATTTTTTTTTTTTTTTAATGTCTGATGTAAAGGCCACTGGAAAAATGTGTAAAGGCTGGTTCAGAAAGCTTTCAAAATCAGGGGCTATTACTAAACTCAGAGTAATATTTTATGAAAAAAATGACATTATCAGATCAAGCTGTGATGTTCCAAGTGTTTAGGGGTTTTTGTCTTCTACCTTTCTGCATATGTATAAAAATAGCAGACCAAACATTTTAACTGTGGAGTTAATTCCTTTTTGGTATACATCATTTATATTCTAATACATACATATTTTAATGCCTGAATTCAAAAAATGAATAGATAAAGTTGCCATAATACTTAGTAGAAAAACAGGTATTAAAGAAGTTCTTGTCTTCTTGACAGAAATTATATTGAATAATTATTTTAATACCAGTATAAAATGGAACTTATATTTTAACGTTCCAGACTCTTTGTAGACCAAGTAAGATGAAAAAGCTGTCAGAGGGAAGAGGAGACATTAGAGGGGAAACGTATGTGTAATGTACACATAGTTTTTTATTACTGAGAACTACTGAGAAATTTTTCGCTTAAAAAAAGTGTCACTGCCTGAAATAACATAATATGTTGATATAAATATCTGTACCATTCAGAATGTATTATAACCTGTTATTTTAGAATATTCTTAACTGAATTTTTGACCATTTAAAAAATTTCAAAATACAGGATTTTGTATGGCAGTTTTCTCTGCTAAGTTATAATAGGAATTAACTACTTTGAAAGTAAACAGAGCAGTGTTTGTGAACTGTTTACAAATCTGCATAATGTTATCTTGTTTCATATTTAAGTCTGTTTGAGATAACTATTTTAAGGCCTTGCAACTGTTACATACATTTGAACATTTTTCTTACTATAAAAATAATTCATTTCCAAGTTATTGTGTAGGGAGATATTCAGGAAGTTTTCTTTCTTGCTGTTCACTTCTTTGGAACGATTCCATCTTCCCTCCACTAGCTCTTTGTTGGCAAAGGTATCCAGACCTCTTTCCTCCAGGGATAACCTTTTATTTGTTTTTGTTTGCTTGTATCAGTCTAGTCTGCAAATAAATGCGTTAACACACAGACTTTATACTTGATTTTACTCTAATAAACCTTGTCAGCTCTCCTTACAGATGTTCCAGTCTCGGATGAGTTGTGTTTGATATTTGCAGAAGGAGGGAAGTTTTGACTTTCACGGTTTGTCATTCATCAGATGAATCAGAGTTTAAAATACATGTTGAAGGTGGTTGGAAGCTGTGCAGTTCTTTGTCTCCTAGAAGAAGCTCTAAGCTGTTGCACTTGATAGTAATGTGATGGTTACCCGGAGCTACTAAAAATGTAATGTTGTGCTGTTTCAGTTCTTGATTCCACCAGTGCAACTATCTTTATACATGGATTCCTATTAAAGCACTGTGATAGCTACAAGAAAGGCAAAGGTAGTATAAGCTGTACTGCTGGCTCTTGTGGGAGGTAGTTTGTCCCATTGGCATTGCTGAGGTGTGAATTTTGGAGGTCAGGAGAACAGCCTTGGGAAGAGTGGCAAGGAGCAGGCAAAAGATCCTCTCCTGGTTCTTCTTGCGTAGCACTGCCACTCAGGCACTTAGTGAGGCAGGGAATGGTTCCTTTGTGTTTAATAGCCTTGTGCCATTTTAAATTAGTTTTTTTCCTTGTTTCGCAGCTTTGTGGGAAAGGTGCTGCATTTTGGGAAGGAAGTAAGTTAAACTGCTAACTTGTTATTCTTGTCTCTTGGCCCTTTCTTTGACATTTAGACTTTTGTTCTGTGCTTTATTAATGTTACTTAATTTATGCTTGATCTAACTTACGAGAAATTCAGCTGTCTGCAGATATTGGAGGTATTTAGTTATGTGAAACACAGTAATTGCAAGAGAGCAGACTTTTTGGTTAAAACATGACTTCCTGGGACTATCTCAAATTTTTTTTAAAGTTGTGAGGCCTTTCCTTATATATGACTATAAACATAAAAGATTTTTAAACAAGTGAAATCTCAAGGCTTCCACTGTAGCTGTAAGATCTCCAGGGCCAAGCTGTAGGTGAACTTGTGTAGCCGATTCAGCGATAACTGGATTTTCATGATCAGAACATGGACACATACTTTCATCTGACTTAAAAATGGATGCACTGATCATGGAGTGCAATCTAGTTGCTGAACTTCATCTCTTTCTCTTTATCATCTAGAATACACAGTACTGATGTTAGTTGAATTTCTAATGCGAATGATTTTCATGAGCTTTTGGTGCCCTTGTTGAAGAATAGAGGATCCAGTTGTGGGACTGTTCAATATGTTAACATAAAAGAAACTGTAATATGTGAACTACAGATTAAGGTCCTCATTGACATTAGAAGAAAGTCATGCTGTTCACAAAAGTTTCTTAGAAACCTGTTAAAACATTTTAAAGATATAACAACATGGTTGGAGTAATTTAACACATTTTACAGGAAATTATGTTGTTAAATATATAACTGGGCAGTAACACTTATGCAGTTGTAATAAACAAGTTGTCGTCATGACCCTTTTTAACTTTACAGATAAAATGAAAGCTGGGAGATGCTTAAAAAGAACTGTTCAACTGTGGACAAGAATAATATGTCAAGTCTTATAGGACCTGCCACAGAAATGAAAGCTGCTTTGCCTTCTGAAATTTATTTCACTGTTGATCAAATGGCTTGTGTTTGGAGCCTTTGAAGAGTAATGCCCATTATGGTCTGCAGGAGCAGCGTTCGTCTCTAATTTTAACACCAGCTGACTGTTTCTTAAAAGACTGCAGCTGCTATTTACTCAGAGCAGTGTAACTAATTTGATTTTTTTTGTCTGCTGCAGAGCTAATGAATCGTTTTTGCTCCTTACTGGGTGCTACACATAAATTATTATTTCAAATGTTAGGTTCTTCTGAGGCCTTTTAAAGGGGTACATTGTTGAGTTACTAAGTGTAATATTAATGAGGTACCGAATGTAATGTGCTTAATTCTGATTTCTTTTCCTTTACCAATAATCATATTTTTCTCAGTTTATTAAAAATCATATTTGTAAAGCAAGCAAATAATATCACAACGGAGCACAACTCATATCCCATGAAGGTCATTTAGGCATCATAGCAGGAACATTGGGGAGTTGTACAGAGCAGATTGCAATAGCAGAGGTTTCAGCATGGGAATCAGTGCAAATTTTGAATTACGTGATTCTGTATCGGTGATCTTCTGAGAAAGCGTGGAACAACTCCTTGGCAGAGTTCTGGCAAAGCAGTACTGGCAGTTCAATGCAAAGCTGAATCTTCTGAGCTTGATTCCCTGTGTTGTGCAGCTTTTATTTGTTCACATATCTTCATTAGCATAAAAGCTAACAAAGCTAATCAGTATTCAAAGAGGTTATTATAAAGGAAAATGGATACCACACACAAAGAAAGCTTGGGACATTTTGGTTAATACAGATGGTGTTTAAACTGTAATTGAATGTTAATGTCGGTGTGCATCTGAAAGGGATGTTTTTCTGAACATATTTTATTTCAAATGTTCTTGGTTTGTTTTAATTTTTAGGACAAAATGTTGCATGTAGTACTGTATTACAGAATAATTATAGGATTTGTCTGGTATCAATTATTATGAATAGGCTGTAGACAATTTAAACAAAATTGTGGCTGGAGGCTTTTTAGAGCTATCATTATTTGGATTTCCTGACCTGTTTGGTTTTTACTTTTTTTATTATGATTGAGCACTTCAGAAAGATAGTTGGTGAATGTCTGTTATCAACTTTCATAGGAGAATCAGTTCTGACCCCTGAAGACTTTCTACTGAATGTTTACTGTGCTGTTCTCGGAAGTGGCATTGTTTTTCTGCTATGCTACAGTTGATATCAACATGCATGAACAAAGCATTGTGAGGGTGAAGTACTGAATGAGGGTGGGGGAAAGCTTTAGTATTTTGCAAAGCCATGTCTTTTAACAGGAGTTTTATATTTAATAAATATTAAAGTAATGACAGTAAATTGGATGTCTGATTAGGGTTTTTGAAAAAGGTTCATTTACAGAGGTAATATAAACAGTATTTGGAATCCCTTAAGACTAGCTTTCTACCTTTTTGACTTAAAAAGAATTTCCACTGGAAATGTGGATTTCTGTGATATCCATGTGTTTCTTTCAGTTGCTCATGAAGTTTTGCAGGCCCCAAAGTGCTCACAAGCCAGAGGTCAAATAGTGAATTAGAAGACTTACCTGACCTGCTGATAGAAGGAGGAGAGGGAAGAGAAATTGTGTCTCTGTCTGTTCTCTCCCTCAAAAATTTTTATTCATGAGTAAAATAAAACTAAATGGAAGAATGTTCGTAAGAGCAATCTCTAACTCAGTGTTTGTGAGTACTCGGAGCAGTCTGTAGACAGGAGTAAAGTGGTAAGGATTGAATTTCTCCCGTTCATTTTGACTCAAATAACTGGAGTTTAGCATAGACAAGTGGAATATCTATAATCTGTATCTTGATTATAGAATCTGACTTGCAGGCCTTTCAGTGGCAGAAAGATCCTCTTGTCTTCATTGGTGGTCAGGACAACTACATCTTTATGATTTCTTTGCTGTTAATGTTTTTTATGTTAATTCATTTGCTAGTGCTTAATTAAAGCTGTAACTACTTAAGCACTTCCTTCAGAGTGTGGGAAGTATATTTAACAAGCCTAATACTCTGCAGTGGCTGAATGTACCTGATCAGTCTGTATGTTTTGTTCACATGAGTAAGTATCCCAGAGGAAAGTTTTGCCAGGAAATACTCTGCCTTCCAGCTGTAATTGAATGGGCTTGAACAACAAGCTGAGACAGCTGGGTCCTGTTTTGGTCTTGATTTGTAGGGACCCAAGGGATTGGGAGAGTGGGAAAGGGATCCTGTGCCAGTTGAGTGAGTTCAAATGAGGAAAAGAGAGCTTTGCTCCCTTGGCTGTTCTGCATTTCAACTATTAATACGGCAATAAAGCCTATTCAAAGAGTTCTGTGTTCTTTGTGTTTTTTGAAAGAAGGCTTGTGTGCTTAGCTATTGTGTCTTTTTTGAAAGTTAATGTTTTATCACATGAGGCAGAATTTTCCAGGTCAACCACCCAACTTTAATCATGAGATCTTGTGGAGTGCAGGAAGGAAGCTGCGAAGTCCTCACAATAACCAAGGAATAACATCCTATTGGAAGTGTTCTTTCATGGGGTCATTCACATTGTAATTAAGAAACCCCAAGAAACGAGTAGTTAAAGCATTTGGACTTCATCTTGAAGAACTTTTTGAATAGTTTAAGTCTCTGATGTATCTGTATTTAAAATGAATTTTCTGTGGTCTTGAGGTATAACAGAAGCTTTTTCCCAGTCCTTTTAAGTGTTGCTCAGTTCTGAACATATACTTGAGATTGTTGTAGGAAGGTCAAATTGCTGCTTTCAGAGGGAACCTGTCCTGGTTTCAGCTGGGGTAGAGTTAATTGTCTTCCTAGGAGCTGGTACAGCGCTGTGTTTTGGGTTTAGGATGAGAAGAATGCTAGTAACACCCTGGTGTTTTCGGTTGTTGCTCAGTAGTGTTTAGACTAAGTCAAGGACTTTTCAGCTTCTCGTGCCCAGCCAGCAAGGAGGCTGGAGGGGCACAGGAAAGGTGGGAGGGGAGAGAGCCGGGACAGCAGAGCCAAATTGGCCAAAGGGGTATTCTATACCATGGGATATCATGCGCAGCTGGGTGGGGGGAGGAGGAGCACAGCTCTGGCATCTGTCGGCGAGTGGTGAGCAATTGCATTGTACATCGCTTGTTTTGTGTATTCCAATCCTTTTATTATTATTGTCATTTTCTTGTTGTTATTAGTGTCATTGTTAGTTTCTTCCTTTCTGTTCTATTAAACTGTTCTTATCTCAGCCCACGAGCTTTACTTGATTTTCCGATTCTCTCCCCCATCCCACTGGGTGGTGGGGAAGTGAGTGAGCAGCTGCGTGGTGCTGAGTTGCTGGCTGGGGTTAAACCACGACGGAACCCTAAATCAAATTTTTGCTGGTTACATTGCAAACGTTAACTGTTCGGTTAAACTTTGTATTTGCCTCAGACTGACCTGTTGTTGACAAAAGTAAATAGCTATTTCTCCGAACTGAATCAGGCGGTTTTACCAAATAGATGTTTAAATTTTCTTGTCCAAATCCAGCTAATATGATTGCCAAATGAAAATAATATGAGGGTAGTAGTGGGGCAAAACAAAGCTATGTTTGCACAGTCATCCGTCGCTTGTATTAAGTAAGAGTGAGAAGTACGCAGAGATGTGTGGAGGAACTACCTGCTTTTAAAAATCAGGGGAAAAAGCTGCAAAGAGAGAAGAGATCATGTCAGAAGAAAATAGTGTATCCTATGCTACAATATAAAACACAGGATCCTGTTCTACCAGATTTATCCTAGCAGTACATCTTTACTAATGTTAAGTGGGCAACAGCTCCGTGCTGTGGTGGCTAGATCACTTCTAGTACTCTGTTTTCCTTGGGTGTTACTACATCATTGCCTGCAGTGTAGACAGGCTCTTAGTTTAGACACATAGGCACAGAAGGCTACATTCTCTTTTATTTGTATGCTGACTTTTGAATACCTGGTGTATACAGACAGCTGAATGTAGACCATCAAGTTGAATTTCTAGCAACTGATGGCTTTTCTTGCATGATAGTGTGCCTCCATGGCTAGGGTTTGTCTGATGCTGTAGTGCAGTGGTGGGAAATGCAAATACAGAGGGCTCTAGTTTGTACACTGCTATAGTGATTTTGTGGTAGGTATCCTCTAACTTTACATGAGGTAGAAGTATGTATATGCATTTGTTCTGGTTCATCAGTATAACTATAACAGTCTACTAGCCAGCTGATCTTGATGCATTTTCTTCAATAGTTAGTAATTTTGTTTATTTACCAAACCTAATGGTATCTCCATGTGTATCAATGGTTTGGTACTCATTGGGTTGGATGTGTAGAGTTTGAAAAACTTTCTTGTAAGTAGTTATGTTCTTGCAGGTATGAGTTGTAAGGTAGCTTAGACTGATAAGAATTTCTTGGCTAAAGAGTGTTTTTGTAATTTTTGTCTCATGTAATATTTCATGTGTTCACAAATGATTATTTTGCATGAGTATTGCAACTGTCACGAAGTGCTATCATCAACTTCCATTGGGGCAAAAAAGGTTATTCTAGAGAACTGTACAGTATGCAGCATTTCTTCCAAATAAAATTTCACTTGATGACAACTAATTTTATAAAAGGAAGTAAAAAAGATGCAGCATGAGCTGCTTCTGAAGCTGTAGGGAAGTTCTGCCATCTTTAGTTAAGAGTGACACTGGGCAGAAAATCCTATGGTCTTTTTGCTGCTGCTAGATCAAGGAAAATGTTTTATTTGTGTTATATTTAAATTTTTCCCAGGAAAGAATAGCAGAATTTACATAGACCAGACAAAGCTATTTTCCACATTCTCGTAGAAGAGTAGTTAAATCCTTAGTGGAAGCTGCTTCTTTTATCTGGTCTCAAGGTACTCCACAGTGTTGCTTACAGGCAGGACTGGAAAAAGCTGGTTTGCATTATGTCTAAGTGGTCTTTCAAGGGCAGTGTCTGTTGTCAAGGTTGGTTTGAAAATTTGAGAGGAAAAGGGAAAAAATATTAATGGAGCTAGTGCCATGAAGGCTATTTTTTGCAAAATATTTTACATTGGAGGTCACACTTCCTTTATTTCAACCATGTACCAGAGGGGCTTCTTAGTGTCAAGGCTGTAGCTAGGGAGAATACTCTGGGAGAATTTTTTTTCTGAGGTAAAATATCTATAGCATATGAATTTGGGTATTTTAGGTATAATTTTCTTTGAGATTAGAGGAGATAAACCAATTGTGGAAAAAAAAGTGATTGAAAATACAGTATTTAATCTTCACCTTTCTGTAACTCTTGTTTGCAGCCAATACTAAAGCATGTGTATGTTTCTCTAGTGTACTAACAGGACTGCTAGCACTTTATATTTGTACATAACTTTGCATATTATATCTCTTAGAGTGACAACATGTAATAAAAATAAATGGATATCTAATTCTCTTTTATATCTTTAGAGGTTAAGTTGATACTTGATTATTTCTCTTAAGTCTATCTTGTGTGATTGCTGCAATGAGTTATAAACATCATAGAAAAAAAATCAAGATTTAAATAAAATCTTAATTGATGAATTGTCTATCCTGGATGTTTGGTAATATGCTTAAAGAGCCACTAGAAATCATTTGTGTAGGTTTCATTTGAGACTGATTTTAAACTAGTGGTTTTTTAAATGCTTATCATTAGAGCAAATGTTGATGGGACAAGTAGCAGTTGCTGTTGTTTAATTATTTGTATTAAGAAGAAGATACTGCTATTTAAGAAGTTGAGCTAGAAGCAAAGAAAGTGGCTATCACCTTTTACATAGCAAAATGTGAAAGCTGTGTTTACTCTCAGTGTGTGCACACAGTCGTATAAATAACACCACCATTCCTGTGCAGGACTGGAATGCAGGATTGGAGGGCAGGAGAATAGCGTGGTCACAGATGTTGCTGCCTTGGTTGCCATCTAGCCTAGTTATGTTTCCTGTCAGGTACTTTTTCCACTTTTAAATGGAAAAAAAAAAAAAAGGTGACTTTGAAAAGGAGGGAGTAGCAGAAGCCACTGACTGGAAGAAAAGAAGAAGGAAAAGGAATGAAGAAATTGAATCTTCTTTTAATTGGTTTTCTTATTTCCTCTGGGAGGAACTAAGGCCAATCACGTCAAAAACAGTCCCCTAATATTATTGATTAAATAATAGCTGTCTTGTTTCTATGGTGTCTTTAACTATTTAATTTTAAAAATAGAGAGGAATGTTCTTGTCTCATGAAAGAAAGGGAATGGTTATACTGGCATATGTATTATATCAGAAGTTTTCAAGAAGAAATCTGTTTTTTTGCATAATCTGCTCAACAAGACCTCATGCTTCTTGTAAGAAATGGCTCATTTTTCGCCATGGGAAAAAGTTTGGGTTTTTTTTTCTTCCCATTTATTTTATTTTTGTCTTGTGATTTTGTTCCAATGAACAATTCAGTTGGGCGAATATACTTTTTATTTCAGGAAAATAATATAACTTTAAATTGTTACCTAACAGTATATGTTTATTTTAAAATCTCTCTCTCAAACAGCAGAAATAGATAAGATTTCTCTCGCAACATACGTTTGGTGTGGTAAGGTCTTTTTAAAATGCAAAACATAACAGATTTTTCTATTAGAATTGCTCAGTTGTCTACTTGCTTAAATGTTTTCGTGCATTTATGTATTCCAGTATGTTATTTTCATAAGACAAGATGTGATCTCAAAATGACAGTTTAAAGTTTGTGTACAGGCCGTGCTTAAGTACGTGCATGGGGTTTTGTTGAGAATATCAGGGTGAGAACTGAATGTTGGCTGCCACCTTGCTCTCTGCTTTTGAAAAATTTAGGCTTGTGATCTTGACAACAAATTTGTGTGCATGTACACATGTGTATATGGCATCTAAAATATTTTGCAAATAAAACTGGTCAGGAAATAATTATTTTCTCTACGTGCAAAATAAGAGTTCTTTGCTGTTTTGAGTAAGTGCAAAATGTTTTTCTTGGATGATCAGTGAGAGAAATTGCTATTCATGGGGCAGAAATTTGTTTACTCTCTCGTGTGTACTTCAGGGCTTATGGCATGGGGAACAAAGCAAGATTTCCTCTTCCTGGAGGCACAGAATTAGGATTCAGAGTAGGT
The DNA here is from genome assembly GCA_034782735.1 of Sagittarius serpentarius. Lineage (NCBI taxonomy): Eukaryota > Metazoa > Chordata > Aves > Accipitriformes > Sagittariidae > Sagittarius > Sagittarius serpentarius. The sequence goes on along the minus strand of JAVKLA010000054.1, from coordinate 15,377,202 downwards.
TTTTATCTACTACCTGTATTTGATAAGGAAAGAATTGAGGAAAGAGCTAAACAAATCACACTGTAAACCTGCATAACCCCAGTAAGTCATGGTAATTTTTCCTCCTGTCTACCTTACTTTAGGTAGTGGGAGAAATGGCAGGTTGTGCAGATTATATGCTGTAATGCTCTCGGATGTATCCTGGTGACATCTGTCATGAATGCTTCTTTAAATCTCTTTCACGCTTTATTAAAGCTCCAAACCACCGTAGCGTTTCAGAGATGGAAGATAGTGTGTAGTTCTTTAAAAAAAACCCAAGCAACCAAAACAAACCCGAAAAACCTTTTATGGTCTCTGAGAAGAAATTGTTCATAAGGTTATTTTCGCAGTGTTCCTTCCATGATATACTTTTTCTTTGAGTTCAGGGAGTGAGTAGAACATAAGAGACTTCATGCATGAAGAAGGTGGTCCTTGTTCCGTTAATGGCTTTCTGTATACGGCTTCGTAGATTCTAGCCATCACATGGAGGACTAGAGTTTCTGTTTGTACAGTGAGTTGGTTTAGGTTGATTTGGTAGTTAGGATTCTCTAATGTACTGGTCAGTTTTTGGAATGAATTAAAACTTACTGCTAGTAATTAGGAAATTATATATGATGTCTGGGCAATTATATTTACATTTTTAAAAAATCTTTGAAATCTTTGGTATTTAAATCGATGATGTTTTCAAAAATAGTTCAGAATCTTTCAAGAAAATAGCTGACAGGGTCATTATTTTAAATCTAGAAAAGGTAATAATAAGAGTAGGTAGTAAAAATTATTTCTTTCGGATACAGTAAGATTGTTTGCAGTTGTACAGTCATTCAATCTTGGGAATGTCCATTGTTCTTTTACAGCCAAAAGGATGGAGTCTCAGTTACTGTCCGTTTTCTTCTGAAAGTTGGATGTAGCACAAGGGCTGCAACTGGTTTTTTTGACCCCTCCTGCCCTGTGAACATTGTTACACTTCTAATATATTGCAGAGTTTTGACTCTCTTAAGCATAATGGCATTAGAATACTCTCTTGTGTCCTCTTTCATCAAGTCTTCTAAGGTTCTCCACTGATACTGTATTTCCTGACCACTACATGTCCTTGCAGCATTTCAGGTGTACTAGGTCCTCTAATAACAGAAGTCACTAGTGTTGACAGTGAAATGTACTTGTGGTGTCCACAAAAAATGCAGCATATTTCATTACAAGAAAAGATGCCTTGTTGAACCTCCATTTGCTGCTTCCTTCAGAATTAAGTTGAAAACTTGGGAGCTCACTTGTAAGCTTGTGAGCCTGTTTGAGCATTCTGTTTGTTAACTTTGTTACTGTTGGCTTACTATTTCAAACTTACATTTTAAACCTATATTTAAAACAAACCCTAAATCATAAGATCTGAGATTTTAATTTCAGTTCATCTCTCCTGTAGCTTTGCAGCAGGTGAGGCATCTTGTGTGCAAACATAGTGGTGTCATCTGCTGAAGAGGACAAGCAGTTGTAACACTATGCACAAAAGGATTTTTTGCTTGTTTTACCTGTATATTAGGGCTGCTGTTTGCTGAGTTGGGGGCCAGAAGGTGTTGAAATATGTTTGTTTGGTGTTGATTTCATTTGATTTCTTCTGATGGTGCTGTCTCTCCTATCTGCACAGGGCCTGGGCCACAAGAACTTGGATGTGTCTGGGATAAACTTGACACTGCCTTCACTCCTCAGACCATGGTACAGGCTGAGGGGGAGATAGCTGTTAAGAGTGCTTCAAAATTGCTTCCACTGTGCTTGGGTTCAAAAAACAACTGGGGCAGAGCACCTCCTTGAAGGCTGCCCTCATCCTTAGGTCTGCTCAGACATCTGTGGTTTTGTTGTGTTTTCTTTATTATTTACTTTTCTCTCAGAGGATTCTGTAACTTAAGTATAAATATCTTCATTTGGCTATGTAATTGTATTCAGATTCATAGGAATCTAGGTGCTTCTATGAGAGGAAAAAACCTTTTAGAAGAAGGTTTAGGGTTTTTTCTTATTAAAAAAATATCCATGTACTGTTTAAACGGGATGTTTGGCCACCAAATGTAAATAGCAAGGCTAATTACTAATACTTACAATTTGCTTTCATTAAGTGTGGTGCTACTTTGTTATCAAATTTGGTTTTCTTTGTTACCTGCATGGGCTTGGTGTAGCGAATTCTGCTTACACCCTAGAGAATCTAGCTCTTAGGTTGCCACAGAAGTTGTCATTGTTGGAGCACTGAAGCTCTTTTTCAGAAGTGTATGTCACTTGGTCCCTGAATTTTGCAAATTCAGCCTCTCTTCTGGAGAATTGTTTAAATGATGCTTTTATGCATTATTTTCAAGCTATTCTTTCCATCTCCCATAGAAAACAGAAGATGCTGCTCAAAAAGAAGCCTAAATTTGAGAAGATTTTTTTCCCTCCCTTTTTGGTCCTTTTGAGATTTGTTTGGAGTTAATAAGCTGGTCTGAGAAACTTGGAGTTACCTACAGGCATGACCTTATTCTGGAAATGTCCGTTTAGTGCAATATACATATATGTGTGGAATATATGTATGTATATATACATGTATGTGTGGGTACACACATACACACACAAACATTTTCGATAGGTCAGTTAACACAGACTATTCCCTATTATCTCTTGACAGTCATGGAAAAATGATAGATGAGGAGTAGGCTTGGTTGTTGTAACTCCTTCACTGATCTGTATCATAATTTCGTTATCACTGTTACTTCCTTTTGAGTGCAGCAGCCTGTTTGCTTACTAGGATTCAGGTAACTATAAGCAAATTTCAGCCTGCCCACTATTCTTCACAGTACATGATTGGAAATTAATAGATTGACTTTCAGCTGGAGAGTGTATATTTTTTTAGTCCCCTAGTGATTCAGACTGCTAATTTCAGTAACTTGTTGATCTCCTGCGGTGGCACGCATATATCAAGCTTGAATTTTGCCATTGTGCTTTTAGGCTGTAGGAGAGATTTTTTTCATGAGGTAGATGTGGAATTTCGATTTTACAAAAATGAAAATTCCTTTTTTTGCCTATCTTGGATCTTCTGGAGCTGTGTTCATTCTTTGTATGATCTTGAATAGAATCTCTAATGACTCAGAAATTACTTAGCCTACTTGCTCAAAACCTTGGCAATAAATTTCACTAGGCCTTGCTGATTCAGGTGTATCTAATGCATTTTCTTGTTTATTTAATCTTTGTGTTAGTATCAGCAGAGATATTTGTGATTTGATTGAGCCAAAAAAGTTGAAATGCCTTTATCTGTAGCAGTGTTACTCAGATAAGGCACGTTGGACAGTACATTGTGGGGAAACCTGCCCTGCCCTTATTTCAGACAGCTAGTACTCGTCACAGTCCAGTAATTTTCACAAATACTAAATTCAGATTTGTTGCAAAATTGTACTAAAGTAAATGTAAATGGGGAGAATACTACAGCGTGAGTGGTTCTTAGCTTAACAGATGGAACCTAAGGAAGCTATACTGCCAAGTGAGTGTTGTCGGTTTTGATGACTAGTAACCCAAGTTACTGACTGTCACTTTCTTGGGTTGAGGTTGAATTCTTCTTGAGATTCAGAAGAATTTTAGATGAAGGCATCCATTTATCTTGAGGTTTCTAAAGAAGTACTTTAACACAATATGGGTGAAAAGTTTGTCTGTGCAGCTTGTATACTTTACTGTGATTAATATTGGTGCTACCATCTTTGAGCATGAATTAATTGTCAAGTACTAATGTTGGGTTAAAACAAATGCACTTTCCATTCTTTCTCACATGCAGTAGTAGTTGATTTAAATTAATAGTTGTGTTGAACTAGAGATTCTGTTGACACTTGAAATCGTACCGAGTGGTTCATTATTTGAAATTTATCAAGGAGCAAGCAGTAAGATTTCTCTCCGCAGTGGATATTGGTCCCTTGTAGGCTGGTACATAGTGGGGAGGCACTGCACTGTGGCTTATGTAGAAAACACGGAGGAGGGGGGAACAAATCCCAGCTAGGGAAAACTCATAATGGCTAGAACATGCAGTAACTGACTCCAGTAGAAAGAACCTTTTGCAAGGGTTGTGTAAGTCATTTGAGAAAGTTTAATGTTGGATGAATTCTGATAGTCAAGATCCTGACATCTTCATTGTAAGTTAGTTGGGTAAGTTGACGTTTGATGAAAAGTTTGAGAGATTTAGTTGGAAATACTCAGAAGAAACTATAGGAATGTAATTTGATTTTGAGCTTCCCTCAGAGTAACTTTATAGAAGCAAGATATAAAGAAGTAGTAATTGTTAAAGTACACCACTAACCTCATTGTCTCTCTGAAATGTATGATCTATTTTTATTTATGAAGTTAAAATGGCATTGTCATTGGAAGGTGAGACCTTTGTAGTTAAATGTATATAAACACCTCTTTTGTTAAATCGGAAAACAATCATAATTAAAAGCAAGAAAATAAATATTTTGAACATTTCTGATGGTACGTCATATCAAGGTGCTCCCTATCATTAAAGTTTTGTTTGCCCCTCTGTGTAAGTAAGTAAAAATTGCAATGAAATACGAACAAAATGAGGGGTGAGGAAGCCGAGGGTGTTGTATATATTCATTACTCCCTTTTATGGACTTGGACATCTTTCTGATACTCATTCTCTGAAGTGTCCTTTCTTTTGTAATGAACCCTTGTGTACGCAAATACATTTCACAACTCAAATTCTGTCTTGTCTGAAGTTGGCACTTTGCATCAGGGTTGACAGTTAATATAGTCACAGGTGCCCTGTTGATTTCAATAGAAGTTAAATGTTTGCTTTCTTCTGAGGATTTGGGCCCAAGACATCTTGAAAACCCATTGCAGTAATTTCCCAAATTAATGTGTATTAAATTGTTTTCCTAGGAGACATATTCTGTGGATGTCAGGTTTCTAGAGAAAGGTTTCTCAGCTTCATAAAGTGAGATCTCACTTTCCTGTTAATCGTCTTTTCCATATTTGTGTGTCAGAAGAAGTAGTAAATCAGAGTTGTTGTTATCCTTGGAGTTGCCCAAACTTTATGCAAAATATTTGTCTTTTTTTTTTTTTTTTTTTTAATCTGTATTTGCTAAAAGAGCTGGAGGGAGTAGTCAGTTCTCAAGCAGTTGTATCTGCTGGTCACACTAGGAGTCTGGACACAGACTGTTGATTAAAAAAAAAACAGAAAACAAAAACAACCCCTAGAAGTAATTTCATGAGCAGAAGTGACTAATAATGCTTGGTTTCCTGTTAATTGTGCCTTGCGGTTGATTGGAGTCCCTGAGTTAAAGGTTTTGTCGCAATTACAGCACATGTACGGGAAGATGTCTGCTCCCAGCCCTCCAGCTGGTTCCCAGGGTATTGCCCTGGTATTAAAAAACAAGGGGATGCTGTTGTAGGCTGCGTGGGTTTAGGAGTCTCTCCTACCACCCACGTACTTCTGCGGAGCATGCAGAAGTGAATTGTCTTTGAAATACCGTCTGCTTAGTCGTATCTGGTTCAGGTCAGGCGATGGGTAGGAGTTATGAGGAGACCTGGCTGCAGACACGCGCTGTGACTGTGGGAGTGTTCCTTCTTTCGTCTCTGTGTCACTCTCCTGACAGTAATTCAAGTATATCTCGGTGTAAAGGGTTCAGTTGGTGATGATGATGCTTAGTCAAAATTATTAATTTAAAAATAAATCCAGGTCTCTCTGAGAGCAATTGTAAACCTAGAGGATGAAAACCAAATGTTTTTGAATACCACCTCTGTTACAAGTCTTTATAAGGACTGTATTCTGTCCTTCTGTTTTGTTTGCTTTCTATGAATTAGCTGTAAAAAACATACACAATGGCTATTGTAAATACCAGCCTTCTGTTTGCTGCTGTATGTAAAATTTTTAATTTATGTGCCATCATTATTTGAAAAATAACAAGAAAATAGTCCCAAAATACCTTATTGTGTGAAAGAGTCCTTTCCATTTAGGCAGTTAGATAAGCAGCCCATTTCCTCTGAAGGAATATTGCTGCAGTTGCTTACAGTACTTACTATATCTGGACTGAATTTAGGTGTGTGTTTCTTATTGTACAGGTGTTTTTTGAATGCACGTTGAGATAAACTGAGAATATTTAAACAGTCAGCTGAATATTATATTTTTGTGATAAATAGAGAAAGATTTGGGTGGAAAGAAGTGTCAATATAGAGTAGGAAGTTGGCAAGGTATGTATGGGTGTGAATAGTGGATGAGCTGAATCTGAGTTGTTGGGGGGAAAACACATTTTGATACCTTGCATGTGTTGCATGTGAATGCTATATTTTACCTTATGCTTGACACAATATAGGCCTAAGAATATTACATTTCATTTCAGTAATCAGTTTTATTTGCTAAGATATAACTAGAGAATTTGGAAAACAGCAAGAAATTAAGGGGTCTTTTTTTGATGAGCAATGCTGTGAAGACAAGCTAAAACTAATAGGAAGGTTTTGTGGTAAGTTCTGAGTAAATACTGAGTAACAGTCTAAAAATAAATGTTAATAAGGGCAGGAGTTGCCACACTTTCTTAAGGATTTGAGATCAGAGGAAAACAATGTTCAGAGTGTGGGAGGGGAAACAGTAACAGTTCTCATGTTTTTCATAATAGTTAGGAAGTGCAGTGTGTTATTATGGAAGTAATCTAGGTTTAACCTAGGACTTGACCCATTTCTCAAGAATGGTTTAAACGTAACAAGATCTGTTTGGCTGTTATATGGATGGGTACACCAATGACCCATACCTTCAAATATAACTAATTACAAATACGCATTTGATGCTTCATTATGACTAATCTTCATTTTTAGTAATAGCATTTTTGTACTGTTTTCATGTGGATAAGTGTTAAGAATTTGTAGGATTTGGATTTCAGAACGTTTTGACCATCTTTCAGATTGTTGTTAAGCTTGCACTAATTTAGTATGTTGCTCAAGAACACGGACTAAAGTCTGGAGGAAGAAGAGATATCATGACCAGGTGTTTGAACTGGGGACTCTTGTTCAACAGGGAAAGATGATGAAATAATTAGGAAAATGGGTTTAGTCATATAATGTGGAACATAAGTTATCCATACTAAAAAGAAATGTTTATTTTTGCTTGCATTTTACTGTGAACTACCTAACTTGATCTTTTGTGATCTGTGGAACAAGGTGACATTTGGAAAAGTAAGCTATGAATTCACCTCCCTACAAGTAATTTTTTCATAGAACAAATCTTCTATAAACTAATTCGAGAGTGAAAAATGATTAATTCCTAGCATTCATTTTGCTTATGACTAAATTATGACTTATTTTCAAAATGTTTTATTACCTGTAACTGGAATCCATTTTTATTAGAGTGCGGTTTCCATCTGAATATTTACATGAAATATCTATATTGATAATATTTAAAAATTATAAGCACTAACTAAGATTTGTGTATGTTACCTCCTTCTGAAGTGTGGTTGCTTTATTGAGGTAACTAAATGAGTAATCTCTCCTGAAAACTGCTGTATTTATGTATAAATTAATGAATGTGTTCTGTGCTCTTCTGAAAATGTGTCCCAACTTCCTTACTATCCCACTACTTATCTTAAACTTGTTTGTATGTTCTATGTCTTGCCATGGCTTTTCCTTTCAAGCTTCTAGTAAACAAAACTTTTGAGATAAAACTTGGGTAAAAGCATTCAAAGAATTTTCAGAGCTCAGTGAATATTTTATGCATTTAGTTTCACAACTTCCAGAACATTTTTTCTCCAGTGCATCAGATGCATACAAGACCTCCTCAGGAAGAATGTTAATTTTGTTTGCTGCCTCCTCTTTTTATCTTAAGCTGATAAATAAAACCAAATAATCATATCTTGTTATTGAATTGTTGTATTGTCATAAAAAAATTGCCTTTTATCAATGTAGCAATAAGCAAATGTTTTGATCTATGTAGCCTATTATAACAGGCATACAGCAGTACAACTCTGTGTTACAGTAGGGAGGAAGATTCAAAAAATACTCTTTAATTTAGGCTCAGCCCTGCAAATACATGCATGGAAGAGTTCATGGTTTTCAGGTCTTTCTTATTTCTGACTTGGCATTGACAGGGATACTGAAATAAATTATGTGCTCAGTAGCATGAAAGTCAGTTCAGATGTACTGCTTAGCGAATCCCTTCACTTGATTCATTAGGAACTCTGAAGGTTTAATTGGAAACAATATGCCCTTAAAGGGTGGTTTGAAAACCTTTTTATGATTAGGTAATATAAGCATAAGGGGGCCTGAAAACTGAACAGAGAAACTGAATTAAAAGCAAGTTAAAGTTTCTCTTTGGTTTTGTAAAGAATTTGATCCATCGGTGATCTGGGTTCCGGAATTATTCTTTACTGCATCCTTGGTGATACAAAGGAGGTGTGGATCAAAGCAAAAAGGGCTGTGGTGCAAGGATCTCTTACACGTGCACGTGCGCGCACAGACATACGTGGTTTATGTAGGAACTTAGTGCTTACAGAAGATACATGCTGTGGGGTGGTTACAGCTGTTGGGAAATATATTTATCACCTTCAAAATCAAGATTCTGTTGAAAGTTTGATTTATATTAATGGGGATCATTGATCTTTTTTGAAGTAATAATAGATTTTAGTCACTCAACTGCACTGAAGATTTAATGATTAAAATTGCCATGAGGTGAAATGCGGTCAAAATAAAAATATCTTAATCAGTATTATTTTACAATGATCACTTAATCAGGAAGAAAGTGAAGATGACTGTAGTTGAGAAATAGAGTGCCGGATCTGGTGCACAGTTAGGTACTTAAGCATTATGATATGGTCTTTATTCTCAAGTGGGCCAAATGAAGTTTGTTATAGGCAATTTACATTCTAATGGCACTGAACTTTCAAATGATTAATTATTTTTTAATTCTAATTGCGTTAGTTTTAAGGTAACTCTGAAAGAGTGCTGAAGTTCTAGGATCTTTGAAGACCTTTAAGGAGTGCTGGTAGTTTAATAAATGACTACTGTTAAAGTCATAATTCCCTAAAATATAGCGAAACTAAGAAGAGTTCTTGAAACGTGACTTAATGTCACATTTTTTAGAATTACTGTCTTTTTATTGTTGTGCCAATGCAAAAGAACCAGGCAATAAGGAACATGTTCAGTTGCATTAACCAGCTTGAATATAAGGAACAAGCGAATGAGTAGCTTGCAGTTCTTACGGCAGAAATAATATAGGGTGATGGTATTGAAATGGTGTGAGGTACGTGTGGAGCAGGAGCATAAGCTGTGGACATGGAAAAATTTCTGTGGACATAGGAAGGGTGTTTCATTTTCTTCTTTAGTGACCAGGAACTTGAAATTTGGGTAAAAAGCAGCTGTAGAGACTGAAGTAGTGTATCTTTATTTTTCATTGCACTCACTGTGTCTTAACACTCAGAAGCAGCATTTTACTGTGATATATTAATGAAGTGCGATACAATCTATTTTCTTATTTCTACTAATTTCAGAGTAACCTGTAGGGTATATCAGACAGTGTAAAACTAATGCAGGCAGTGTTTAAAAGTAAATTTTTATTTATTTGGATCACAAATGCTATTTTAAAAATATATCTAATGACAATGAGTGGTTACTTCTAAAGAAAATAAAAAATATGACTAGAAAACATGTATTAATTTAACCTAGGCAAAATTCCTTCTCAAGATACTAAGTTCTCACTATAGTTTTTAGTATTTCCATTTGACATAGTTACAGTAGTTCTTGCTTTTATGAGTTTTGAACTTTAATTTAATGTCAGGTATAGATCATGAATGCAGGACTTCGTATAACATCCTTCATTTGAAATGCTGTCCATAAAGACAGAATTAGGAGTGTAATTGTGTGCACTTGTATGATATTCGCTACCCAGCATTCTTCAGTCCTGACTGGGACTTTTGAGATCTGTTACGATGCAGATATAGACAAGTGTCAGTGAAACTCGCTGTATATGAAGTGCTTATGAGCAGGTTTATGCCATGCTTTTAAAGAGGAAACAAAGTATATTGTTACATTATATGTCAGTTGATATGGTGGGTGCTTGCCAGTGACATCCTGAAGAATTTGTCTGTTGTTAGAGCTTGGCTGCATTATTAGCCTTCTGAGGCCCTCACGGCTTGCTGGGAAGTGTCTGCAATAGTGTGCAGTGAATTTGGGGGTAAAAGCACCATGATGGAAGAGTGAGAGACAGGACTTGAATGATTCATGTGCTGCGTGAGACTTGACAGGTGTGCATTTTGACAAGTTCTAAGTGTAAGTATATGCTAAGAATACATGGCTACACAAAGAAGAGTCGTTTTAGAGGAGGAGGGTCTGTGGAGAGTCTGCTCACCCCCTTTCTCACAAGGTTCAGAGCATATCCTTTAACTCATTAAAAGAGATTAAAAGTGCTTTCAGTTTTACAGAGCTTTTACAGCTTTTTTTTCCTCAAAAATGAAAATAATGTTAGTTGCTTACATAAGACGTAATGAAACTCTCAGTATCAGGAAAAAATCAAATGTCTGACATTAGTATATTTCCTTTATATAGAAGACTGTAAAAACAGTCTTTCCTTTTAATTAAAATTCTAAAGTAAGAGGAAGGCAGGCCGTTTTTGTGTAGCTCAAGTCCTTGTTTGTTAGTCACAATTTAATGAAAAGTGAAGGCACTCAAGACTAGTGGTGGTAAAAGAAGAAAGGAAATACATCAGGGAATTTGAGAAAGGATGGTGGCAGGGCATCATCGCTGAAACTGGGACTTTAGAAGACAGACTGCAGCTGGGTAGACCAGAGTTTGAAAGGAAAAGTAAGAAATTGGAGAACTAGCAGAACTTTGCTCAGATGGTGGCTTTTGTGACTGGCAGGGCAATGGGATGAGAGCCTGGAGGTGAAGAGAGGGAGACATAATCAGACAGATACAAGAAGCAGGCAAGGTACAGTTGTGGAGAAAACTGGGGAGGCGGTGGATAGAAACCATCAGGTGTGGTGGCAAAGTTGTGTGGGGACAGGACAGAGTGATACTGGATGACGAGTCTTGTGGGGAGAGGTTAGGACCGAAGAGTTGAGAAGGAAAATGTTGGGATGAGGAGTCATAGCGGGAAGAGGTGAAACTGGATCATGTATTTGAGAGGCAAGAGAAGGGAGTGTAGGGCAGGTTGCAATATTGTACAGATGTTTGCGTATCCCTTAAAAGCCTTCTTTCTCTAGCTTCAGAAATGGAACAGGAGGCTCCTAAGGTGCTGTGAAATACCTGGGAAACTGAGTAGGGGGCTTCATTAGTGCTGGTCTGTGCAGGGAGCAACAACCTGCAGCGGGTCCTTCAGTCAGCGAGGATCATGTACTAGATGCCTGTGTTCTGTGGACCAAAGTTGCTGGCTTTCTTCTGGTAAAATACTTCTATATTTTTACAGTATGCAGCAGAATTTCTATAGAGGATTAATTTTTATTTTTTAAATGAGAGGATTATTTAAGTTAAAAATAAAATATATATTGAACAATTCTTTAATTAAGGATGCAAAACCATAAATGTGGAACAAGGGAAATGACAGAATTAATGATGCCTCTGCAGCTACTTTGAGAGAGTACATATTACAGGCTTCCGTTGTGGTCACAAAATACCTGTTCTTTAGAGTGGAGCACTCTTACTTGACATGCAGTCGTTCTTTTCCCCCTCCTTTTTTTTCCCTCCTTGAAATTTGCTGTGTGGTTGCACACTCTTTGTTTATTGCATATTTGATTTTTTTTTTCCCCTCAGATATTCATCAACACATAATCTTTCACAAACAATAAGACAGTATTTTTCAAGAGCCTGTTCAGATTAGATGGTGGTATTTCTGTTACATAAAAAGTAATGCATTGAGGGACTAAGGGTTTTACTTAAATTATTCATTTTTGATGCCTGGTTTATTTTGATTTTTCAGAACATTTAATAATTCTAAACACAGGTCTGATTGATTTTATTTACAGCTTAAACGTCCAGCATTTTTTGGCAGTCAAATACCAGCATATTGAGTTACCTGTCAAATACTGAGGAATGCGAAGTTTAAGCTTGACTATCAGAAGTGTAATTTTAGTTGACTTCTCTCCAGCTCTGTGACAGCATGAGAGATGGAGTCTAAGCAGCGTTCTGCTTTATAAGCATAAGACCACCTTTCTCCTCCTTTGTTAGCCTTTCCGGTTTTTTAAATATCACAAAATTTTTTTTTATCTGCTCTTGATTTGCTCCCAGAGCATTTCCACCCTCTAGGTGGAACAGGAGTCCTATAGTAAAGATTTTACTGACTGTACTACAAGAATTACATCAGAATTCCAATGCACAGCAGGATGAATTGAAGTTCACTTTGCTGCCAGTATAATAATATTTAAACATAGGGTGGTTTACTGAAATTCTTGTGACGAGAAAGAATGGTAATATAAAAAAGTAATGGCCATATCTTGATGTGGTATGGAAGTGTTGCCCAGATCTGCAGTGGGTGTTTCATGAATGCAGGGATTATTTTTCATCTGAGTCTGGGGAGGGGAAAAACAGAACTACTCTTGTATGTTTGGGAAAGATATTTTATTTCTCTCTCTGATTTTAAAGTTCCTGTTGAAGAAGCTTTTCTGGTAGCTATAGCCAAAGATGGCTGGATGGTCTCCACTTGACCTAGATGAGAACAGATTACTTCCCCCCCACCCCCCTGCAAGATGAATAGGATCCAGAATATTGTGTCTGTCTATATCATAGTACAGGAATTTGTGGACATGCTTCTCATTCTTGGAAAATGCCAGATTCTTAACTTGTACTTACAGATGTTGGCACTTAACCGTTCATCAGGAAAAACATGTTAAAAATGTTCTGAGGGAGTGAAAACTGAATCTTAACTGTTAAAACTGAGAAGGGTATTTGTGGCTTATATTTTTTACATTGCCTTAACTAATGTTCAGTGGTTCAGCTGCTATCGCTGTTGACTGCAGTGTTTTGCCCCTGGTTTCCTCTGGAGATTTGGCAGAAACTGCAACAAAGCTTTCTTGTGCTGTTTTGCCAGTCTTAGGTGGGTGGAGAGCAGAGATTTCTTTTCCATCTCCTCTCAACTAAATTAGGCTTTAAGCAGCTCTACCCTGCTGATTGTCAATTATTTCTCCTTTGTTTTGAGAAATACTGTTTAATTTGGGAGGAGTATCCTCTCACACCTCCTTTCTGGAGTTTTTTGAAACCTCCAGTTATGGTCTGTCTTAACTCAAAAATGCTATTTACACATTTCATAATCACAGCTGATAGAAGCCAGTGGAAAGTAAATACTTTGGGTTTGACTGAGCCTGTAAAATAAAAACACTTGCTAAATTCCTTCCAGGAATTTAGCAGAAATTTCAAAACTGGAGAATGCTTTAAAAACAAAGCTATCGATATATTATTCTGCTTTGTTCTTTTTTTAAAATTTTTTTCATTTATTTTTTCAAGGACAGCGTTAGGAAGAATCGGAGAGCCTTCTGTTACTCAGTTAAGTGAGAGTCTCTTAGGTTATGTGGTTTTTCTCCTTTGCATGGGAAAGCTCTATGTCTTTTTATATTAACTAGTGAAGGAAAGGGGGCTTTGTCTTCAAGGGGCAAGCAGCTAGTTTCCTATGGTGGTTGTTTTCTTTCCAGTCTGTTTCCTTCATAATGAACTTTCACCATTGCTGTTGACAATTCTGGTGGATACAGCTTTTAATTTCTATCTCTTTGGCTTGACATGGTATTTTACATTGAACAATGGAATAGGCAGAAGGCTGGGTTTGCTGTGTGATACCTGGATCACTAAGGAAGCACGTTTTATAATTCCTTTGGGAAGTAAGACATGGGTATCTTACTGAGACCTGCCAGTTGAGGATATTGTCTTCCCTCTGAGCAGAGTTAGCCAGCCTGTTTCTCCAAAATGCAACTATGGCATCAGTGAGGCACTAAGAGGGATTCCTAAACACCGTCCTGTTCTGTTTTGTTTCCTATTTAAATCATTTGTGGGGACCCATTTTCAACTGCTGCTCCATGCCTGCAGCACTTTCTTTGAACAGTCAATGTGATCTGCATCTCACTTAGGTTTAGTTTCAACCCATGCCTACAGCAGCTCTGGTTTGCTGCAGTGCATTGCTGAGGAGGGAAAGGGGCATTAGCAGGTGAGGGGGGAGGAAGGAGCTCACCACTAGCTCCTTCCCCCTATCCGTTAAGTTAGCTCTGAAAAATCTGAATTTCAGGGCTAGCCCTGCCCAAGCTCTGCAAACAGAAACTGGGAGCTGGAGGGAGAGCAAGGCAGGAGCATGTGTCTGTTTTATAATTTTGATGTTGTTTGGTATCACATGTATAATCACAGTACTAAACCGTATTGGGTTATCAACCATGTGCTGTCCTCCCAGTGTCAGCTCTTCAGGAGATGGACTTTTATCTCCAAGAGTTTAGAAATTAAACCCCTTGGTATTAAACATGCTGCAAGTAATGCTCATAACTGCTTCCCCCCTGCCAATATGATAGGCTGTTGAAGCTCAGTGTCACTACTGCAGAACCCACTGTTTTGCCTCTCTTCTGGTGGGCAGTTGCTGTAATAAAATCCTCCCTTTTCAGGGCCAGGGGGTAGAACGTCTGCTCCTCTGTATGCCTGGCTTGGCAGCTGGAGTCCTCCTGACTGTTTTTCTATGTGTTTAACATGTTACTTCAGGTGAAAGTCTAGTCAGATTGCAACTGGAAATAATCTAAATTTCAAACACTTGCAGAATTCTTCTTTTACTGATTTTTTTTCTTGTTTGAGTGCATTATAAGCATAAATGGAAGGAATAGCTAGAACATAAGACGTGGGGAAAGACCCATAGAGACTTAAATAACTTGAAGGAATAGTCATGACAGGTTCACCTTGTTTGAAAAGACAACTTAGCTTACTACTTCAGCACACTGGTTACCCCAAGGGTGAACTGGGAGGTTGGTTTTTCTTGCCATGTGTAATTGAATGAATAAGTGCAAGGAATCTTGCCAAGAGAGTGGTGGTGCAGTTTCCCCAGGCAGGGTGAGGTCAGAAGTATTGGCCAGGTGGGGTGGCCAGCGTTTTTGTAGAACAGTTTTTATAGGTAAAGTCTTATCTATCCATCTCCTCCACGGCGGTTGATAGCAGCATAGAATATTTTTCAGAGTAGCCTCTTCCATAGACAATATGTATGACTGATCAGCTTGTGGCCGTAGAGAACGTACTGGCAAATGGAAAGTTTTATATAAGGAACTTTGGTTCCTACTGAGTTGAAAATCCAGGAGGAGCCAAGGGACATGCTGCCCACACTTACCCTCTGGTTTGGAGGAGGAAGAATTCGATTTGGTGCAGAAAACTGCTGGTCCCTAATCTGTATCACAGACAGCCAGCAACCTTGAAAAGGGATGTCTGTGTGGAAAAAATCAGCTATCCCCCTGTGTATTTCTGTAGGTTCAGTGAATTACCAAAGGAAATGCCCATACCGCCTTTTGCTCTCAAAAAGCTGCAAAGACAGTCCGTCACTGTGGTTAATCAATGACCAAGGAAGCTGCACCTCCTGAAAAAATGGGTGTTGTGTTCTGTTAACTTCGGGATGATTCTGTTTAGGGGGATGGGGATGTAAACAGGGGAGGGCTGTGTACCTCTGTTTTAATGGAGCTGCATTGCAGGGACCCCTTTGAGCACACTGCATTTTGAAAACTGTTCTCTGACCTTACAGTTTGCTATCTTTATAATGGCTCATATGACATTGCCAAACTAGTTGCAAGAAGTCTGCCTGTTAACCTCATAGTCTGGAAAGCTGGATGTATGAAACGGCTGTCTGAAGATATGCCTTCCAAGACCCTTGGCCAGGCCAAGTTTTCTGTACTTAAGATTGCTGTTGCCACAAGAATAGCAGATGTTTGCACAGCAGACAAACAACATTGATGATAAAGCAAATTGACCTTTTTTGGAACAAGCTATTTGGAGCACATTCCTAAGGCAATTTTTTATTTTTTTTTCTTTTTGGTCTTTTTGTCTTTCTTTTCTTTCCTTGGACTGCATCTTTCTTCATAAAACTGCTTGGCTGTACGTTGATGTGTCTGTTGCTAGAGCTGATAAAAAAATTGAAGAGAAGGTTTTACAAACTTTTCCACTAACACTGATACTGCAAATCATTAAACCTAATCCAAACCTATTTTTGTCGGCTGTATTTTACTTGAAGTAGTTATAATGATGTTTATTTTTCCAGTGTCCCTATGGGAACCCTTGAAGATTCTAAAATGTAATAATTAAAGAATGACAGGCCTTTCTCTACAATATAAAGTGAGGAAGAGTTTTGTGGTTTAAACAGCTATGCTGTTGCTTGTTAACAAGATAGTTTGCCTTGTACTACAGCCAGGCCTATAATGGTCAAAAAATGTTGAAGTCAAGAACTACACGTTTGTTTTCAATCAGTTGTTTTTCAAGTTAAAAGGCTTTAGTGGCTTGTTTTAATTTGTTCAGTAGTATTAATATTTGTATTAAATCACTTGGTACAGTGCAGCTGAGGCTGTCCCAGTAAGGCAGTACATTTTGTTGTCACTTACTTTTTCTGTTGCAAGACCTTTCTTTTAAGGTATAAAAGATTAATTGAAAGTTTGGGGAATCTCTGTGTACTTGAGTGATATACTTCTGTTTAAAATACATTTTTAAAGTATTTTTAAATGGTATTTTAATTGTATAATTAACTATTTTGCATAAAATTATTATAAATTTAAAGGAAAAAAAATCACTAAAGTGAAAGTCTCAGTGTTGTATGGTTTACTATTTGGACCTAAACCCTAGATTTTTTAATCATAAGCTGATGCTCCTGTAGTTATAACGAATGTAACTCCTGGTAGAGACTTGATTCCTGGCATCTGAGGAATTTAGCAAAATTGACTAAGTTTAGACTTTGGAACCTCTTGAGATTTTTTAAAGGATTTCATCCATTGTACCACTAACATTAGTGGAGATGTGTTGCATTGCTTAACAGGAGAGGCGTAAGACCCTGCACTTTTGCGTTGTTGTCTTTCAGATGTGGTTTACAATGCTAATTTAAGGACTAGAGTAAAGAAGTTCTGTGGGTTTTTTTAGGTATTAGAAATACAGGTAGCTTGCGTCTTGACTCAGTTTATAAAATTGCTTTGCCGAATAGGAGGCAGTAGGCTTTTGGACAATGATTTTGTAGTGCCTTGAAGGGGTGTGTGTTAATATCAAAATTCTAAATTGAATGATGGGTTATCTGTGTCAGTATTAAAGCCTGGGTTTTTTTAGCAGAATTAATTCATAACATTAGAAAGACAAAATACTGAATTCTAGGAGAACCCAAATCGAGTTTCTTACATGTGTCGAGATAGAATTTGGTTGTTATGTAGGGTCGTTTGCTTTTGGAGCTTTTGAAAACCAATTCCCATTTCTGTTTAGACACACTATTCTGACCAATTTGTTCTGCAATATGATGCCTGTTACAACTGTTCACTGCAAATACAGCTGTACTAATTCCGTCGGCCTCTAGATAGAAGTGGACATAGATGGGTCCCTCTACCATGAAAACATAAGCTAGAAAGGTTTTTGTGGGCCGTGTAAAATGGCTAGCTTATAATGTGCTTGCTTTTTCTTTCTTGATCCAAGTATGTGATGTTCAGTGGCTTGTCTGTTAGAAAAATACTGTCCCTGTTTTATAGATGTGAAACTGTGGGTGAAGTATCTGAAGTTGCTTGTTTAGGATCATTGAGAAAGACTGCCTTTGAGACAGAAATTGAACTTAACGTTTTCTGAGACCCATTCCAGTCCTGTGTACACTGGGTTATACAACCTTCTTTTATGGGCAACTTTTATGACCCATATTTACTGAAGCTTCTGTTTTAGTGATTTCATTTGTATGAAGTATTAAACTTTATTTTAAAACAATTATTTTTAAAAGAACTCCTTTTCCTGCTTAATTATTTGAAGTTTGAGTTTTGGTTGGTTGTTTGTTTTTTGTTTTTTTTTTTTTTTTACCAGTCTGTGTTATGTGGGTTTTGAGGTAGAGTTATTAGTAACTTGGATGTTTTTACATGCATGCAGAGAGCAGGTGTTAATGAACCAGGACTGGTTAGTTGTAGTGCTAAATGGGGCTGAAAGAAGGGAACAGTCCTCCTGATACTGTTTCATTGCAAAGAACACTGGGGTTACCTGGCTGGAATACAATACCTTATTTTGCTTACTGCTTTCAAAGATACTGTAAAAAAGGGAAAAAAGAAGAGGGAAATGAAGCTTAACTTTATATACATGGTTTTTTTCAACTGAATGTGTTAATAATGTCTCGAGTACAACTGTTCACACTTCCAGTAGCCAAGAATTGACTATTAAGTGTCCTTTATCTTGAAGGAGTGGTCTCCAAAAATACTGCATGATACGTTGTCCAGGCCAGTATTGCTCTTCCAGTTATCACTCATCAGTATTTTAATTTTTCATTGAATACAATATGGCAGAGAAATTAATACTGTCCAAAGTGAACTTCTCATTATATTATACTTTGCTTTTGCAACCAGAGTTAACAACATATAGCACAGATGCAATGGATGTCTATGAACTCGAAAGACTGTAGAAAAATAGTCATCTTCACTCTTTTTCTTCCACCCTCCTGCCCCTTTAAATTAAAAAAAAAAAAAAAAAGGCAAAAACAAGCTTACTTCATAAACTTTTTCTCACAGCAGTTTTGGCTTAGTTCTTACTGGTCATTATTTCTAGCTTTAAACTTCATTATATTACATTAGGGAATATAGATATGTAAGTAAATTGTTGTTTACAGGGATCTGATTGCATCTATTTTATGTTACTGTTACGTTGTTGTTTGGTTTTGGTGTGGTTGGATTTTTTTTAAATGATTGGTATTTTCCTTTGTTTCAGCCAAACCTTTTACATCTAAAGTGAAACAGATGCGACTACATAAAGAAGATTTTGAAATCCTGAAGGTGATTGGTCGAGGAGCCTTTGGGGAGGTATGTAGGTGAAGGAGGTGGAAGGAAGGGTTTGGAGAGTGCTTTTGCAAATCTGCAGCACAGAGGAGAGACGGTTAATAACAATATACTTATGTACAGGTTTTTACATTATTTAGGCATAATGGATATTGTAGGCCCACCTAATAATGTTTGATGCAAGTACATTTTATACGTTCTTTGGCAGCTCTTTTTAAGTCTTTTAAATTATGAGAGAAGGCAAGTTCATATGGATTAAAAGACCATGTTTTAACTGTCTGATGATAAATAATTTGCTTGACTGTACTTCTTTTCAGTCAGCAGGTAGAGGCCAGTGAGTTACTGATGGTATAAAGATCTAGCCATTTCTAATCATCCTAATAACTAAATAGTCTGAAAGTAGTTTTCAGCAGCTTAAAATAGCCAAATACTGACATTCTAAAACCACAGAGAACTCTCTCTATTCCTGTCACTTAATTTCCTATTTTTAATGAATGTTTGAATATTTTTCCTATATTTCTTTAAAACAGTATAGCAAATGTTAGTTTCTTTTTCAGTTGTCACCTACTGCTATGGAACTATACAGTTTTTTGCTGCTTCTGATTTAAGCCATCTCTTATTTGAAGCTGTCAGATAAGGCTGTTGGTGACTAAGTTTTACACTAGGCATGTCAGATTATACAGGTTGAGGAAACTTGAATAAACATTAGTTTTCTGCCCCTTGTTCTTAATTAGGTGCATGTGCTTTGTTCTTCATGCAGGACACTACATATGTAGAAAGAACAACCTAATGTGTAACAGTGCCTAGAATTTTTGATAGCCAATTTTACTATAGTTGAGGATAGTATGTAAAGCTTCTGCAGAAGGTACTCCATACTGCCTGAAAATAAGTGTGAACTGAAGTCCAAAGTACAAGAAAGAGATTTTTCTGAGCAATGTCTTCATTGCTTTTGGAACTGGGTGTGGTTTTTGGGGTTTTGGTTTTTTTTTTTTCAGTTCTCTTTGGTATGAGAGCATCTCTGGAGGCTGTATGGCATGTGACAGAGAAGAGCTGGTTTCAGGTTCACTTACATGTTTGCATCATGTGTGAAAATTAGTCTTTACTAGTCTGTGGTTATGGAAGAATAGAATTCTATAGGTAGTATGTAAGGAACAGCAATTTTTACTGTGTTGTATGTCACTACATACTCTGCCTACATGCAAATATCACAATTGGGCAACTGTAAAAATAACAATAAAAGAGTAATATTTATTTAGCTGTCTTAGCACTTTTGGTTGATTTTTGCTTCCTCTGGAGTAGTGCTTCTTTATAAAGGAGACTGAAGACTTAAGTTACTCATGGATAACCTCTGCCACAATGTAGCATTCTCCATTTTGATGTAAACACTTCTGCTTAAAATATCAGCTTTTCTCAGTGCTGCCATAGTAGTTGCAGCTGAGTTCATGTACAGATTATATAAGATGTAAGAAAAATCACTGATGTGGGTGCTTTCTTGTAACAAGAATTGTATGTAAAACCTGCCTTATATTGTGTTTTTAAGAGAAATTGGTTTTGTCTGCTAAATCAGCATCAAACTCCACAGCAGCTAAACCACAAAAAAATTGTAGTTCTTTCTCAGGAAGCTTCTTTGGGTGAATCATCCCATGAATAGTGAGAGCGTAGCTTTCCCCATCCTCTTCTGGGGACAGTCTATGTAATTGGTTAGTTCTTTTGTAGGAACAGTGTTTCGTTCTAATTCCTTATCTGAGAAAGATAGCATGACTACTTGTGTCAGAATCTTCAGGAAGGAGAAAACAGAACTTCTCTCAGTGAAGATGTTTGGTTTTGTGTGTTCTTAATGTAGGACTTACTGAATATTTGTAAGGATATATGTTAAATTTTCGTACCTAGCTTGAAGAAGACAAGTTTGAAGTCCTACATTTGTCTAAGAAAACAAGCTCTGTATGAAATCAGTGGTTTTCCTTTAAGATAAGAGCAGGGTTGAAAAAAGGACCACCAAATTTTACTGCTACTTAAGCCACCAGATATATTAAGTTGCAAAATATTCGTATGATTCAGTAGACTACAGTAGTTTACTGAGACAGATGAAGAAATCTGGAAGAATATATTTTCTTTCCAGCAAACTATAAATGAGACCAAGGTTGCTCTAGGTTACTGGGAGGAGTACCTTTTGTCTCCTGAATCAGCAATTCTGAAGTTCTGTAGACTACAAAGTTAATGCAAGTTTTCTTTGGCACAGTCTCAGACTTGTTCTTATTTTGATTTTACGCTACTCAATTTCTTCAATTTGCATAGTCAAGAAATATTTCCCTTTTTGTTTTTACAAGTTTGATGTAGGCAAAAAGTAGTTTAAACTAGTTATTGCTTATAACTGTAAGAGTTCATTGTCCCTAGTTTTCTTTTTCCCATTACCCTACTTGCTGGCAGTCTGAGAATGCTTCCTTTTTGTCAAATTAATGACATGCCCCTTCCCTCTGCATGCATACACTTACTTAAAATTTTATATAAGAGGGTGCTGTCTGTAGAAAACACAGATGTTTTTCTTGGAGGAGGAGGATTATCTTGGTAAAATTAATCATGTGGGCATCAAGTGTTTCATTGTGCTAGCTTTGGGCAGCATGGTCTGAAAAACTTAGCAAACAACTCTAAGCAAGAGGATTTAAACCTTGGGAGCTGAAGAATGCTGCTAGGACAGGTGAAGCAACTGTGAAACAGCTCTTAGCGGTGTCTCTCAGCAGCATAAAAGTGCAGCTTATTGAAGGTTCTAGCCAATACCAAAATTTTCAGTTCATTCTATTACTGCTTAAAAAAAACCCAAACCAACAAACTTCAGTGCTTGCTTATGCAAGCAAATATTATGTCGTTATGTTGTTGATATTTTGAAGATGATGAATTTTGTAGCTCTGAGAACTAGTTACTTCCTCCTAAATTTTGACATCCAGTTATGAACAGTAACATTTCCTCTTCCTGTTTCTGGCAGACTGCCTACTCTTGATGAACAAGAAAACCAATGCTGAGGTTTTGTTTGGGTTTTTTGTTGGTTTTTTTGTTTGTTTTTTTGTTTTAAAAACCTGCACTTTCCCCCTCTTCTCCCCTCCCTCCCTCTCCTTCCCTCCAGTTTTAATAGCTTCTGCTTTAGCTTTTTTCTTTATAAGGCTGTTACTTTTTAAGCAAAGAAAATGTGCAGACATGTACTGTAGAAACAAGTAGCCGAGTTTAGGGCAGAAGGTGTCTGACAGCATGCCAGACTGTACTACTGTTTGTGGGAAATATGGAAAACTTGGAAGAATGGGAAAAAAAAACCCTTATCTGACTACCCAAGATGTACATCAGCACATACCAATCATTTTTTTGTTGGGCTGCTCACAGGAAAATATAAATAAAAAAAATCCCTAACATTTGAAAGTCCAATTTTAAGAAATTCCAGTAGCAAGACACTTCAGAATAACTAGACAGGAATAATTAGCCTTTCTTCTGTCTTGACAGCTTCACTGGGGAAGGGAGATCAAAACAGCACTGTGTGTATTTGGGCCTTTGTGTACATAGTATATACCTATGTGTGTGTATGTAAACACTGCCTGGGTCTGTAAGCATGTTTCAGAATTTTCTGTTACAATTGGAAACTCTATCAGACTGGTCATTGCTGAAGTGTTAGGTTTTTCTTTCACAGTCCCAAAATAAGTATTTTAGAATTTACTTTCATGCAGCACTGAGACACCTCCAAAAAGATGCTAGTTGCAGAAGAATGACTGTTTGTGATCTTCGTGTGTGTGTGTGGTGGTTATTGATATGGAATAACATAATGGCTTTTACAGACTAAAAGACTGCTTCTGACTGATTGTAAACACAGCTGGTAAACATGAGTCTATTTTTGTTCTTTAGTCACTCTTCAATACTATTACACATCCACAGAAGGTACCAAGCCCTTGATCTTGTCGTTGGAGACCTGTGCTCCAGCTGTTAGCTGGAAGGCAGTGCTGTAGCTCTTTTGGCGTGTCCAAGTGAATGCTGTATAGGAGACTATAAATTTAGGCAGCTGTGCAATTAGCTTATGTCTTTCAATAACCAAGTCTTTTGCAGTATAACACAGCCTTTCACTGAGCATGCTACAGGCAAGAAATGAAATTCTGAAGTTAGACTTGAAATGCATTATCTTATGCCTCCGGCTGCCTATACTACAACGGTTAATGGTGGGGAAAAACCTTATTTTTCATGCTGGGCGGCAGCAGCAGTCTAGCCAGCCCAAGGACCAATCTTTTAATTTTTCCCTACAACAGTCACAAAACCCTTAAAGGTCTTTAGGACAGAATTACATTGTAGCTTCGTACCACAGACTGCATAATGCAGGGGGTTCCCTGTCATCCAAGATATGATACAGTTTGAACGCTGACTAGTTTCAGTGTTAAGGCTTTCTCTTCCTGCCATTTCTCATTAGAAATCAGTACGGATATGGCTTATCAGAATTTCAAGCTAGTTTTAGCTAGTAAAGTAAAAGGAGACTCAAGATTCAAAACCACATTGTGGGTTATGTATCACTTTAGAGGATTCATCTTTCCCTCCTAAGGAAAATCATGATGCTCGGTCTTGGGGTACCATGCACAGGACAGTAGACATTCTTTATGAACTAAAAATAGATTAAAGAAAGAATCTATTTTTGTGTTTGAAATCTGAAAGTACCTTGAGGGATCCCAAGTCTGGACTTGAACCTCAATTTTTATGTATGAAGTAACCTTTAAAAATTTCAGTTCATTTACTTGTTTAAACTAGTTTATGTAGTACTGTTCTGTCTTCTCTCCCTTTTTTTTTTTTTCTCTCCCCCCACTCCCACCCCCCTGCAACCCCAGAAGGCAGCAGTGTCAAGAGCAGGGCTGATAATGCGTTGCTGCACATATGGGAAGTGACAGCTGCTTCGTCTGTGAATCTATAGCTAAGTGAGCAGTACACTTTAAGATACACTGTAGTTTAGATATCCGAGTATTGCAGTCCTTCAGCCTGTGCTTTTGCCATGTTCATGAAGCTGTTGCAGCTGATGACACGTTTGAAGATGGTTGAAAGAGGTTTGCATGACACTTTCTTCAAACTGTCTGATCCTGTATTTTCTTTTCTGTTATAACTGTCTTCACACATAGCTGGTTTACTGATTATGAAAGAGGTGGAAGGAATGTAGGATTCAACCTTAGTATTTTTTTGTCACTGGCCTGCAGGATGAAGATGATGATAATCTGTCTGACAACATGTTGGTTTGTAACCAAATGCACACAGAAATAAACTTTTATCTGCTTAAGCCTTAAGATTTATTTGAAAGGGAAGAGGCAGAATGGGATAATTGGTGAATGGTTGTAAAAATGTATTGATTGCTGAACTTTTCTATAGCTGGGATGGTAGTGTAGTGGTCTGGTCTAGTTCTGATCAGCAGCTCTGAGTCTGTGGCAGATTCATGGGCATTTTGGGTAAGATACTGAGCTTTCCATACCCAGGGAAGCCTGAACTGTGAAAACATGTTTGTGTAAACTTCTTCCCTCCCTCTTTCCTAAAAATATTCCATGTTAGCTTTTTTTTTAACAAAACTGTAATACTCTCAGAAAAGGACTGTGTTGGTTGGCTTTGTTAATTTATTATTACATAGGCCTATGGTATCTAATATTTCAGAAGCAATGAGAGGGAGGGAGGCTTGTGTTTCCTAAGTTTTACTTCTCTAGAAAATGTGGATTTCACTGTTCCCCTGCCAGTGACAACAGACATGATAAAGAGCTCATTGAACTTCAGGTGGAAAAACGTGAAGTAGTACTTTACTATATCTATGAAGAAAGTCCTAGGGCATTATTTGAAATGCGTGGAAATTTTTTTATGGCAAACCTACAGTCTAATTTGTGTCTAAAACCTAGAAGATATTGTTTATTTTGTTTTAGAAACTGCTACATTCTTGTCTTTTCTTGGTGGTTCTGTAATTTAAATTACTGTGTAGGACTGAAGTCCAGGAACATAAAGCGTATAGCCAGTGATAGCTTCATGATAGTATGATAGAGCAAGAAGCGTGATGGTGAGAAATACCATTGTTCATCTACAATCACCTAGAAAAAACGATACATAATGAAAGTATCATACATAGTGAAAGCTTAAAATAGACTTGGAACTTTCGCAGAATAAACACCCTGTACTGTTGTCATATTACCCTTTCTTGATGGTAATGGTATGGTATTGTGTGGATAGTAAAGCTAAGTGTCCAGAACACTGAAGAAAACTGCAAGGTTTCATAAAAATGGAAACAGTATGCATTTTCATGTTTTAACTGATTTATCTTTCATTTATCTTTCCCAGGTTGCAGTAGTAAAACTGAAGAATGCAGATAAAGTTTTTGCCATGAAGATACTTAATAAGTGGGAGATGCTGAAGAGAGCTGAAGTAAGGTTACAGTAATGTTTTCTATAATCATGCACCCTCTTACTCTGCTGAATTGTTACTTCTCTTTCCACAAGACTCTGTGTGTATAGAGGGATTGAGGAGGTGCTTCACTACTTGCTGACAATATGAAGATTAATATTAAAATAAGCTTAAAGCACTTTGTCAGAAGAGTTAAAATGGCATGGAATCTTGACTTAGGTGGGGCTGGATGTTTTAGACATTATTACCTTTTCTGCAATTGCCCAAGAATTACCGACTATAAAAGCAATCTTTTAATGCATTTAGTGCAGTTAGGAATGTAGTCTTTAGCAAGTATTTTCCATGGTGAAAGGTAATTACTGAGCTATAAAAAGGTAATTACTGAGTTATGGCTCGTCAAGCCTATTAGTTTATCAGTAGTTAGAATTTAAGGTCCAATTTGTAGATTGAAAAATCAGAAAGATAAAAGTTTCAAATTAGTTTGAGTGCATGTTTCATAAAAATATCCATCTGCAGAAATTTGTGATGAAAAGTTCCTCATTAAAGCTTGAGTCTATTCTGTGTTCTGAAAAAGGTGGAACAGCTCTTTCACCAGCCCTGCTTTGCCTTGGGTTCCTACTTTCATTATACAACTCCTCTCTCATAAAATCCTTGATAAATTTCCCTGGATTCCTTTGGAAAGAAACTTACAAAATGCAGTCTACACCTGAAGACTTGTGTATTAATTTTAAACAGATGTTGTATCTAACTCTTTAAAGTGCTTTGTAATTCTTCATCTATGCGTACTAAAAATAAACTGCCTAAGAATTAAGACTCAAGGATATAACTCAGTGTCTTACATATGAAGTTGCTTTGGCCATTGGGTTTTCGTTAGTTTGCACAGTACAAGCCCCGTCTCGGTGTCTCTTCCAACTTGCCTGGTCGAATTATCTCTAACCTCAGTTTTTATTTGAGACTTCTACTTTGCTACTCTCAGACTGCCTTGATATTCACTTGCTTCCAAGTTTATTCTGATTTCTGCTTTTATGTTTTTAATTATATCTTGTTGGGAAATGAGATCAATGGGAAACCATCATACTTTAAAAAAAAAATTTATCTAGACAAATTAAAGCCAATTTCTGATGTGTGCACATCCTGTCTCTTTTAATGAAAATGTTATCACATTATGAAGTATAAATGGCATGCAGATTGTGGTTAGACTTATACAATGTGTTTCCTCTTTATCCAGAAATTATTCAGATACTGAGCAATCTGGCTTTAGTCTCAATACAAAGAGGTATTTCTCTCGAAGACAGATGTTGTTACTGTAAATTTTATTATTTCAGTGAAAAAGAAAAGACCAGAAATAAAGTTCCACTCTATTTTTAAATGTACCCTTTTAAAGTCAGTTTAAAAGCTATTTCTTTCCATTAAAATGCAGTTATAAATAGGTTTGAAAAATTTGTCTCTATGCAAGGTATTAAAAATACTCTTCCCATGGGTCCAGCTGAATTTCTGAAAGACTGAACTGTTAACGTAAAAAGAAATACAGCTATGTTTTTCCACATATTTGCAACCCATGGGTATACAGTGGAAGGAGAACCATCTGGAGTGAAAATGCATTACAGAGCATGACCTTCAACAACTGTAACCTGTCGCTTTTAAATGTTGATGAACACATCTCACTTGCTACTACTGTTAGGGAAAATGACCCATTTTGTGTCTGCTAGCAATGTGCTGCACTAACACAGGAAAATCATACAGTCCAAAAATGCAAGACAAGCATATAGGTAGGTATATACATAAATGGCAGAAATAAGTTGTTCATACATCCCTGTATCAGCTCTGTGAGAAATGGGAGTCATTTGTAAAAGCAGAAAGGGGGTATGTACTCAAAAGAGGCTTGTGAATGCCAGATTAAAGTTGATGACTGCAAGTTCAGTAATTGTATTCAAAAAACTTTGTTACAATGAAATTACGCAGGCTGTGAGGTCAGTGTTCTCTTTCATATTACAGAGCATAAGTTTTCCAAAGACTTGCCACTGTTGAAAACTCCGAGATGTGCTGTAGAACTGGGGACATTACTGATACAAAGAGTACCTGAAAGTGCATGACAGCTTGCTGTTGCGCTCCCAGACCCGTTACCCTGAGTGTTGACAATCACTTAGAGTTACATGTGTGCCCTGGTGGTGCCAGGTGAGGCTCAGGAGAGACCGGGACAAATATTATGCAGCACAGAAGCAGTCAGCACTCCCGAAAGGTGCTAATTATGAGCTGTAAGGACATGAGCACCAAATAGCTGAGCAGCCTGAATTCTTTGCTGGTTGAAGGCCGCCGTAACAGTATAGATACAACCAAGGCACTAAGTTGGCTTTGCTGTGACAGAGAGTTGGATCAGGTGATCTCTGGAGGTCTCTGTCAACAATTCAAGGAGACTGCCTAGGGAAGATGAAGTGTAATATAGAAATAATGAAAGGCACAAAAAAAGGCTTCACTTAAAAGAAGTTAATTGAGCTATGTTACAGTAATTACAAAAACTACTGCTACCTTTTCTTTTTTTTGGCCATCAGTTTATGTAAAGCCCATGAGCCACTTGGACTCTTTGGCTGTTACCGTCTCAGCTGTGATCTACTGTGGTAATAGCTGTGGCTGTCAACTCTAGGCATACTGCCCGGAGGTGGGTGTCTAGAGTGCTCAAGGAATGGGTGGTCTTTTGTTAAATCATGGCAAAAACAAGTGGAATTATATAAACTCTCTAGTAACTAATCCTGTGAATTGTGTCATAACAAGCAGAGAAACTGTGTCATTTATCCTTGTGAAAACAAGAGTTCATAGTATGTCTGTCTGAAATACGTGAAGAGTTTACAAACAAGGAAGGAAAAAAAAATGAAGCTGAAGCATAGAACAGCTTTTCTTCCTTATGAAGATCATCCTTTCTCCTTCTTCCACCCCTAAATCCATTTTTCATTTAATAGCCTTTGAGGGTATTTGTTCAAAGTATGTTTTGTTATTTTCTCAATTTTCACTCATTTATCTCATGCATTGTGCTGTGATTAAAGTGTACGATCTTTCTTTTTCCTGGTCTGCATTATTCTTACTGTATTCACCAAAGCAAGACTTGGTATGGTTTATTTGATTGGAGAAGGGAGTTATTTTCTGCTCTCTTTTTACTGCATGTATTCTTATACATAGCTCAATCTAAAATGATATTTCACTTTTCATTCTTCACTCTCCAGATCTCACAGCCAACAATAACCATGTCAGAGTTCTGGTATTTGCTTATTGGTTTTGGAAATAAAATTGAAAAAGTAAAAACAAAAGGCTTGGATTTCCTTTAAATTTGGCTGTGTCTTAAGATGGAAGACACGGAGCATGGTTCAAATCGATGAAACGTCTTTATGAAGTAGCAGAGTGTGCTGGAAGAGATTATGGTCTGTTTTTCTCTAACTCTCCATCTGCCTTCTGAACAAAGCCCATGCAATAATTATTCTTTTTTTTACACTATCTTTTAGACCTTTTTCTGAATAAAATTGTGTATTGGTTTTGCTGTTTGATACCTTTCGTTTCCTCATGCTATTCACTTCAGAACTCAGTCCCTTCAAAATATTTTTCATATTTCTTTTCTATAGTTTCTTTTTGGCTTCTTGTCTGTTTGGTCATTTTCCTCTGTCATTCTGCAAAGCTGCTTTTGCTGAGGTATTTTATTCGCTTCTCAGGACAGGTTGCAAGACCTCCATTGAATTAATTGCCTTGCTGCTTTCCAGTTGGTTATTTCATTCATATTTTATCTTCTTTTATTTCATATGAGCCTGTGTTGTCCTTCTTCTCTTAGGTATTCCTTAGCATTTCTTGGTAGTTCTTATTCTTTTCTGTTCCACTTGCTGTGAAGGCACCTTTTGCCTCCTGTGTTTGTTTCCAGTATATTGATGGGAGGTCCTCCTGGATGTCTTATCAACAGCTATATCTGGCAAGAGCAATATTAAATTCTGTCCTACTTTCCTGGAGCAAAAAGCATGGAGAAAACCCCAACTGGTTAATCATTATCAGATTATGACTACATGGACATTATTGGCAGCTACTTTCAAATGAGAAGAACCACCTTGCCTGTGTGAAAATTCAAGTGTAAAACTAGGCCAGCGGTGTGATGAGATAATGACACAGGACTCCAGATCCTAGTTCTTTAACTCCTGTTGCAGTTATAATTATATAATGCCATTAGTGACTTTTTCTTCAATCTTATATTGCTATTAATATAGTATTAATTATTGTATTAATTAATATTAGTATAGGGTGGTGAGGCAGTGGAACAGGTTGCCCAGAGAGGTTGTGGATGCCCCATCCCTGGAGGTGTTCAAGGATAGGTTGGATGAGGCCCTGGGCAGCCTGTTCTAGTGGGTGGCAACCCTGCCCACGGCAGGGCGGTTGGACTAGGTGATCTTTAAGGTCCCTTCCAACCACAGCCATTCTGTGACTCTATTCTGTCATTGATACTTGATTTCAATATCTCTACGTACAAAAAAGATAAGACTTTGACTTAGGATTTTTAGACAATGGGAGGGAGCAGCTTATTTCTCCCTTTGCGTCACTTAAGGATATGGAGAAGTACAGCTGTTTAAATTTGAAGAAGGTGGACTTTTCTGATACCTAGCTTTTCATAGGTTTTGGCGTGTTTGTAGAGTGTAGTAAATTACTTTAACTGAGAAGCAGTTTTGAATTTTTTTTCCCCAAAACATAATGTTAAAACATAGTCAACTTGCAATATGTATTTCTTTATGTATTTTACTTAAAGCCTGTAATTATTTTTCTCCCCTTCAGACAGCCTGTTTTCGAGAAGAGAGAGATGTGTTAGTGAATGGAGATAACCAGTGGATCACAACATTACATTATGCATTCCAGGATGAAAACTATTTAGTGAGTGTTGCTTTTATGTATATATGGATGGAAATGCAGATTCTCAGTTGTGGTTTGAGACAGATATATCGTTTGTTTACTTGTTAATTTTGTGTTCTGGACCATACAGACCATGTGAGGATCTGTGATTTTGTGCATAAGATTCTGAAGGGTGGTCACATTCTGAAGTGGTCAGAAACTTTCAAAGTTTTGCTATAAATATCTCAGGAATGCAGCTTTGTTTTCTAAACTGCTTTGCATTTGTTGACAAACCTTGGTCTATCTGCATCTTCTTATACTTCGTCACTCCAGTTTAATTGCATTCATAAAAATAAAAGTGCACTTACTAACATAAATTTTGTATTTGACTTTAATTTTTGTGATTAACATTGCTGATTACTGTTTTACAATTAGAAATAGGGAGTAGCCCTGTTTTGAAACAACAGTTCATTTTGGTTGGTCTTTGCTTTTTTGAGGACTTAAACCAAGATGTCATAAAGCAATAAAATGTTCTTGCGGCATGGAAGAATGCCACTAAAGGTTCATAAATAAGAGTTGGAAGCTAGAATTGTAGATTAAAGTGTCTTTTTAATATTTAATGTTATTTAGTTTTCAAGTTTTTAAAAGACCTGCAAAAAGAAGCTAATATGAGGAAAAAGTGCCATTTTTTCTATGAAATCTTTCCCAGTTAAAATATGTTTTTATTGTGATACAGGATTGGTAATATTTATGCCTGAAAAAGCAAACAAATACACATTGATAGATTTTGCTTAGTTAGGATTTATTGCCCTGTGCTTTGGATTCTATATCATTAGTAAGTTTTAATGTTTTCTTAAAATCTACTATGCACTCATAATCTTTTTTCCCCCAATGTGCCCAATAAAAGAAGGGCTATACATGGAATTCTTGCAGAATTGCAGTGGTTTTTTCCACTGCAGTGCTTTCTGTTCTGTCAGCTCAGATACCTGGAGATCCGTAGATTTTGGTGTTTATATAGAAACTATATGTTCTGCAACAGCCTGCTAGAATTTGTTTTAATCTTGCCAGTTTCCTTATTTTCACTAAGCACAGACCAGCTTCTCTTCTTTGATGGTCTGCTAACAGGAGCTAGTTTTGCAACCGGCTGGGGAAAATCTCAGTAATGCTGTTTTTCATCATTTTAGTGTGAAGGTATCATTAGTTCTGTATGTGCTTTTTATTAAAATAAAATATAATAGAAGTGGCTTTAAAAAAAATAATCTGTGTAGATTGAGCAGTAGATGGGGTTGAGCAGTGGATGTTGTTTACTTTGACTTTAGTAATGCTTGTGACACTGTCTGCCATAACATCCTCATAGACAAGCTGACAAAGTATGCATTAGATAAGCAACAGTGAGGTGGATTGAAAACTGGCTGAACTACTGGGCCCAGGGGGTTGTGATCAGTGACACAGAGTCCAGCTGGAGGTCAGTCAATGGTGGTATACCCAGGGCTTAATACAGGGTCCGACAGCTTCATTAATGACCTGGGCAGTGGAACGGAGTGCACCCTCAGCAAGTTGCCAGATGACAAAGAAACAGGGAGAAGTGGCTGATATGCCAGGTGGCTGTGCCATCCTTCAGATGGACCTCAGCAAACTGGAGATCTGAGCAGAGAGAAATCTCATGAAGTTCAACAAAGGGAAATGCAATGTCCTGCATCAGGGGTGGAATAACATAAACCCAGTACATGCTGGGGGCCAACTGGCTGGAAAGCAGGTTTGCTTGAGGCCCTGGTGGATAACAAGCTGACCATAAGCCAGCAATGCACCCTCACAGCAAAAAAGGCCAAGAGTACTCTGGGCTGCAAGGAAAAGTGTTGCCAAGAGGTCAGTGGAGGTCCTTCATCTCTGCTCGGCCCTGGTGCAGCTGCATCAGGAGTATTGTGCCCAGTTCTCGGTTCGCTGGTGCAAAACAGAGATCGAACTATTGGAGCAAGTGCAGTGCAAGACCAGAAAGACGGTTAAGGTACTGGAGCATCTTTCATGTAAGGAGAGGCTGAGAGAACTGGGATTCTTCAGCCCAGATAAGTGAAGGGTTGAGAGGGTTATCATCAATGTGTATAAATACCTGATGGGAAGGAATGAAGACAAGGGAGCCAGATTCCTCTCGGGGCAGGACAGGAGACGATGGACACAAGCTGAAACACATGGAATTTCATCTGAACACAAGAAAACACTTTTCTACTGTGAGGGTGGTCAAACATTGGAACATGTTACTTGGAGGAGTTGTGGGTTCTCCATCCTTAGAGATACTCAAACCCCAACTGGACACAGTCCTCATCAGTCTGTTCTCTGCTCTAGCTGACCCTGCTTGGGCAGATGAGGTTGGAGCAGATGATCTCAAGAGGTCTCTTCCAACCTAAATGAGTCTGTGATTTAGGATTAAATGCCCGTGTTAAACTTCCACTAGTTACTAGGATTTGATGTCCTTAAATCTGTGCTTTTTCTTTCTCTTGGAAGGATGGTGCTGTTGTACAGTAGTATTTTGAGAAATATTTGAGACTTGAACAGATCTCAATGATTGTATGCATTTAGAAAGTATTTTTAAAGCTTTTTAGAAAAACAACTTTTTTTAAGAACATAGGTTTTTGACATTGGATGGGATACTATGCACTGACTGAATTTTTTTATTAAAAATCTAGTTGTACACTTAGCTTTGATTCCTGTGCATGTGTTTAACTTCAAGTGCATGACTTAATACTGTGAGTTATAGTTTAAGTGTTGGCGTATTTGAGTTGAGGGTTTCCTTGTGATTAGGCTACTGTCTTGCTTTTGCAAAATGGGCGGTGCAGAGTCCTGTGTAGGAGCCACAGTTCTGTTATTTTGGTATACCCAGTAACTTGAGTTGCACTGTTTTTAAAAATGCTGAAGAATGAGTGCAGAGATCCCACATCAGTTATGAGAATCTTAAGAGGTTTTTTTTCAATATACTTTCAAAGCAATAAGTTAAGCTCTTACAGATCTCTATACAGGGTATCAGTTAATGATCATTATATTAAGTTCCAAAGGCTTAATGTATTTTCTAAAACTGTAAAACATGAGAAGCTAATACTGTAGATCTTGTTTCAGAGGGAGTGTAGGAGCACCACTGAATAGAAGATATCTATCTTGTGTGAGGCTTGTGAGCATAATTTAAGAAGTTTACTATTCATGTCACAAAGCAATGGATGAAAATTTGATTGTCAGCACATTTAAAATTTTGTGGAAATGCATTTTGTACTTTCTTCATGCACTTGGAATCAATGAGGATGCCCAGTTATTCTGTATCAAATTGTTAAAATCTTTGTTCATCACCTTTATTGTTATGGAAGGTATGAGGGAAAAGAAACCGGTGTAAGATTTCCTCCTGCCCCACATCATCCTTATAGCTGGTATAATTTTGCAGAATTTTTTCCACATGCTTTAATTTCTTTTTCTGAAGGTCGGAAAGACTTGGAACAAGTAAGGGAAACTAATCATAAAAGGTCCCTTTAAGTTGTTTTATCAAAATTTTAAAGAATCAAATTGGGATATACATTATTTCATCTTTAATATTTTTTATTATTGGTGATTCATTATACACCACTGTTAAGAGTCAGTGCTTCAAATGTGGATATATGTTGCCTTACTGGAAGCAGAGGTTGGAACTCTAGGCAAAAGTTTTCAGATACTATATACTTTTGTGGGAAATTATTCTAATTAGTCTGTCGACAATGATGTTTGAAAGTAATGTCATAGCAGTGGGTGTTAAATTAGATTGCTTATAATTAGTTCGTTAGTTATAATTAGTTTGATGATTTTTTTTTTCTTTTCCCCATTTGCCCTTCCAGTTGCTGTTCCACAACTAAAACAAACTAAGCTAAGCTAAAAAGTTATTAATGATGAGTTTCCCACTTCTCTTAAGTTTACTTTTTCCAGTAATTTTGACCATGTCTCTAAAGGAAGTGGCATTTCGTTCTGTCATAATACAGTAAAATGGAGAAAGGTTAAGTCTTTGCTCCTGATTCAATGGCAAGCAGGTTTTAGGTTTCATTAATAAATCAGACATCAAATGTATTTTTCTCCATCGTTTCAATTAGAGAAGGTGACACCTTCCATTGTAAGCTGGCAGATCCTGTATTGCACGCAATGTCAACAGTATCTGGAATTGTAGTAGGAGCCACTGGAAGTCTCTCAGTCTTTGCCTTAATCTGAGTAGTCTAAAAACTTTACTCTCCAAAATTGTTTGTTTAATGGGGAGAGAAGATGGTAAGAAGAAAGGGAAGGGGAAGCCTGGGAGATTA
Organism: Sagittarius serpentarius; assembly: GCA_034782735.1. Classification (NCBI taxonomy): domain Eukaryota; kingdom Metazoa; phylum Chordata; class Aves; order Accipitriformes; family Sagittariidae; genus Sagittarius; species Sagittarius serpentarius. Next base: position 15,342,758 of record JAVKLA010000054.1, on the reverse strand, counting down.
GGGCCCTTAAATGAGATCCCAAGTTAACACGATTGGTTTGATTTTTATAGGTCTGTATCCTTTACTCCTTTTGCATTCTATCCAAGGGTATTGTTTTTATAAGGGAATCCAGAGTATCTAAATACTTTATGTTTGGTGATGGGACAGTGGATGAAGCTGATACTACTTTGTCATAAGGTTTATTGTACTTGGAGAGGTATAAATATGAAAAATATTCAAGTAGGTTAGATATTAAAATAAGGCTGAACCAGCTACTGTTTTCAGAACATCTAAGCATCTTGGTTAGCCTTTTTAATTCCCATAATAATTTCTGCAATAAATTAATTTTTATGTTTCAATTAGTTTTTAGTCTCTGATTGACTCAATAAATTGGTTTTTTTTCCACTCTCTTATCATTCCCACTCCATAGTACCTGGTTATGGATTACTATGTTGGAGGAGACCTGCTTACATTGCTCAGCAAGTTTGAAGACAGACTGCCTGAAGATATGGCTCGTTTTTATTTGGCTGAAATGGTGATAGCTATTGATTCAGTTCATCAGTTGCATTATGTTCATAGGTAAGTAATCTGAGCTCCAGATTCCTGTTGGAGTTATGGGGAGTTACTTGATGGAGTGAAAATAATTCCCGTTAAACAGTTTAAGCTAGTAACAAGTATTTGCTGTAACAGTAAGCATGATAGAACTGACCGGTCTATATCTTGTGGTTATTGAGAACTGTTGCTAACCTTGTACCATGTGGTCCGAGACACAAATGAATATCCGAGTGCCTGTGATGAGTCTTGCACACTGGCAGGTTTCAAAGTTAATGATCCATAATTTATAAAAGCAAAACTGGAAACCTGTTTGTGACATATGATCAACTTTGAACCGGTTTGTTGAAGGGTCAGATTCTGTTTCTTAATTAATTTGTTCAATCTATACCAAAGTTGAAAATGCACCATTGTGTGGTCTGCTTTGGATTTGTTTCCCCATTTTCTTTTGGACTTAATGAAATTTATGAAGTGAGGACATTTTGCTAAATAATGGAAGTACTTAAATTGTTATACTTACCTTTACCTTGGTATATAAAAAAGAAATGTCTATATTCTATTCAAAGGGAACATATCAAGTCATTTGTGTCTAGCATGTTTGGAGGCCCTGATTAATTCTTCTACAAAACTAGCATCATCTTTTCTTTAATGAATCGTTCTCTACTGAATTCCACAGTAGTTCTTGTATGTAGGGGAAAAGATTACCTTACAAGGGGCAGAATTTTCAAATGCACTCAATAGACGTACTTTGCTCTGACAGAAGTCAGGAGGAAAACTCCCAGTTGTTTAAGCTGAATCATTAAGTTGGCAGAATGAGCTTGTTTGATATGTCCATATGTCGCCCTTAACCAGAGTCTATACTGGCTATTCCTTCTTTTACTGTTACCACCTGGCTGCTTCACTCCAGAAAAGGTGGTGATTTTTTTTGTCCAAAAGGTGTATTGCGGTTGGTTTTGGTTTATTTCTTCTTTTGGTTTGTTGTTTCTGTTGAGAGTGTGGCTTTTCATGAAAGAGCTGTAGCTAGGAGTGCCTTAAGGTGGGGTGGTACTAAGCTGCAAATTGCTCTACTGGAATATTTTGTAGTCTACTAGTTCTGTTGAACTGTGCCTGCTAAAGAGAGTTCTTTGTGATAATGCCTTGTGGAAAAACCCAAGTAGAGTATTTTTCTTGAATTTTGAAGATTTCAACTCTTATTTCTGAGAAACCATTTGTTCACTTAGGACCCAATGTGCAAGGTTTTTGTATTCAGTTTAATTTGGATCTAACTTTTAAAATGTGTTTGTGGGTAAACTCTTGAGATGCTATCTCTTGTTACCAGGTGGAGAGTACTTCATGTACTACATAAACTGCTATATTTTACCCAGTGAGTCTGCATATGGGGATAGTAACTCTTCCCAGAAGAGCAGAAGCCCACCATCTCTACCTTTTCTTCCAAACAGATCAAAATCTTTGTAATTCAGCACTGTTAGTGTGTAATATGCAGCAGATGTGATGTTTCCATTCTTAAATAGTTAGTGTCCCCAAGATGGAACAGGTGTTGGTGTAAAATTTTGGGTGAAAATTAAGTAGCATTTCAGTTCAAAACAACATACTAATTATTATGCTTGCATATTTATTACTATGAATGTTTAACAACAACAAACCCCCCCCCAATACATTCCCAGTCTTTTGTTGTTTGATTTGTGGCTTTGCTAGTGGGGTTCCCATGTTCATAAAGTTCTAAATGCCACTTTGGCATTTTATCATTAATACTGCTGTAATACAATGGCTGTTTATAAGGGTATGTTTTGCAAAGATTAAAAATGTAAAGAGCACATGAGTATATGTTAAATTATCAGCCTTTGAAATGAGACCCGTTCCACTATTAGTTTTATTAGGATGTTTGCAACTGGTAAAGTAAAAGAAAGAAAAAGAAAACACCATCTAAATGCCACTAATGCTCTTTTCCTGAAAGTTTAACTGTGGTGGCCACATCCTTTCTGGGAGTGTGTTGCACACAACAAAGGACACAGGAGAAGAAAAAGGAAAATACTACTAAAAGATGGATAATATAACAGCTGTAGTAGCGATATTTCAGATGAGTAGCCAATATGCATCAGGATTTGATCCGAGTTGTAGCTAGTGAACTAGAAACCATGCTTTAGGCATCTTTTTTCCAAGTTTTTTTTCATACAATGAGGTAGCAGATTGTTTTGTTTTGTTTCCTTTTAGTGCCCCAGTTCTTTCAGGATAGATTTTCACATTAACCACTGTGTTGTACTTTGGTAATTTTATTTTTCCCTGAATGTTTTTGTACCTTTTAAAAATTGTATTTCTGTTTTTATTCTGAGTGTGTCACTCCTCTTGCTCTTCTCTGTCGTTAATCACTTTTTTTGTTGTCAGTTAGTTTTGTTTGGGAGTGATACTGATTGCAGTGGTAGTTTGCATGCAGACCACTCCAATGTCAAATGCAAGTCACTTATCTTTCCTAAAGTAGATTGGTCAAGCTTCTGAAACATCAAATAGAGGCAACCTCAGCATTACGTAAACGAAATTGCTACGACTGTATTTCAGGTTTTGGAGACCAAATATGAATGCCATTTCAGCACTAGCATTGTGGGATTATGGGATGAATTTATAATGGGAGGGAGATCAAAATCTAGGTGGTAGTAGTAGAATTCCGCAGAGAAATTGCATGATGTTTCCGAAGCTGTCTCCTGATACCTGCTGAATTGAAGGAGAAAAGTTGCTAGCTGAAAGTAACATCAATACTACTGTTCTTAGTATATTCTTAATTTTTCCTGGTTTTATCCAGTTTTTAGTTTAAATAAATATGTGATATAATGTTTTTGAGATAATATCAATCAGGACATAAAACTTTGATAATTTTTCATTTTTCATCATTTAATTTCTGTGAACAAATCATGTGGTATTTTACCTGATAAATGATGGCTCAGCATGTTAAAAAAATGGCCTTTTCTTTAATGTATATCTTAGCTTTTGCTACTGCTATAAATGCACCAGCACTGGCATTGCCAAATGACGTCGACAGCTCCAAGACTAGCTTTAGAAAGAAAGCTTCATCTAAGTCAAGTATATGTGCAGGCGTTCACAGTGAGAAGGGAAGTACGTATGTATATCTCTCACAAATGCGTGACTTCCTTGGGAGTTCATGTGAAGCTTATAGCTAACCCTGATACCTTAAGTTACTAATTTGTACTAATGAAGTGATGCTAGCTTGTAGGCCAAGGTTAAATATTGTCTTGTGCCAGTTTTCTGCAAACTGTAGTATCATACAGGGTAAGATTTTGTGTTTATTAGGAATCAACATCAGTTTGTGTTTTATTTTCATAGATTTGTAGCACCTTTTTTGGGTTTTGGCTGAAAAAAAGCCTCTACGTGCATTAATACTAATTTCAGTTTCAAGGTTGTGCTGTTACTTAATTCATTGTGGCATATGTTAAAAGTTTATATTTGCATGCATTACCAAATATCCAGGTGTGGGCTGGAGTGAAACTCTTACTGGCTTAAGCTAGGTAGCTACACTTTATTTATGCGCGTTGCGTTACCTCAAACATGTAAACTTTGTTTTTCCTACAATTGAAACTAACTCCTCCATTATTTTATTGGTGAGGCAGGTTTTCTCTCCATTTTACATGAGGTGGAAATTGAGGTATAAAATGCTTGGTTTTGTCTGAATCCTTTTAAGTAAAAAAGACTTTAGAAGGCCTGGTTGCCACTGGAAGAAATTTCCTCTGAGGACTGCGGAAGATACCCTCTGGGCACATACTACTCGTAGGCACAGTGAGTGTGCACTGGTGGCTTTGTACACCCCTTCAGTGTGTCTGTGCTGCAGCCTTTTGTGCTGTCTTCCGAGGCAGCCCTTTCTTTAGTAAGGGAGCATCTAAGTCTATCTCTGTCCTAAATTTAATTTGGGACATTCCAGCTTCTTGAATAGTACAGAATTATAAGTGTTAATGTGCTTAAGTCATTTTCATCCTGACTTTCTTTCCTCCCTCTGTTTGTTCTGTGCAGGGTTGCACAGTGATTCAGTGCAGAGCAAATTTGCAGCTATGAAGTGTTCAACATTTTAGACTCAAGATTCTCCAGAACCACTGCAAAAATATTAATTTAAAATAGTTTTCATATATTGGCACACACCCATGTTAAACAGTCTTCGTTTTCTGTTGCATGGTAAAACAATCCTCACTTACCTTCTTACTAGGAAAATATTTTGGAAGGATTATGAAACACCTATGTTAATTATTATTTTTGTTGGTTAAGTTTATGGGAGGGTAGTTAAGAGTACAGGGCAAGCTCTCAAGTTACATTTCAGATGTTGTCTTTTGCATGTGAAAAGATAGGCATGCAAAGCATAAACACACCTCTTTCCATAAGGTATGCAAGATTACAGTTAGCTTGATCAGTGTGTTTCTGGATTTCTAGTTGCCGCTGCCTTTTAATCTGAAGGATTTTAGCATTCTAAACCACCAGATGCATATTTTTTTCCTTCTCTTCCCATTTTCTTTATCAACTTCTGAAATTTAAGTTGGGCTTCACTGGAACATTTGAGCTCTTAAAATGTAGAGCAGCAGAATTCTCTGGGGAAGTGACATCCTTTCTGAGAAATAGTGAACATAAGGGTATAAATCCGTTAGAGGGATAAAAGAACTGTCGTATTCCCCATCAAGCCAGCCTCTTCTTCGCTTTTAACAAGGAGTTACTGTTTGTCCTCAGAAAAAATCATCTTAGGAACATCCCTGAAATATTTACTGTAGTTAGCAGGCAGCTGAAATCTGGGATTCTTTGTAAGATCATGTCACTTTAAACTATAAGTTTCAGTGCCAGCATATCCATTTTTGACTTGCTGAATAAGTGGTTTTCTGTCTTCTGGGTGTATCCCATCTTTCCTGATCATTAATTTGCTCAAGTGGAAAATTTGGGGGTGGAAGGCCCATCTAGGGAGTTAGCTGCATTGCGCGGTATGTCTTGAGTTGAGTTGGCACAAGGATGAGCCAAGTGCTCTGGCATTTGGTAAAGTGAACCGTAATTGTGGGTTTGAAAGAAAGCAACAACGTATTTTAAGTGTTTACCAAACTTTGCAACAGACATAATGTCAAACACACACATGAAGATGTCCTTACAAAGTGCTGAGAGTGAAGGAAACAGGGCTAGAAAAGTAAGGAAAAAATAACATAAGATTATTTTGATAGTCTACTGAAAATGTATTGCTTTGAAATGTTGCATGGTTTAGTTTTACATGGAAAACTGCAGGAAAGTTATTTTAGTGAGTATTTGGTAAGCTAGTGCTTCCTTACAAGCTACTTCTTTACAGAGGTAGGAGAGCTCCGTGAGTCAAGGCTCTCTATTTTCTCTCCATTCTTCCACTGAGGGGCTGGAAACAAAGGTCATCTTTACAGACTCTGGGCTTTTGTTTTGCCCTGTGACCCTATTTGTTATGAACACTGGCAGCTGCTCCCATAGTCCCCCTCCGGGTGGCGTCCGACCTGCAGTGAGGACTGTGTGATGGTTAATACTATTTGAGTAGAATTTGTTGGTAGGATTTTTGCAGGAGCCTGTGGTGACCTAGAAGTATTTTGAAATAAAAGACCGACATATGCTTGGAGTGCCAAGAGCTAGTGGATCACACTGGCTGTGCTATCATGTAGAAGGCAAATGGTTTCTTACAGTATTGTGTCTAGTGGGAGTGTTAAGTGAAAGCTGTGTGATGGGTGACTGAGCTAGCATAGACCTATATTCTGTGTTATTTGAGCAGAAGGAATTTAGAAACCCGAACTCCAGTGCTTTAAGCGATGGTAGCCTTGAGTAGTCCTTTCAGCAGAGGTGCTTTTACAAACGTATCCTTCGGCCTTTTTTCTCCCATTGTTCCTCTCTCCCCAAGATCCAAGCTCCAAACATCCCTTCTGCTCTGCTGAAACAAAGGTTTGTGAGGCTGTGCAGTGAATTGAATGAGGACACCAGCCCAGGTTAAAAGTAGTTTTACATTTTGGCTAACCTGGGTCAATTCTCCAGTCTGTTTGATGGAGAATAGGAGGAAATAACTTTCAACTGGTCTTTCCAGTAAAATCTATGTTAATCACATTGTGCCTGTTTTTTTCCCTACATCCATTGAGTGGTACTTGAAATAGCTAGTGGTTTATTCAGCTCTGTGATTTTAAAGAAAAAGGGACACAAGAAGCAGTTGGAGATGGGGTATCTTAAATGTAGGTAGCCATAATACCCTCAGAAATAAACCGTTCCCCTCTCATGTCTGATACCTACCTCCAAAGGAAGGAAATTCTTGATTATTGTCAGTTGAAGAAGGCCAGCAAGACAAGGAGCACACCTCTCCATCTTTCCGGTGAGTCCTCACAGTCCTTTAGCCAGGACAATTACACCTTTATTAGAAAGAAGACTCATAGGAAAAAGAGAAATGTGTAGACGGAGATTTTTTTTTTTTTTCTTTTATGTAGATTGGTGTGTCTTCTGTGTGCATTTGCTTGAAAGGCAGATGGATGTAAGCACTCTGTCGGATGGTATGTAATCTTGTTTAGGTAGGAACTAGATATGGTTGTCATAAAACAGAAGTATATAAACCCTCCTAAAAGTGAAAATGAGAGAGACAGACAAGAAAGAAATAAGGTTTGATTGAAAAGGGTCCTTTTTAACCTTGTGCCTTAATGGCAAAATTCTTAATGCCAAAAGTCTTATATTAAAAAAGCCCTGGGCTTGCCTTCCAAGTAATAATGCTTATAGCAAGGCTCAGTGGATGCTAAATGTGATGGAACTTTCCAAGAGATAACTGCTGCCGCTAGCGTAAAGATTCATTTGACTTCTGTGGCGTTTGCGGAAAAAAAAGTCCACGTTAGAACTGTCATAGCGCTGATATGAGATCTCTTTCAGTGTCTTATGAAGCTGGAGGTGTTTTCAGAAAAAGGGACACAAGAAGCAGTTGGAGATGGGGTATCTTAAAAGCAGTTAGCCATAATACCCTCAGAAATAACTTCGATAGCTTTAATAACTTTTTAACTTGATAACTTTTTTTTAAGACAAAACATTCCCATTTGCAAGCTGTTTTTATGTGAGTTAAGCTATAATTTTACACTCGTTCTTTTCTGATTATTTCAGAGCTGGAAATATTTTCTCCTACTACTTTTTTTGATATCCCAAATCAACATCAGAAAAGTATGACAAAACCATTTTACTTCTTTTTGCATTTTTAGTCCTGGTGACTGTGGTTCTGAGGGTGTAATTAGCTCATTGTTTGGTGGCTGAGGGTAGAGTTGGTAATTAACGCTTTCAGTGATTTTGTTCTCGTCTGTACAAAGTTCAGAACGATGCAGGCAGAAATGAGGATGGCAGTTGTGTGGTGCAGTCTTCATTATTCTCAATTTTTTTGTTACATTAGAAGGAGACTAACTGCCTCATGTTTTGTCTTCTATAGACTTTTCCATTTCCTTCTTTTTGTGAACACAGTATTTATTTCATACCTCCCTTCATAGTGTCTCAAATTTTCATTTATTAATCTCCTATGTGTTCCTCAAGTTCCTCCTTAGAATGCCTTTATTTTATTTTTGATTATGGGACCTTTGGTTCTTTCTTTTTATTTGAAATACAATCTGGTTTATGTTATTAGATTAGAAGCTGCACAGGACAAATTCATTATCATCTTCTGAATTTGAGTGTCATGTAGATGTGTCATTGCATAAATAGCCAAGTTATTGTTGCTTTTATTATATGATATTCATGCAGTGTTTGTATAAAACCATAACATTGAGATGCTTGAATACATTATAAGAAATGTTTTACACCATTGTCTTTTACCTAGTTTCTTGCTAGAGCATTCTTCCAGTGAGTATTTGATGGATTTGGAGTAAGCGTGTCTTCACTATCTGAACTTTCAGAGCTGCCAGGTAGAAATTTGGTGTTTGAATTTCTGAATTAAATTGCTCTTGCCCCAACCACTATATGTAATATTTCCTTTTCTTCATAGTAAATTAGATATCCTTGCAAGATATCTTAATTATAGTAAGATATTGGTGCAAGAATCTGGTTACTGAAAGGGCAGTTAAGGAAATACCAGTCCAAGTAACCTTGTCTGCATTGAAGCTATTGTACAGTAAACATTTCCCTAATACATTTCCAGAAGAGCTGTTGCATTGTTAGAAGAGCCTACCTCATGTTCCTTTTTAATAACAGCAAAATATTACTAGGTTTTAACTTCCTGCATGAGAAAAAAATAGGTCACTTAACATCCTGCAAATTAGAATACTGCTTACAAAGCAGATGCTTGCATAAGGTCATGCGTGGTTCAGTTATGGAAGGCTTCGTGGTTGGGGTCAGGGAAGCAAGACCTTGTGAAGCTTTATCTGAGAAGTTGTACTAAAGTCTTTATTGACTCAGGTGCTGTGATGTTTATGCTGTTCAGTTTTTCTTTATTAGCTACTGGGGGGCAGCCTTTAGCATTTCCTCGTGCAGCAGGAAGCAGTGATATTACTGCCACTGTAACTTAGTAATTTTAAATCAGATACAGTCTGTAAAGTCCAGGAAAAGGGCATTAGAAAGGTACAAAAGAGAAAATACTGGCTAGAAGAGAAGAAAAAAAAGGAAAGAGGGGCTAAAATCTGAACTGGTCTAATGGTAACAAAGTTATGTCTTCCTCCTATAGGAAACTGATCTTTTAGCACAGAAGGGAATTTACCTTTATGCAAGTACAGCTCTTTTTAGGGTTCTGCTTAAGTTCAAGGGCTGAAGATTCAGGCCTTAATTTCCTATCTGAGATATTTAAAAAACTATGTATTTGTTTTGTTTTTAAGTAAGCATTGTGCCTTATGTTTTATGTTAAAAGAAAAAAAGTGTATTACATATGCAACTTGAATACAGAGACTTTTTCAAGAATGTTGTTCTTTATTCTCAATAAGTGTAATTTTTGTGTGTTTGAGCAAACAGTGCACTCTTTATTTTTCTTACTATTTTTAAAGTTCTGAGATATTTTTCTGCCAAGCTACTGCAGGTACTGGAGACTGTGGGATGCATTTAGACCAAATGCATTTCTCCCTTGATAGCCTCTGGCTACAGTTCCTTCATTGGTCTGTTGCTGTCAGGAGTTTTAGGCAGATGTTACAGTGCTTGTTATATCTGGATCATGCTTGTCAATATGTTTTGTTTGTTTTCTAACAACAATGAAAGCAAAAAACACATATCAAACTATTTATGTCTTATGCCTATTATTACACGGCATAGTAGAAGAACTGCAGATATATGCTTCAGACTTGGTCTAACTTATTCCTGCATGTTTCCTTGGCTTTTAGTTGGAGTAAAGATTGTCCTACAGGTTAAACCTACCCAAACACATTCTGAATGGTTTATGGGATGAGAGTCTTTAGGATACATTTTTTTCCCCTTCATTTCTATTGTGTAAGAATAATGAATGTATTGTTTTCATATTCTTTCCCTCAAATTATTATATTTTTCCTGTGATTTAAACATGATAGGGGCCTATCCATTAAATAGAGCTATTGTTTTTTCTGAAGAGTTGCTTTAAAAAACTATAAAATATTCCTGTAAAAGTATGGAAGTGTAGTGGATCTCTAGTGCAGTGATCTTCTAGAAAAAGCATATTCTTACAGTCCTCCTCAGATGCTAGAGTTATCATAGACTTAATTTTATGCTAATTTTACATATAAATATATTGGTATGTTATGTTTATACAAGCACACTTCATTCTTAATACGCTTACTTGTGTATATGCTGCAGTATTTTTGCTTAGCAAAAGATAAGTTGTTACCAGAACTACTTCCATACTGACCAATCTGGTACACCAAAATCTTTCTACAGTCTGCAGCTGCATGCTAAGCATGTAAAGGGCTGTCTTAGCAACTGAAAAGAGGTAACTTTACAAAGGGCCACATCGACGACACAATGATAAGCAGAAGCCAAGGGAACTTTACAAAAACCAAAGAAGCAAGAGCTTGAAATTGTCTGATAGTAATTCTTGACAATGCAGTAGTGAATATGGTCAACTGGGCATCAGATGACATCCCATTGAGGTGTATGGGAGTTTACACACTCTGTCTGGGGATGCAAAGATAGCTAATCATATCCTCATTTAATGTATGAAGAAAGTGGTGTACAGGCATAGTGAAAAAGAAACATGTATGTAATTTCATATGGTGGACATATTTTCATTTTTACAGCAAAGCAATAGAGCTATGGAGTTTCAGTCCAGGTTAATTTTGTCTCTGACTTTGTAGGTGTAGTAACAGCAAAGCTACAGCTGAGAGTAAGTGGAACTTTTAGATTATGAATACTTCCAAAAAGGCTAATAGGTTTTGGGACTGCAATAAGGCAAGGTAAGAAATCCACATGTGCTGTATTTCAAAGACTGGTTTTGATCATGGGAAAGTGTTGCAAAATAGAAAGAAAAATTGGAAAAGAGAATGTTTGTTTATTTACATGTGGGTCTAACTGAAAGAGTTTAGTAGTGATGAAAAAGAACTAAATTACTGTACCACAATGACTACTTCATTTTGCTTTGTTTCATACTATTGGAGTAGAGTTATGTTTTGGCACATGTTTGGTAGCCTGATTGAAGTTTCTTATGTGTAAGTTAAAATTTTAGGGATTTCTTTTACAGGTCACAATTTTTGAAGTAGTGTTTCATGCCAGTTTTGAGTATGGTCATTCTTCAAGTTGTCATTCACTCTTAAAGTTGTCAGACAACTTTCAGCTTTCTGAAACTTTAATAATAAGGATTGTAAATAATATTCCAGGTGACATTTTAGAAAGAACTTGTGTTCTAGCTGCAGTATTTGTTTCATAGGGAGAAATTCTAGCAGAGAGAGAAAAAGAGCCATGGTTCCATCACACTGAAAGGGTACAAGTATAATAATTATTTGGTGTACCCAGTTCCTTCTCTGTCATTTACAGTTGATAAGCTCTTAGTGTATAAGTGAAGTTTCTGATGTTACACTCAATAGGCAGGTATTTACATTTTACACTGTTAAATTTAAAGCAATTTCTGTTATTATAGTGTGCAGTTTAGCCATTTCTGTATGTCTGATACTCCAGTCTTTCCTGCTACTTCTGCTTCCCAGCTTTGTCATTATCTACAGGTTTTATTAGCATGCCTTGTGCCAAGGTTATTAACTAAAATGTTAAATCAGTTTCAAAACTGACCCTGGAGGATTACCACTAATAATCTTCCTCTGATTTTATTTCCTCTTTCAGCACTACCCATTGTCATCTCTCCTTTAGCCAGTTCCTTGCCAGTATCTTTACTAGTGCTGTCACTTGTTCTTTCAGTGGTACTCTTTCTCATGTGGAAAAAAAAAAAAATCTATTAAAACATTTTCATGTGGGATTTTGTCTCAATTCATGATCATGTGACAAAAATTACCCGATCCTGATGAATTGCGCATGCAAAGGAATTCAGATTTTGCTCACAGTGTTTGCATGGTCTAACATGGTATTCCTCATAATCATTCTAAGTATTAGCGTTACATTTAAGGAAGTGAAAGTTGTATAGTGTTAGTATAGCTTATGTGTTTTCTGCTTGATTAATTGCAATAGCTCCAAATAACATTCTCTTTCTACTCACTTGCATCACAAAGCTGGTATTCCTTTTTAAAACTGTAAAACCCAAAAGGTGCAGGAAATTAAATAACAAAAGCATGATTTATAGTGATGCCTTTTGTCCATTGTACCCCAAAAAGAAATTATTGTCAAGTTGCAACCCTTTCATAAACATTGATTTAGTCTTTGCTTACCTTGTTGCTTTAAACCATAGTTCCTGGAAAATATTTGTCTGAGATTCTGTATTACTAATGTCATGATTGCTTTTGACAGTCAGGTGCTTAGGAGAGTTGTGAATACTAAAATGTAAAACATCATGATTCCCATTTGATTAACTTGTCTCTTATAAAAAAAACCAGAAGGGATCTGAGGATGTCGTGGGCAAGAAATGCAGCATTTGTGTGTTGTAGTATCTGACTTCAAACTAGGCCTTTGCATCCCTTCTCACAGATTTAATTCCAATTAAGGAAAACTGACTTCTAATAAACAATGATGTCTGACCTTAACATGCCTAAGATAAACTTAAAAAAAAAAAAAAAAAAAAGTCTGTCATCAACAATTATGCCAGCTCCATTAGAAACATGAACAAACATAGAAGCTGCTCAGTGCAGTTTCCCTGGGGAGATAAGAGTTCTATTATCCCAGTTTTCTTGTTCTGTTATTTTCCTGCTTTTTCTGTGAACATACCAACACCCAAAATTTCTGTGCCATAATTTTTAAATGAATTAGTAACTTCTATATTCTGACAGTATCTACATGAATGCAAAACAGCTTGCTGATTTCTCTACTTACCTTTTGAATGTGTTGCCATAATCTTTCTGTGTTGCTGCCTACCAAAACTGTGCCTGTCTCAATGTATTTGTGTCTGTCTTCCTCCAAGTTTACACTAACTGAATGTGTGTATCTTACAGTGCCTTGATGAAACTAACATGAAACCTGAAACATTTTTGAGAATATAATTTAAAAACCGTAGATTTTCACTTTGAGTCTGTGTCTTACTGTTGCAGGTACTGATTTCTGTGGGTTAGAAAGGGTTGTATAATGTTTTGACTGTGCTTGTGTGATTCAGATCAATAAGCATTTCACAAACATGTTTTGGCTCTATTATTACTTCCCAATTCCCTAGTACCAAATCAGTGCATTGTAATGTGTATGGAATATTATTAAGCAGCATCAAAAATATTTCAACCCCGCTGTTCTAGAGATAGTGATGAAATAGAGTTGTTCTGAAAAATCAGGAAATTCCTGTTGCCACATGAAAACAGATAATATCTTGAACTGGGATGAAGTTGTTTCTGGTATCCTGTTAGAAATTTTGACACAATCCTGATGTAGTTCTTTGGTTCTGTTATGATTGAAATTCTCTGTAACCGGTCTGCTTGAACACAATGCAGAAGTTACTGAAGACCAAATGTACATTTTAAGGTAAAAATGCAGCTAGCGTGTGAAATAGTTGAGATACACATGCTTGCGTGGGATTCAGACTGCAGGCTTCAACTTTATTTGTATTTTATGGTAATGAGAATTCTTGGCTGAAAGTGTCTGATGGTGTGATACTATTTGTACAACATTCAAATAGCATCAGTATAATTTTATTGAGATTTGTAATTATGTTTGCATAATACATTAAGCAGAAGAACTCTGAATACCTTATCTGCTTTGTGCTGCTTCACAGGAGGTTAGAGCTTGTCCCTTCGATAGGCCTTATCAGGGAGCTTGAAAGCTGACCGTAGACAGGTAACAGGAAACTGGAAAATTGGGTCTGGTCAAGAGGAAAAACATGATTAGCTCAAACAGAGTTCAACTGGTAAATCCTTGTTATTGTTCCTAAATAACTGATCTCTCTGTATTACATACTTTTATAAAAGTACCAATAATTGATGGTTGTCTTTTATCGTTATAGTTTTCAGGGTCTTGCAACAAAGTCTTTAAAATACTAATACAACTGAAATGTAGGGAAAAAAGCCACAAAGTTCTCAGACTTTATCTAGCAAGATGCATGTGACTTACTTTATAAAAAGTATATCTTAAAGCAGATAGCTGAATGACTTGCCTAGTTTGGTCTTGCAGGCCAGCTGCTTCACCTGGTGCCAGAGTGGAGGATTTCACATCGATACAACAATTGACCTGAATTTAACATGCAAGTTTCAGGACAGTGGCGGAGGCTATTTTGTAAACTTCTAGTCTAATTGATCTTTTTGAACCACGATTTTATATGAGTATGTATTTATGACATTCAAATCTCAATGCTGGGTTTTTGTTTTACTTGTTATATTAAAGAAATCTAAGTTAGGCAGTACTTTCCCACTGTTACATAGTTTGTATACTCGGCTCCAGATCCATGAGAAGAAAGAAGATAATTTACATAGACATTTTAAGAAATGTTTCTATTTATTAAAGGAACCAAGTATTGAGTTGTCTGTCTATTGGCAGGGCCATCTTGTCTAGACTGTGCTTTTGCCAAGAAAGGTTGGACCAGATGATCCTTCAGGTCCCTTCCAACCTGGTATTGTATGATTCTGTGATATGATTCTATGATCTGTTTAGAACAGATTGTCTCAACTTGAGTACTAAAAATTCAGTATTTAAACAGTGTCCATTGCTTTCTGATGTTTCAAAACAGAATAGATGTTTTTCTTTGAATCTATGAAAAAAAAAATAGTGTTAGGTATCTAAGTAACTTTCCTTACTTATAAAGCATTTTTTTCTCAGAATACTTTGGTAATGGTGTTGCTAATGTCAAGAACTGTGGAGAAACTTTTCGATTTTTTTAAAATAAACACCCTTCTGGAAGCCACTTAGCTGGTGGTGAGTTCAGAAAAGTCTCTCCTGGTTGAAGCTGAGGCACAGGCACCAATTAGGAATGATCTCTGATTCCACACTTTTGAGTAAAATTGAGTAAAATTTTTACTTTGTTTTTCACTCAGACTTTTCCTGAAGCAGATCAGATACAACATGTGTCCAAGGAAAGTTTTTGATTAACTCTGCTTATGTATCACATTAATAAATCATTTATAGATATAACTGGTCTGCTTGCTAGTTTAAGTTCCGAGCTGCTGTCCCCTCTTCTAAAAAAACTTGCTTTTCAGTTTGCTTTCCAGAGTGAGGAAAGCAATGCTTGAGTCTCAGCCAGACAATAATGATTAATACAGACATTATTTGAGTCACATAAATTCAAATATTGTTCAAATCTATAAAAACAAGCATCAAAACCAGCTAAAACTGCTTGCTATGTGGGTTCTGAAATGCACTGTCTGTAACATTACATATAGCCGAGGACTTACTGTCAGTCTTCTTGTTGGCCATTAGATGCACAGTAGACAGCTAATTCTCCTTAAACAGGCAAGCAACAATGAGATTAACTGTAGGTTAAATGACTGAAAATAGCAACTTTGATCCTCCCAGGTGACCAGCTATTTAAACGGAGGAGGATACTAGACAGAAAACAAGCATGGGAGTGAGGGAGACAAGAAGGGGAGGAAGACATGAGTGACTTCTGAGGGCTGGGCAGGTTTTTTGTACTTTTGAATATTCCTAAATAACTGTTCAAAGATAGTATTCTCTGGCTTTCTATTAAAAATGTAAATTCAACCCCAGCTTTCACTCAATAGCTGCAGTTTATTATTTGAATCTGTCTTTGATACAACACTTTGTAATTTAGGCATATCAAATCATCATATCTTAATCTCTAATAGAAAAAAATTAGCAGTGCTATGAAGTGCATAGTTTCCTACTATCTGTTTTCTCACTGTAACTTCTCAATATGAATTCTGTTGTATTCTGTCAAAGGATCTAAAAATGACAAAGCTTGAATCACTGTCTATAGTTTTCACTGAGATGCAGGCTTCTGGTTAACCTGGGTGCTTCAGCAAACTTGACTCTTAGCACCTTCCCCTTCAGCTGTCTGCACAGGGTGCTGCTTTTCAGCATTTTAAGGACTCAAAAATTCTCTCTGACAAATTCCTTCCTTCTGCAGTTAATGACTTTTGTATGAACATTGAATGTGAAGAAGCACAATAGAAAAAAATATTAATAAAATTGGCTATTACTGAAATAATCAACAGCAAGGCTAGGAGTTTGAAGCACGTCCTCACATGGGGTCACATCCTGCTGTTCCCTGTTTTCTGCCCTTTCTGTTCTGCTTCCATACATGTTTGTGCTGTACAGCAAAGAAGGGTCAAGGAGCTTGTCTTTCCGAGGAGAAAAAGTCCTCAGACTGTATCCCATCTTGCTTGGTATCCCATGGTCAGATGAAGGATCATAGCCTCAGTCTCTTATAAAAGTCTCGCCCAAATCCTCCGCAGCCTGAGAAGTAGGCAGGGTAGAAGAACCCCTGAATCTAAGGCGTTAAAATGAAAATCCAAAACCTCATTATATAGGCCAGAAATCTGTTACTTTGAATGTAATTTTAGTGTCAAAAAGGAAAGCACTCTACTGTCTCAAAATAGCAAAATAAGAGGGGGAGGGGAAAATCTTTCAAGAAGTAGTAAAACTGTTTTTCAGGTGGGCACAGGAGGCTTCTGAGGAGTCTTCTACCTCGCAACGCCCCTGGACATAGTCAGAAACAAACCTGTGCATTTTTCACACTGAATTAACTTAGCATAACTGAAAAGCTAATGCCAAATAATAATGTAAAATGTAGCTTGTTTTACCTGTCAGGGTAGGACTTCTGACTCAAAAAATTCATTACCAGCTTCTCTTGTACTCAGGTTTGGGGAAGGCTGGTTGTGCGTGCCAGGCCTGACTGCTGCGGTGCAGTCCATTAGGTCTTCCAGCAGGCAAGCACTACCTTCTCAGTCAGGACTCTGAAGCTGAGCAGCTGGGCACATTGTTTACTTTTCACCCTTTAAAAAATTATTTTGTAGTCCTGAGTGATAAAGGAATAAACCCTACATCAGGACAGGTCAGAGGATTTGTATGTTTCTTAATTTGTGTTTTCCTTATGGATTTAGAGCCATGTATGTCCCTCTTCAGCTCCTTCCACTGGTGGGTTCTTCCACCCTGTGTGCTGCTCTCCCTGCGGAGGACTTGGTTGAGAATTTCATGAGAGGGTTGTGATACGATTCCTCATTTGGCTATGGAGTAGCATACAGGAAACAATGTGGTCCTCGGCTGCTGCAGTATAAAGCCTTGCAAGTCTACACTCCTGTAAGGCACTTACTCTTTTTCTTGCTGCCTCCAGCAAGGTTTTGATTCAGCCTATATCAACATCAGTCAGGTTGAACTAGAAGCTATTCATGTGGTTGACATGGAATGAATAACAACATGAAATAATCTAAATTTCCAGTGAAATACAATTTTTCTTCCTTCCCTTGTGCACATATATAGATGTACTTTCACACATGCTCTTACGCTTTTTTTTTCCTCTGTACCTAAAAATCAGTCACTTTGCATTTCTTGTATTTAATGGCAGTATCTTCTGTATTTTAACAACTAGTGCGTAGAATTCCTTCAACACAGTTATTCATTAGTGCATTTTGGTTTTTGCAAATAACCAAAAGGTAATAAATAAAATGCTATATTTGCAGTACAGTAAAGAACATGATCAAGCTGGGGGGAAGCAAGAGAGATTATCCTAAATTTAGATTTATTATTTCAGGAGTAGTAGGTTCTTTACTGTCTGCTGCTCTGCTTTTTACTTACTCACTAGGAAGGAATCTTCTTCCCTATTAGCATTTAGCCTATGTACTGTATATTTAGGGCAAGTTAAGTAGAAGACATATTTGGAAAAGCCATGCTTTTGTCTGTTGTTCTTCAGTAGCCCCTCCCCCCCCCCCCCCCCCGCTTTTTTTTTGGAGGGAGAGTAGGTATTCTTAACAGCCCTGACTTCCATTAAGAATGAGGAATCGCAAGTATCTGTGTAACCGCTGAATAAACCTTTATTGGATAAAGGAGGAAGAAAGCAAAGGATCTGTGCAGCACATTAAGATGGCTGTATAGTACTATTGTTTTCTGAAACATTCTTCTTCCTGCTGGGCAGTCTTTCAAAAAATATGTGAAATCGAAAGCCATACTAGCCTGGGGGAAGAACAGTAAAATATATAGGCTATAACAGTGCTTCTTCGCATATTGCAAGAGCTATGGCAAGTATTCGATGTATATATTTGTTCTCTTGGGATGACATTGGTTTTCTTCTCATTGTAAACCACTTTTTTTAGCCTCTAGGTTTTACTTTGTATCTTCTCTTTGTTCTGTCCCCCACATAACTGAGGAACAAGAAACAATTTATTTAGGTTTTTGTAATATGCCCTTTATATTTTACACGTCTTTAAAGTATGTTCTACATTCTTCTGTGTGTTTTCCTCCCCTCCCCCCCTTTAATATACTTTTATAGCCTCATGGTGATTTTTATTGCTGATCAAGTACATGGATTGGGAGAGGGATAAGATCAGCCTCATATTAAGACTGTATATCCTTTCTTTGGCAAAATGAAAAGTAGCTAGTGATCTCAGAACTTACTTGTGTACAGACCTCCCTTTCCCTTGCGTCCCATACACCTCTTGGTGTATTTATATCTGTGTATTTATTCCCAGAGGAGGATAGAAAAGGACTAGGGAAGAGTTGCTGTGGGATGCAATATGGACCCAGCAGGTTAGTTGTTTATTCATCAATCCCAGAAATTTTCTAGTGACTTGCAACTAACAGCTTGCTTCAGCTGAGGGCACTTATAAATATCCCTGATAATTAAAAAACATATTCGTGTGTCTTATACACATACAAACACATATGTAAGAATATATATTCAAACTTGTTAAATTGTCCAGACAGCTTCTGAGAGAACGTTCTTGTGTGAATTGCTTTCTTAGTATCATCAGTGCATTTTAAAAAAATGAATAGGAAAGACTTTTTTTTGATTGTCGTTGTCAAACCCAATCAAGTCCTCAGTTTATGTTGTCTGATTTACTGTCAGAATCATTCAATGCAATCAGCTGTTTCAGAGACTGTGTGGTTGTACTGAAATGCAGAGAACAGAGACTGCATATCTAAAATCAGAATCAAAAGGAAAGAAAACATTTATGTGCCTAGAAATATGTGTTAAGGTTTTGTAGTGTAGGTAGTAATTTACAGTACAACAGCTGGGCATATTCTGGATTCCTCATTAGCCTCTTCTTTTAGGATTTCTTTGACAGATGGCACTCACAGATGGACATAACATTCTTAAGGAGCTTACTCTTTCTACTCCTTTACCCACCAGTAACTCATGATACTATTAGAAATCTAAAAGCTTTGACATGAATTAGCCTTACTTAGCAGACTTTAATTTTTTAATCTTTAGAATATGCTGCAGTGTAGTGGTTGTAGTTTTCTTAATCTGTTTACTTAAGTTCTTAGAAGCCAAAATGGAATTCCAATAAAGTTGACATGGCAAAACATGGCAAATATACAATCTTATTTTACTGCTTTTTGAAATGTCATGGTAATATTTTTATTCTTATCTTTTGGAGGAAAAGTGTAGAATGATACAAAAGAGTACAGTTCAGCAACCCAGAAACAGCTCTGTCAACTGAAGTTCACAGAGTTCAGACAAGCTGCTTGGTATTCCATTGTAATTACATTGAAATCTTAAGTGAATAAACCTAATATTTAAAGTTGGCTGGTCAATGAAACTTGTTTTTACCACTGTCAGCTTAAATTAGTTTGTTTTTTAGTAAGTTTTTTGAAGTGTCATCTAAGAGACTGCCACAAAAACAGAGCAAGCTATGTTCAAGATATTTGAACACACTTCTGCTATAGTTATTTGTCTGCCACGTACTTAGAGTTGTTTCTCAATATTCATGCAACTTTGGGCTTGAACTTGAAGGCCATTATTCTCTCAAGTGTTGACTCAAATGGCCGTTTTCTCTGATGAATGTTGTTGGTGTGGAGTTTCTGTTGAGGAATGTGAAACTATAAGCAGAACGATCAGATCCAAAAAAAGCATTGTGACAGCTGGGCAGGTTAGAGAGGCGAAAATAGTGAGTGCCCTCAGCCAGGTTCTCCACTGCATGTATTTGTAGCTTATTAGAAAACTAGAAGAACACCAGATGGAGGCAGAGAAATGAAATCGGGGGGGGGGGGGTTTGTTT
The DNA here is from genome assembly GCA_034782735.1 of Sagittarius serpentarius. Classification (NCBI taxonomy): domain Eukaryota; kingdom Metazoa; phylum Chordata; class Aves; order Accipitriformes; family Sagittariidae; genus Sagittarius; species Sagittarius serpentarius. Next base: position 15,322,608 of record JAVKLA010000054.1, on the reverse strand, counting down.
TCTAAATGCTGTGTACACTAAAGGTTCTCAACTCTTCCTTCACAAGTAGTACATAGACCACCATGGCAAACTTCTGGTTCACAGCCCATTTTCAACTGCTTTTTTTTCCTTCAGGGCCTCTATGGTGTAGGCTGCTTGCTAGGTTAGCAATCCATTCTTTGCCATCACTTTATTCCCCAGAGGCTTCTTCATTTCAAGCTGCTGTTGTATTTTCAGTGTAGGCACAGTTGATTAGTCACATAAAGGTATAATTTAAACACCTGTTTTGAACCCTCCTGCCTGCAAGTATGTTGGGTTCTGAAGAACCATCAATAAGCAAGCACTCTCCTGATGTAAATCCTTTTCTTTTGCATATATTGATGTGCTCTGTTCTAGTGCCTGTGTATTCCTGAGAATATTCTTTCATAATAATAAAAAAGCACGCACATAGTTACTGCAAACTTACAAACAATTTAGCTAAGGAAAACAGTGAGAAAAGTAATCCATGCACTGTAGCATGAGGTTCAGATAAGCAGTCCAGGCCAAAATAGTGCCTGATTTGCATCTTCAGCAAATTCCATATATATTTTACCACCTAAAAGCCTTCCTATAAACCTTGCCTTGTCTTCCTTTGCTTGTTAAGTTCAAAATTGTTGTACAGTGAGTTTCAATATGGTTAACTGGGGAGTCAGGAGGAGGATAGAGTTCTCAGTTAAGAAAAGCAAGAGACATTAGGGGAAAGTATGACTGTAGCTGGGGCTCCTGATATGTGAGGAAAATCGTATGGTGAAGTCATATTTCAATAGAATAAATCAGCTAGCTCATCCTTTAACGTTATCTGGCAGCAAGTGTAAACTCTTCTTGAAACTGGTATGTGAAAGAAAGACTCTGCTTTTTGGGCAACAGAGCTGTGGTATTGGTGGTTACCATACTTCTGAGACACAAGGAGGGGACTTGTACGCTGTGCCCTGCTGTAGCCACAGGCTTGTGTGCTGAAGCCATTCTTATGAGGAGATGAGTCTCCTCTGATAGCTGGGACTTCTTACGCAGAGAAGACCTGTGGCAAGGAGCAGTGGTGTGGATGGCTACTCATGTCGTGTTATCTGCTGGCTCGAGGCCAATTTTGGAGCATTTAATATCTTAGCAGTGTCAGCAATGTCAAGGACTAACCTTGATTGCTGAGCATTTGGGGATAAATAGGGGCTTTCTGTTTGTCCGACTTTAGAGCAGGAAAAAGAAGTTTTTCATTTTAACAAATTTTGTAAGCCTGACTACTACTAATTGTCAGCATACAATCAAGACAATTAGGGGTTTTCACCTGTCATATCCTTGTAGAGTTGAGAGAGAGACTTTTGCCGATTTTTGGTTTATGAACTGCCATCTCCAGTGCAAAGACAGGCACATTATTAATACTAAGGCTAAGGATGCATTCTGTCTTGAGCCACAAGAACTCAGAAGTATATATGCTGCTACAACTGAGTATGTAGTATCTCGGTGTTAGTGCATTTCAGAATTAGATTTGGGGAGCTTTAAGATAATATAACCAGAAAGTTGTTATTGAAATAAAATTGAAACGGCAGCTTTAATCGTAATTTCAGAATCACAGGATGGTGAGGTTGGAAGGAACCGCTTGAGATCAACTAGTCCAGCCCTCCTGCTCAGAGCAGGGTCAATGAGAGCAGATTGCCAAGCACCATGTCCAGTTGGATTTTGAGTAGTCCTTTCAAATGAACCATAATTCTGGATTTACTTTGATCAATGAATGGCATAGTACCTCCAGAGCTTTAGAGTATTGTTCTGTAGTTACATTACAACTTGTCTTGTTTCATGTAAGAATATTTCTCTCGTTTCCTGAGCCTTGTCTCCTTGAGTTTTACAAATTGTATTCAGTTAGTAGCAATTTTTGCTAATTTCCTATGCTGATGTTTGGACTTCTCAAACCAAATACTTGTTTCTCAAATGGGCTTTTGTTTCTAAAAAAAAAAGAATTAAAAAACATTCCTGTTACGTTTCTCTCATCTTTTACTTGCACGTATTTCAAGACTCTTATGCTTGTGCCTCAAATATTTTGCATCCTGAAAGACCATCATAAATGACTATTTCAAACTATTAAAATTACCTGAAAAGAAATACAGTAACAGGCTCTCATGTTTTTATGTGTGAATTTTTACTCAACAATACCATTGTGTTCAAGATCAATGCATTATTAAAGATTCAAATGTTCAGTTCTTTGTGTGCCCAATTTTATATTTGAGTCCCTGCAAGTTTTTTGGTCTAATATGAATAACTCAGGAACGAGACAACTCTGAGGAAAGTTACAAGCTTCTATGTTCCTGTTCTACTGTAAAAGGCCAATTCACTTTTTTTTTTTCTCATTTGTTTATTTTTTAACAGTTCCAGTGTTTGGTAGGCAGACTATTTTAATTAACTTCCTTTTTAAAATTATTATTAGTATTAGTAGTATTAGTACTTTTAGCAGTTTCAGGATGCTTTGGATATCAGACTTTCCGTTATGTCCATGATTGTTTGCCATAAGGAATTGTCTTTCTGATAATGTCTACAACTCTTTTATTTCATAGGTGTTTAAAATGACATCTGTAAATCAGCATTGTAAGGTACTAAATTTAAAATGGTTATAAAATGACACAGTGTGTTCCTGGTTTTAGTTTGTAAAACTGACAAGACAATAGAAATAATCCTTAGGCATCACAAATGACTTTGCCCTGACATCTCAAAATACTGCATGAAGGGCCTAGCCTGGAAGTGAGGGTTTTCTCCATAGATATCTGGTTCTGTCAGTTGATTAGCATTTTAGATGAAAGATAATAGCTACAAGGGAGTATGTAGCTGCCAAGCACTTACCAAAAAGAATTTTGCAAATCACCCCTTACACTTATTTTTTTAAAAGAAGGAAAAAAAATTTGGATATAAGCAGCTTTTAAAAATAATTATCCTTGTTTTAGAACTGTTATATTTGAGAGATCTGTTATTTGAAAACATACATATGCACAAAGGCCACAGGGAGACATTTTTCTGAGGTAAATTAATTCTAGGACATTATAATACGATGTGGTAGAGCATATATTTATAAGCCAGTAACTGCACTCAGTTCAAGTGTTCAGGAATGAGTATCAGTGCCTGAACAAACTCAAGATGTATATGTGTTGGCTGATGTACTCATTCCCTGTTGTTTGTTATTATTTCCTTTATTAGCATTTGAATTTCATAAAGAACATTGGATACCATAAGGTAAATAATGTATTGTGTCCAGAATATTTGTCTGAGTGGCAGAAATTAAAGTCTGTAGAGAAAAGGACTGGAAGAGGACTTGGAGAGGTCAGCTAATACTTTTCTTCTGTTGCAAGGCAAGATCAAACTATAGCTAAACCACTCTTGACAGATGTTTGTCTAACCAGTTCTTAAAGAAAATACAGTGATGGAGATGGTGAAATTTCCCTAAGCAATTTGTTCCGGTGTCCTACTGTCGTTATTGTGAAAGTGTTTTCTGATGTCTCATCTAAGTATCTTCCATTGGGATTTAAATTCATTACTTCTTGTGTTGCCCACACTCACTGTGGGTAACAATTTGCCTTAATCTTTTTGGCATTGTATACTTCAAGTCTGTGGTGCAAGTTCTTTGTGGTAGAAGAGGAATGTAATTACCTTATTTTTAGTGGACTCAGAAGTTACTTGTCTCTATCTGGATTAGGGATTAAAAAAGTACGCTTTGGCAGAATGTAGTCTGAAACTAAATAAGCTTGGATTCAATACCTGATTCTGTGTGTGGTGTAGCACATGTACTGCATCTAGTACATGAAACCTTGATTTCTGTATTGTCTTTCATTTAGCTTTGTAATATTACGAAGAATAAAACTTTGTTAGGATGTGATCGATAAATAATGACTATATCACAGATCTAGAACCTTTATTGTCTTGGTTTAATTGATGTTTCCTAGTAATTGATGGGAGTCTGTCCACTGACTTTAATGAGATTTACATGAATCTCCTACTGCTGAGAGTAGCAAGATTCTTTTACTAGAGGTGAATTACTGGGTGTTCCTGGAACAACACGTACATAATGATGTATTATCAAGTGTTAATGAGAAAACAAGGGAGTTTTACAGTATTGATACTGTTTAAGAGAAAAAAAAGTTGAACCTCCTCATTGTAATTTTAAAATAAGCTTGTTTATAGCATTTATTTTTTTCCATGTAGCTGCTTTGCTTATTAAGACTTAAATTCTGAAGTGTTTAGTCTTTGTTCGTATTGACTTCAAGGCTATGTGCAAGGCTACTACGTCTTTTTCAGTTGCAAGCTTTAGTTTGTCAGCTTTATGTGAAGCAGGTTTTGTTTAGTATACAAACATGGTGCAACTGTTTGGGTGCTATGTAAATAATAAGGTTGTGATCAAAGTTATTTAAATGATTTTGAATTCAATTGAAATACGCACTTTTTGGATTCCATCCAAAAGTGGAGGAGTGTCTGTTTAGGAGAAGGCACAGTAGAGTCTTGATAAGAGGCGCGGTTAATGAGGTACAACATACTCCAGTTTTCTCATGCTGCTATCTTGTGCAGCCTGTCTTATTTGGATTACTAAAGAATAACTGCCGACTGTCCAAATCTAATTTGGCTCCATGCACATTGGTCTTTCTGCCAGATGGAGTGTGTTTCTAGTTTTGCTCACTAGAATTCAGATAAACTGTAGTTGGCAGAATGTGGCAACTTTGACTTTGATATAACCCAGTACAGTGTAATGGAAAAATAGAAATAAGCTCCTGGACATCAATGTCCATAGGTTTGACTGTGAAAAAAATGCATCTATTGACTAGCATTCTTGATGGAAATTCACCAGCTGTTTCACTCTGCATATCTAAAGCGGGCTGTCAGTATGGCATCACGGAATACCTTAGTAAAAACTTCACAGGCACCAAATTTTCTCCTTTCACTGGAGTGCTGCCAAAACCAAATGTCTTCATTTTTTGTTGTGGATGTAGCATTTCTGTGTGAGGAGAAAAGAAGCGTGGAAGCAAAGTCTGCCTGAAACAACAGAAGGGAGTGCAATAAACAGTTTGCCAAACTTCTGTCCTGACTAAGGATAATCCTGTGTTCTGAAGGAATTCTGGATAAGAAGTCCAGGCATTCTGGCAGTAAGATCTTGGTTATGTTTTTTTAGAGTAGGTAACTTGGCAAAAGATAACATTTCTTGTTGTAGGAGTGGATAATTGTAATCATTGATGTCTGGTTTTAACCTTTTTATTTATACTTCTGGGGAATATTTTTGCATGTATAATGAGAAAATAATGTGCTGTGAAATCTTCAATTAGTAATAAGTTGTCTGGATCAGTTTCTCTGTGCCAGCAGCTACACCTGAAACTAATTTATTTTTCTTATCTGCTGGTATTTTAATTTGCATTGGTAGCATTAAAAAAAAATACTGTTCATGTGAAGATACCACAGAAAAATAATTTAATATAAGCTATTGACTTTGTTCTTTACGATTCAAGGACAGCATGTCTTGGGGCATGTGATCTGTTTAGGAAAATTAATTAATTTCCGTGCTTTTCTAATGTTAACATTAGAAATAAAAATTTGTTCTCCAAATTATCCCTTTCTTATCCAGTGGGCTAAAATAAACTGGTAGCTCAGCTATCACATGGCTCCTTTGATTTCAGACAGGTCCATTTCTTTCTTCAGGCTCAGCTCATATTGCAGTTTTTGAATTTAGAACCACAAAAGCCCCTTTTATTGTCATTTCACTTCTGCTGCTTTTTTGAGAGCTCAGCTGTGTACGTGAGGACAGTCCATTAGCATCTGAAATGTTTATTCCAATGAGGACATATTGGACATAGAAGGGTACCCCCTTGCACCATCTGGCCACCTTTTGTTGGTATTAGTTACAGAGAAGGACTCACCTTTTCCTCCATTTCTGCCTGATCATTTTTGTTTTGAAAAAAAGAATAAATGCAATACAAATGAATCACCAAAGCAAAGACATTCTGCATCATAACCGTACAGTTACTGAGAAGAGGGATCCCTACTGGTCACAAACTCTTTAATGCCAGGAGAGGTTTTATCACTTAAAGATGTGGGCCTGTGAGTTGGTCCATTGGCATAGTATTTGGTAGTGTCTGACACAACTGCTGCTTAATCATTCTATTACAGTTCTTGCATTAAATGTCATTCTATTTTTGATGTACCTTCCTTTCTGTTTGTCTGGTCACCTGCCTCCATGAGGCTGCCCATGAAACAAAATGTCCTGGTTTCGGCTGGGATAGAGTTAATTGTCTTCCTAGCAGCTGGTACAGTGCTGTGTTTTCAGTTCAGTATGA
>JAVKLA010000054.1:15233078-15316200 GCA_034782735.1 Sagittarius serpentarius | reverse complement strand
CATCCCACTGGGTGGGGGGGGAGCGAGTGAGCGGCTGCGTGGTGCTGTGTTGCTGGCTGGGGTTAAACCACGACACAAAATTAACTTAAGATTCTTCTGGAATCTGCTGCTTCCTGTGCTGTAGACCTGAGGAACTCCATGTGGTCTTGCAAATAACTGAGTAACATTGGTTCGATGATTCAAAGAATGACATAGATGAATCTATGATGAACAGGTATGCTTTGAAACCGTAAGATGATCAGATAATTCAAACTGGAAGGAACTTAAGGAGGTTGTCTAGTCTGAATTCCAATGTGCAAGACCTCACAATTCCTAAAGCTTTGTTTAGTATGAGAAATGAATCTGGGGGGGGAAACAAAAACTACAAAACATTCACGTGTATTAAAAATTCTTTTTAGTTTGTTTTACAGCTGGAATGTGCTATGGATTTAGCATGTCTCAGAGGGAATACTTTGTCTTGAGTCTTACTGAACAAATGAAATTCTACTCTGGCTCATTAACAGAGAGTCAAAATGAATGGCAATAATCCAGATATCTGCTGTAGTCCTATTTCAGAATGTTGTTTATATTAACATAGTATGTAAAATGTTTGAGTTTTAATTATGGCTTAAGAAAGTAAACTGTTTTAAAGAGAGATGAGTGAAGTCATCTGGGTAAACATGCCAACCTGAAGAACAGCTTCCCAAATTAAACCAAGAAGCATTGTGAGAAATGGTTCATTAAAGTTTTTTCAAATTTTTTTCACAAGCCTCCACACTTACTTGCTGTAATAAACAGACAGTTTATTCTTATAGCATTCTCCAGATGAACAGAAGCAAATACCAGAAGTTTGCAAAACAAATACAAAGAGCATAACTTTATACAAGCTGCTGTACAGTACTGATTTTTCTCCTACAGTCAAGGCCAATGCAGCTCAGAAAAATAGAAGTCACTCCTATGCTCTGTGTTGGAGTCATGGCTGAAATGGACATACATGTTTTTAAAGAAGTTTATTTTGTCCAGACTTCCAGCTCCTTTGATGCTGGTATATCACTCAAAAAAAAGCAGAACAGCAGTCTTTGCTCAGTTCACATCCTCAGGTGGCAATGATACAAAAAGTTGTTACGAAGGTGGTCTGTATTTCTTTGGGTATTCTGAGTACCCGTGTCCCCTTAATTCACTGTAGAGTACCTTTGAAGAACTTGTACTAGCTTGATTTGTACCAGGTCTAACTCTGGCAACCTGTACCCATTGCACATTGGGCTTCCCACAGAAACTGCTCTCAAGAGTAAGGCTGAACTGTCCGGGACTTGGTAGAACTCGGGGTCTCCAGAGGGCATGGCTCTGACGAGCAATTCCCCCAATTCAATACTTGTTCCCACTATAAGTCTGGTTCATAAAATGGCTTCCAAATGCTTCTGCTTCTTGAAACTGAATTATTGTTTCATATTTCAAGTGAGCAGACCTTTTTCTTTTATTATAGTGAACTAATTACAGGGTTATTAGAGTATTAATGCTCTATAACCTTCTAGCCAGATGGCATTAGTTGCTTGACTGAGCACCAGTGTTACCGTTGAATGATGTTGAAATGGTTTGCCCACAATCACCTAGTAACTCCTACCTAACAGAGATTCAGCCTGGTGGTCTATTCACTAAACCGTGTAACTTTTCATTATTTGCTCATGACTTTTGCCAGATTTTAGTTACTTGGTCTGGAATTTTCCTCCTTGAAGCTGTAAGTGTCATCTCTTTCCAGGAACAAGATCAAGAAACATGCATTGATTTTTCCTGTATAGATTTTAAATGAATAAAATAATTCTTACAAGCCCTGTGGGAAATTCTTCTGTTCTGGGATATGGAGATAGTGTTGAAATCCAGGAGAGAATCTTCCTTGAGTCATAGATGTATTTTCATTCTTCTGCCTCCCACCTAGGTATTTTCAGGTTACAATTTTCCCCTCAACATGCCAGTTGTTACGAGTTTCAAACAACCACATGCAGAGTTTGGTCCCTAAATGCTTTTCAGTTTTCTTCTCCTATAGGTTTGCACTGTTTCAGAGCTGTAAGAATGAAGGGACTTGGACCTGCAGTTTTGGGAGATGCTAGTAAATAGACTCTAGAGACAGTGTGGAGACTGTCGCTAATAATGCTCTTCCTTTTGGTGCCAAAGAAGATTCCTCTGCAACAGAACAAAAATTGGACGTGAGGAAAGAGGATAGTAAGTATTAGAGGAATAGGAAGCCAGCAGGAATGGGAAGGGAATCTGGGAAGTGACTATGGGGAAATAGTGACTGCTGAGAGCTGAGATGGGAGAAAGAAAGCTTAATTACATGTGTACATGCAGGAGACTAGAACTTAGAAGTGAAGAAGCTGAGAGTGAAAGAAGGAAATGAAAGGGGAGGAGATTTGGGTTTGATAGGCTGTGGAGGATTGGACATGTCAGCTTCTGAGGTGAGTCTAGGAGGCAGGGGATGATAGGAGTAGAACTGCAGCCGAGATGGAAGCATGGGAAAGGGGAACCAGTTTGTACAGTGAAGAAACCAGGATAAGCTGAGGAAGGTGGAGTGGGCGTGAAGAGGGAAGACCGTGCTTTGTTTAGAACAGGAGAAGAATCGGTTCTGATGACTAAAGGAGAGTCACGAAATGTCGTTCAAAAACCTGGAACAAAACTCATAATTCTTATGGAATCTAACAACTGCAGGCTCAGTAGAGATGTGGGGTTTATGACATACTATTTTTCCCCATAATCACCACCTTTGAACTCTTCAGTTACACTGGCAGTAATTACTCCCCTTCCTTGTTCCCCTCTGGGGCTCATAATTTTCTTAACTTTCCCTTTCTTGTAGCCTACTCTGCTCTGCAGGTGCCTGCAATTCATGTCTTTCAAACTGCCTTTTATTAATGTAGTTCAGTTGAATTCAGAACAGTTGTTCGTAACCCATACCTTCTGTTACAAGAGCTGAAAAGAATTTGTGTGCATTAAGTTGGTCTCTTTTTTTCCTTAACTACAAAAGTTGTTCTTACAAAGTTGTTACTGAGCCTTACAAGCTTGTTCCTCCAAGTGCTTTCAGTGTTGCTTGCAGGTTTGTTTTTGCACAGCGTTGACGACAGAGTGAGATTTTTCATATTTTCTGCTGTTTTGCAAGATCTGTTGGGGGGGGATTATGTGTTTGTTTGTTTGTTTGTTTATTTCTCTTGGGAATATATTAAAAGAATGGAGCCTTAAGGGTGACTCCTGTTTTTGTTTAGCTTAAACTAGGTCCAGCTTCTAAGAGGAACTTGATTTTAGGTGCATGTTTTTGCAGAGTGTTTTAAACTGAAGTTATAATTCTGGGGGTCACAATAGCATGTGTTTGTTTTTATTTAGAAACATGTTTAAGGAATGTTTTTGGTGGGTGAATGTAAAATAAATAAAACTCTCTCAATCTGGAGGTTGCAATTCTTTGGCATGTCAGTGTCAGCAGAAATCAAGTGGAAGAATGTTATTTAAAGAATGGACTCAGTTAATTTTTATGATTTACTTTGGAAAGAATTGTCTGTATGCTCAGTTGCAAGATATGAAAGTATGATTTCTTCAGTAGTGTTTGCTTCCTTGTAAATGTTTCTGCGTACTTGGAAGGTGGCTAAAATTTGTTTTCAGCATGGGCCACTGCCTGCTTCTCTTTTGGTAACACAAATTCAGAAAGTACTTTTCTTTGAAACGACATACTGTTACCATATTAATTGTCACTGAGCGTGTAACAGTGCAACACCTTCATAACATTGCTTCTATAATGTTATTCAAGGTGTGGTTCTAATTTTTTTGCCATTATTAATTCTCAGTAAACATTGTTTATAACTCAGGTTTTGTTAAAAGTAGAAACCAAAAACCCAAATAACAAAACCTTGCTCTTGTGCACTGTGAGTATCTTAGCTTGTGAATATTTTGAAATTTGTCTGCAAAGCAGTTGATGACATTCATTTATAAGTTTTTAGGGGAATGAAGCAAAGTCAGGGCTTCACTTTTTTTTTGTTTGTTTTAGAGGATTTGTTCTTATGTCTTATAAGTGACTGTTCACTGAGAAAGTATTTCTAGTACTTTATTCATACAGTCATAATTTACCTTTTGAACCTAATAGGTAAGGATAGAGTAAGAATGTAATAATGTCATATATTTTAAAAATGTAGTTTAATGGATATTTCTAGTAACTGTACTTTAATGAAAAGGAATTTCAACATTTGAACCTAGTTTGCAAGTTGAACAATAAATGTCCCTCTGGTAGCTTATAGAGCATAGATGCTTTTGTCCTAGTCAGCTGTGTACTGGGGACATACACTTTACTTAGGTATCTGTAAAACGTGAGACAAAAAAGAGTCGAATTTGCAAAATAAGGACTATTTATTATGTTGCCTGCGTAGAAAGATTTTTCCATGTGTATCATGACCTGAATGAGACAGCTGCAGAATTTGGCCAAGCAGAGCTGCAGCAGTGTGTACAATGGCTTTGTTGGTAATTTCAGCAGAAGTATGACAGATGTGTAGTGAGCCGAGATGTCCATAAGAGAAAAATGTTGATGAAAGAGACTAAATTTAAAAGTGTGTTAATTACTGTAGTGTTTCATTGACCTTTGTTCTAAGTAAAACTTAAGAGATCGTTCTCCAGCTCCAGTAGAAGTGTGCATCTTTCACTTGAGAGTACTTCACTGAAATTCTTCAGATGATTTAAAAGTTTTATGTACAGAAGTTCAGAGCAACTAAGATTCTTCTATCTGCCTGTGAGAGATGAGAGGAGTTTGATCACACAATTCCTACTAAAATTGACAGGCATTATGTGATTTGATCTACAGCCCCTGTCGTGAAGTGTCTCTGCTGTAGATTTCGCCATACGAGGAGTGATTGTGTTCTGTCTACTGATCTGTTCCTGGTTTTGAATGAGTGTTGCAGACTTAATGCTTGGACTATGCATTATGCAATACATTTTTGTACTAACTCTGGAATGTGTTTTAATTGCAGGGATATTAAACCAGACAACATCTTGATGGATATGAATGGACATATTCGATTAGCAGATTTTGGTTCTTGTCTGAAACTGATGGAAGATGGAACGGTAAATTAGAAAGAATGATATATTCCTAAACAGCTTTTCTTCAGTCCTTTGCTAACCACTAAAACATGTACTAATAAAGATAAAAGGTGGCTAATGTCAAACTAAACGGAATTGTAATGGTATCGGTATGTACCTAACCGTAGTTCAAAATATGACTGCACACTGCTTGGATTTACTGTATATTAAAAGCTTTTTAGATGCATATAGTCAGCTCATGAATAAATAAAGAAAAGCTGCACTGTCTGTACTGAGTAGGTGTTTGCTGATGAACTATGAATCTCTCAGATTTGAGCTCTGAGCTCTAATCTTTATTGAAAATATAAACTTTAGTATAAGCAGGATGAGATACTGAAATGCGATGATGTGCTAATTGTAGTATATTTAAAATTGCACGGTATATAGTAGGTGTGACTAGAATGTAATTCCAGTATGTTAATCATGTTCCAGAGTGTTACAAAGTATTTGAGTTAATATATGTGATTACCTAATCTATAATTACTTAACCGCTCTAAGCCTAAGAATTGACAGTTTTGTTCTTTCTCTGTTATTAAATATTTGTAAGAGTTTAGCAAAAGTATATTATTGGGATGCCTATTAATGTAGTGCCTTGGATGCTTAAGTATATTTTTATGAATTTAGAAGCCTTCATTTGGGTTTAGTTGTTATTGTTAGAACCAGAACACTAGGCTAAATTTATATATACATGCAGAGTACCACAAATGGCAGTCTATAATGATGGAAGTTGGTTTTTGTCCTGGAAATGTAACTTCTACAGGTCCAATCTTCAGTGGCAGTTGGAACACCAGACTACATCTCTCCAGAAATCTTGCAGGCCATGGAAGATGGAAAAGGGAAGTATGGGCCCGAGTGTGACTGGTGGTCCTTAGGCGTTTGCATGTATGAAATGCTTTATGGAGAAACGCCCTTTTATGCTGAGTCCTTGGTGGAGACCTATGGGAAAATAATGAACCACAAAGTTAGTGCACTTTCTCTTTCTGTCTCTCTCTAAGCTAATTTTTAATAAGTAATAGGGTAACTTGAAGGCTTATTTAAAAATGAGTTTTTATGTACTAATTATGTTAACATTCATAAATGTAGAACAAAAAATATGTTTCCATGTAGTAAGCTTATGGTTATGGATTGCAGATGGCTTTGCTTTAGGATAAAGCAGTTCAAAACTAGGAAGTCTGGGTATGGAAACACGGCTGTTAGTTCACTCTATGGACTAAATCTTGGCTACGTTACATCACTCCTTTTGTGTTACTTTCTTCTGGCGGATCCATTGGTTGGCTTATGCAGAAGATTCTTAAATGTTCTTCCACATGGAGGTAGCTGTAGAATTCAACAGTGTAAGAGAAATTTAAATAAAGAAAAAATACTAGGAGACAAAAAAAAATTCAGTAGTTTCTGTCCTTTGGAGAAGTCTTTTTCCTAGAAACCTTCCTGCATATATTTAAGAACTGGAATATTTGCACGTTTCTTTTTCTACATAATGATCTTCACTAACAAGGGTGATTTTTTTTTTTTCAGCTTTTTCTTGGTAATAAACTATTTTCTCTTATTTTAATCTTTAAGGAGAGGTTTCAGTTTCCTGCTCAAGTGACAGATGTCTCTGAAAGTGCAAAGGACCTCATCCGAAGGCTCATTTGTAGCAGGGAGCATCGACTTGGACAAAATGGGATAGAAGACTTTAAGAACCATCCCTTTTTTGCTGGGATTGATTGGGACAACATTAGAAACTGCGAGGCACCTTATATCCCAGAAGTCAGCAGCCCCACTGATACATCAAACTTTGATGTGGATGATGATTGCTTAAAAAATTCTGTAAGTATAGAATTAACATTTTGACAAATCTGCTTTTGTAGTATACTTTATAACAAAATACATGTAAATGGAAGTTTATTTCAGTGTTCACTGTGTTCTGCATAGACAACAAATAAGTGCTGCTTTGAAGAACTGTGGGGTGAATACATTCATGGTTTGGAGACTGACGCTCCAAACATAGACGTGTAAGGATAACTTCAGTTCAGTTTTGTAAATTCATCGTATACAGATTTCACTAACACATACATCATCTGTTACTTGCAGTAACAAGTTCTTAGTGTCCATGTCTTATAAATAATACATTTACATGTAGATGGTCTGGAAGACACAGTATTTCTAGCAGAGCATTGTTGAGACTTGTACTAAGTTTGCATAATGCATTTTATTGTAGTGTCTACTTTAATTGCTCATATCTCTGTCAGATTCCATTCAGTTCATTCCCACTAAAAGTTTTCCAGCTTGTTTTCCGACTTGAGTTTTGGGAAATTTAGGAGAAATGTTACAGCCATTTTTTCAGGAACAATCTTAGTGAGAAAGAAATGATTTTGCCTTTGCTTAAAAAGCTTTGCAACTTGATTTTTAACAACCTTAGTGTTTCTGTGCTTTTGAACAGGAACTTTGACAAATGATAGAGGTCTTAGCATCAGAGGAATGCCTTGTGTTGTCTTCTTGGAAATACTTCTTTTTGGGGGGTGGGGGTTATTGAAAGATGCAGAAACCTGCTGTTTACATGTGAGATGAAGCATTTTCACCATTTTTGCTTTTGTTTTCTGAACTGCCTGTGCATCTCAGTTCCACTGAGCTTCCTGGACCTGCAGATAAGTGATAGGCAACATGAACTGAATAGAGGCAAGATGATCATTATTTGCATTCCCTTTCCTCCAACTGCACGGTAAAATACGGAAAACACTTTGACTAGACGAAATCCAGTGGTAGACATATGTGGTTGGAGCATTAGGTCTCAGAGTCCTTTCATATAGCCAAATTAAGCAAATCAGTCTAGCTACATAGGACAGCTTGCCTTTTTTTTGTTTTTGTTTTTGTTTTTCTTCAGTTTTAACTCACTTGCATATGGTATTGCCCATCTCCCTCCACAACTGAAATATTTTTATCTTAAAACTTTTTAATACAGTCTTCAGATGTTATTTTGTCCAGGAACAGCTATCAGGGTTGGGTGGCAGGAATGGATGCTGCATGTGGCAAGTCTTTGTGAAGCTGAAATACCTTTTGGAAGTTATTCATACTTTCTAATGCTGCCCAGTCCAGCGGTCTTCCATTTGAGGGCCTAATCTCTCAGCTGAGGCACTCAAAAGGTGCCTGTGTGGTGTGAATGTTTTCCCTTTGTAAAGAAGCAGGGAGCTGCAGGTGAAGAAAGAATGCTCCTGTGATGAGTTACTGGACTCGGACGTGAAAACAGAGTCCGATTCTTAATTTGCTTTAGACTTTGGGGGTGCAAAGCAAAGCCATTGAATTGTTTGAGATGAACACTATTTTCTGGAGCTTCATTTTCAGTTTTCTCACTTGAAACAAGTGAAGGTAGGGGTTTTTTTTGTTTAATTTAAGGTTATATTTTTACCATTTCTTTTCGCACCTACCATCTTGGAAAAAAACCTAGCCTGAGGCGGCATTGCATGACTAAGGATGTTTTACATTTTTGCTTCAATTAGTGGACATTGTATTTAATATTGCTTCCCCTCAAATTCTTGTATGTAATTTGGAGGTGTTTTCCCTGCTGTCTTTCATACACATCTTGTGAGGAAGGTTTGCATACTGGCATTACTATTACAGTCAGCACCGCAGATAAGCCCATGAGACTTTTTCTTTTCTTTTAAATTCTTTGCAATGTTTGAATGGCATACAGCAAATGAGGAATGCCTAGTGCTGAAGATAAAAGGCAATGTTGAAAAGCCATGGTTGTTATCGTTCTGCCTGAACTTGGAATGAGACTGTGGTCCTAGGGAAAAATTGTATATATAATAATGAAATTCAAACAGTATGTTAGAAGTACACGTAAACACAAAGGACAAAACAGTGGTGTTAGGCAGCCTAAGTTCTGCAGGTTTTTAGCTTTTAACTGTTTGGTTTAGTAGCCTTTTTTGATAGGCATGATAGACATAGATTCAGTTATAATTTTGTCAGTATGATAATACAGTTGAATTCACACAAGTAGCAGGAAATAAGTTTTTGATCTCTGCCAAAGAATCAGCAAAGAGACAAATTCTTTACAGAATCTTACACTGTTATCAATAGATACAATATTTTAGAACCAACATTGTTACTTGTGGTAACTGAAAACTGTCATATGGGCTTTTAAAATCACACAATTATGCATTTGGTCTTCTTTAAAGTTACTCATAAAGACATTTGAAACTCAAATCTATGAAATATAAAGGAGAAGTAAAGAATTTTACTTTTCCTAATCATAGTAATAATTGATATTTTGATTATCAATTAGTGGAAAGTTAGGGCTTTGTAATTTGGTCTTGTCCTTAGTTTCCAAATGCCCAGCAATGTGGACTTCATTATGAAAGCACTAATGGGATTAGAAAACCCTGTTGTATTACTTTTTTCTAGTAAATATCTGACTGTTGTTCTCTCCAAAAAGAGAGAGCCCGCTTAGAAGTGGCGTTGGTGAATCTACAGGCAGAGGAAGCCCTGCTGACTATATAGCTGAGAGGAATATAGGAGGGAATAAAAGGTGATACGCTGTGTTAATAGCTTCTTGGAAAAAAGAGGGAATAAATTGGCTTTTCATATGTGTAATATTCTGCTTTCCTCCAATGACAGCCTCTTTAATTAGAAAAGCATTTTTATGCCGGCAAGCTGTGTTTTTGTATATTGCATGCTAATATAAATAGATTAAGGTGATGCCATTTTATATTTGGGCTGTAGATAAGAGTGACTGTGAATATAGTTAATATGATATTGTCACTAGCGCTTCACATATGGTTAAACTCGAAAATCTTTTTCTGTTAAGTCCAGTAGGATATTACTTACTCAACTGTCCTATTATTTTTCTAGGAAACAATGCCTCCGCCATCACACACTGCATTTTCTGGCCATCATTTACCATTTGTGGGTTTCACATATACAAGTAGCTGGTAAGTTAAGAGTTCCAACATTGCCTGTAGGGTAGTTGCAAAATATCTTAAGTTTCTGTCTCTGAAATCAACTGCAAACAAATACCAAAGACTGTGGTTTATTGAGGAAATTACTAGGCCATAATCTAAAATGTTGTCTGTCCAAAAGAATGAGCTCTCTGCAGGTAAAATTTACATGGATTTAAGGGTCAGCACCTGCGTTCAGAAGAGTTTTGTTGAGAAAGGTGGTTTTCAGACAATGTATGAAGTTAACGCATATGACAAAGTTAAGACCAGATGCATGGACCCAGAGAGAACTTAGCTTATTAGACTTTAAAAACAGTTTTATTTCTAGTCTTTTGATACTCCTGTAAGTCTGGATGGAAATTTAAAAAAAAAATTACTTGTATTGATATTTGTTATTAATGTGGTATTTGTCATGTTCGTCTCTACTGCTGAATTAAACAGTAACAAGAAACTCCATGTATGCTCCTTGATCATTTAAATAAAGAATGTTTACAACCATTGAAAAAACAGGCCTGTGTTTCTGCAAACACATGTGCTTAATGCTGGTTATGTGACATGTCCTGTAGACTTCAAAAGGATTATTTGTGTAAGTCGTAGTATGCGTATGTGAGCATCCACAGAGTCAGGAGTACCGCATTTCTGGTATGTATGTGCCCTAGTTGTCATGTGATAATTTCACACCATTTGTTGTGATTGTTGTTGTTAAAGTATTTGGGAAACTTGATGAATTATTTTAAAATAAGCTGTTAACTGTAATCTTACTACCTAGATTGTTGCTTTTTGCTATCTGGCTAGTGTAGACTGTCCATAATGATAATTTTTACTCAGGAGTTCATTCACTTTTATGTAACAGAAAAGGTATTGAGAACATCAGTCATGCTAGGTAAAAATGAATGAATTCAATTTTTAATGGTCACATACTAACAAGGTATTGTGTAATAAATTACATAGTAATTAACAATGTAAACAACTGTTTATTGGTTGATACATTTTTTTAAACTATTTTAAAAACAGCCTGTTTTAAAATCCAGTACTGTTTAATTTTTTTCCCCCAGTGTGCTTTCAGACCGCAGCTGTCTAAGACTGACAGCTGGACCAACCTCCATGGATCTTGATGCCAGCATTCAAAGAACTTTGGAGGATAGTTTAGCAACAGAAGCTTATGAGAGGAGAATAAGACGTCTAGAACAGGAAAAGCTTGAACTTAGTAGAAAATTGCAAGGTATAGTCATTAAAAAAAATCAATCACTTTTTTGACTTAGATTAGCTTGCAGCTTTGTAAGGTATGGTGTGTACTGTGGGGAAAAAATAAATATACCTCCTGGAATGCTTTCTAGCAGAAAATAATTCTCTTCATTATTTCATTATTAAACTTCTGTTACTCCTTATGCCTGAAATGTCCCATGTATGCCATTTCTTACAAGATGGTAACTTCGTTTGCACTGTGTCTTTGTTACTAGGGCATAAAGATTTTATTCTTAAAACTTCTAAGAACATAGTTTGTCCAGCTGACAGTTACTGAAAAATTGGCATTTGGTAGTTGTAGATTGTAGAATCCTCAGTAGAGGCTCTTCTGGTGCATGTTAATTTATCAGAATGTCTTTTTGACCTCCTCAGATATCAGGTGTATAATTTGTCCCTCTCTCTTCCACCTTTTTCTAGAGTCCACCCAGACAGTCCAGGCTTTGCAGTATTCAACAGTGGATGGCCCAATAACAGCAAGCAAAGATTTAGAAATTAAAAGTTTGAAAGAAGAAATTGAAAAGTTGAAGAAACAGGTAACAGGTATGTTATTAATATAAAAGCTGTAACAGGAAACAGTATTTTGACAAGATTTTTTTCTCCTAATGTAATGCTAGGTTTACTTTGCTTTCTAAAAGAGTCTTCCAGTCTATTTTTACTTTTCATTTTACCCTTAGCTCTTCATTGGTAGCTCCACATTTTCTACCAATTCAACTTAATATTCAGTACTTCAATAATTCCAGTTGCAAGGGAGAAGGAAGATTTCAGTGACATTGTGCTATTATTATTAGTGGTAAAGTTCCACTAGTTTTAAATTGTGGTGTTGTTAATTTACATGGATGTGAATCAAATTCTACCTGAGAATCTGTGAAACCATGACCAATTTCCATAGTACTACCTTTTTTCTTTTTTTTTTTTCTTTTTTTTTTCCTCCTGCAATATGTACTACAAGAGCGGATGAAGCACTTGTTTGTTTATTTGTGGCACTATCAAAAGTCACTGCAGTCTTTTCAGAAGTCATAGTCACTGTAGCATATCTTAGCTTTCCTTGCTTTATACATCTCTGCACTCTGGTATGCAAGTACATAGGTAGTAAACTGGAAGGAAGGTGTTGTTTCTTGCTTACGTGAATAAACATGAGGGGTGAAGACTTTAGCCTAGCAGTTTTGATAATCTTAAAAATATTTGATGTAAGGACGATTTGTTACGATTTAAGCATCAATCGATACTTCTCATTATCGCATTTTCTGTTGAATTTTCCTTGGAAGGGTCAAATTTGTGAGATGTGATCACCGTTTTGATTATTTTTATATTTTCTTTGAAACTGCAGAGGTTTATAGTGTGCTGTTACGTAGTGCGTTGTAACTAGATGTGGAGTAAAAGCTAGTTCAAACTGGAGATGTGGTTTACTGAGTATTTTCTTGGAACAGTACTTTTAGAACAGTGTGGGTTATCTGGGAGGTGGGCTATATGCATAAAACTACAGTGATACTGAGTTTTCCAAGTGGCCAGGAGTAGTGAAGTGAGTTTTCCATGAGAGAGGAGGACACTATGGGCTATAAGGCTGCAGTTCCATGCGCAGCAGGACAGACCAAACAAAACTCTGCCCAAAACTCTGCCACCAAAATGGGTCCTGCTCACAGCTGTGTGGCCTCTCCTCCCTCTGTGCATGCCCCTGACTCTCTCTTGACTTTAATTCACTCAATTAAAAAAAACCCCAAACTATCTAGATACATAGAATTTAATCAACTTATGATCTGATAAATCAGCACAAGGTAGGCAATAGGAGCAAACGAGGAAAGGGAGATAAGAGGGGCAAGAACTGTCTCTCAGCTCTGCTGTCAATGAGCTATCATTTCTTATGAAACTGAATGTTTATTTCCTTTCTATTTAATTCCTTTGCTTCTGAGACTTCATGAAGACTTTATGATAATAAAAATTTGGCTACCAAGTATCTCAGTACTTTAAGTGTGAAAAGTGTTTTTGAAATTTGTGCAGATAAAGAGCTGAATTTCTGTAATTAATGTCATACTACCTTTCTTTAGAACTCCCACACTAGTCAAAAAGCAAAGATCTACTTAGCCCAGTATCCTGGAGACATTTAGGGAAAGATTCAAAGAAATCCGATGTATTCAAATCCATCTTTTTCCAGCCTTACTCTCCTGGATTCTGGCAATTCATGTTTTAAGAACTTCCAGAGGGAGAGGTTTTATTGCACTACCATGTTGAATATAGCTGTTAGTGAACAAATTTTCTGTCTGTTTAGCTATTATCTTTTCAGCATACTTTAAAGGCTAACTACTAACATTCAGTATTCATGATTTGATGTTCTGAATTAAGTTAAAGGGAATTTTCTCTTCTAGTGATTCATAGCATAGGACTTTCAGCTATCCTGTGCCGTAATGGTTTCTTCAAAATACGATCTTGAGAGCAGAGCCATCTTTAGAGGGAAAGAAAGGAAGTACAGCAAGATGGGTTTTATTTAGGAAAATTGACAAGATTGACAGAGACTGTAAGGTATCAGGACTAGAACCATAGAAATGGGGAGTACAAATCTGATTCTTCTTGTCACTCCAAATAGGAAATGTCGGCACTTTATGTGAGAGAAGAATCTGACACGAGTAGTGGTAAATGGATCTCTACTATATGTCCATATCTTACCTGCGGCAAGGGAAAAAAACCCAGTGAGAAAGGTTGAAGGAAACCACAAACAAACAAACAAAAATGTTCTGGTTTGTATTTGTGAAAAGACTTCATGGAGTTCCTGAAAGTGTCAGGAATGCCAGCAACGACACCCACAGAAAGAATAACTTGAGCTTAACTTCCAGACATTCTAGTCGGTGTGTTTAGACTCTGTTGCTACATTACAGGGCAGAAGCATGCTATGTATGAACTGCAGACTGCAGCATGTAGATTATATGCTGTTAAAATTGTGTAATCTGAAAAAAGTCTGTTACACATACACAGTTGGACAGCTGCTCTGGTGTGATGCAGCAGTTTTGTATTTTACCATAAGCATTATTTTTGGATGTGAACATGGCTTAACTAGCTCAGGGGGGATCACTCTGATTTGAGTGATGCCATGTTGGCACTATGTTGGGACAAAGGTTTTTATGAAGTTTCTCTCCAGCCAGTGTCCCTCCCTGTTGCTGTAATGAGGAAGACGACAACACAATCAGAAACCTTTGTTCTGCAGCAATCCTCAGCTCTGGTTTTGGCACTTGGGGAGCACTAAAAAGCAACATCTACAAGAACAGCTTTTGAATGGGACCAGCCCTTCATAGAAAAGCATCAGGATCAGCTTTAAATTATCTTTTATTCTTGACTATTGAGCTGCAACTTGGATTTTAGTTCATTGCTAAAGGTATTACTCTCTTCCATTGGTAATGAACAAAAAATAAAAAAGGTGTGGGAACGTTTCCCAACACAACTGATATCCCTTTTCAGATTTAAAAGAAGTCTATGTCTGGTGAAGGCGGTTAATATTGAGAAGGTTTTCCCTTAAGTATCTGTTAAGAATTTTCTGCTTCATGCCACATATGTGTTTGTATTTTTATTCCTAGATATAATATGTGCTTTTGTTTTTTTGGGTTGGAATTGAATAATGTGTTCAAATGAGGAAGATGTAGAGTTGTCTAATCCATCCCCGGTCACCACATAACTTTCCCAGTATATACTTGAACACCTTGTCTGGTCCAGACAATACAGCCATTAGTTAGAAGACACTCATTTGTGCCTTGAGTTGTAACTAATACAAGCGAATTTGATAAAATTGGGAAAAGAGAATGGTTGTATTTTGCTTGATTTTATGGGGGGGGTTTGTGAGATAGATTTTAAAACTAAATTAATGACAGAATGCAGGCAGAAACCAAACGATGATCATGTCTGCATGCTTCCAAATTTAGGGGAGCTAGTTCCAAGTTTTCTGCGTGGCCTTTAAAATACCTAAATTTCCAAATCTAGGTCTGGTTGACTTTAAGAAGTATCATTTCAGGTGCAAAGCTGAGCTTCATGCTTTGGGCTCATCTCTTGGGCAATTAAATGTCATGTAATAACATCCTACAGTGAGTGTTTGCATATAGTAGCTAAAATGTTAGTAACAAGTAGGGTGATTAGATGCAAAATTACCATTTACTAGACGTATGTCACAACTAGCTTTTGGTTATATTCTTTAACGTGTTTTACTGCCTCTTCTGGAGCTGTAAGAGTAAACACCTGCTTAAAAAGGTAACACAAAATGAACACAAAGTTGTGTCAAATTCAGGAGTGTCACCGGGGGGGACCTTAGAAAAAAACATTTTTCTTGTCTATATAGTTTTCCAGGAAATGACAAGCTAGCATATGCTTTCGATTTTTGAGGTCAAAGTTACAATTTTTGTTCACTAAGTTACATAGGAGAAAACTTTGAGGAATCTTTAATATTGCCAACTATGTAAAGGGCAGCAATGGAAGAAGAAAACAGAGCTGTGGAACAAAGTAGTTGATGCACGGAAGAGAGATTTATCTTGGCTCGGCAGAGCCATATATAAACTTTCTTTTTGCTGGTGACTTCAGAACAGACTACATAATAGAAGCAGTTAATAATTTCTGGCTTTGAGCTACATCTCTTATTTAAATGCATTCTTTTTAAAGTTTTAAACAAGAGTCAATGAATTAAAACAATAGTGAATATTTGTCTGGGTATAAGCTAACAGTATTCATTTGCTTATAAAATTCTTGTGTTTCAGAAATTACAGCTCTTGAAAATGTATGTGGTTTTATATTTGATTTCTCCAAGACTCAGTCTCTTACCATTGCTTTTATGAAAATGTAGTAAAAAGGCTCTTATTAAGAGTATAGATGGGTTCCTGTTCTGTGGGTAAATACATATGGTCTGAAGACTTGCGACAATTGAAATCAAAGGCAAAATGTCCAGTGATTTCATAGAACTTGGAATTAACCTACATTCATATATATATATATATATCTTGGTTTTAAGTGAAGGACTAGGAGGGGAAGAAAAACACCCACTACCTAGATATTTTCAATTGTCATATTTTATGGATTTCAACTTTTCATGTTGTAGCATTTGAGCATATTTATATGACGTTATTTAGCTGTGGCATAGAAAAATACTGTCATTGTGTAAATGACAGTTGGTAAGAAACCGACTGTAGTAAGTTTTCCTGTATTTGTAGTAGTAATAAAGCAGATCACATAAACACAAGTGGTTTTCACACTAGAAATAAGTAAAATCATCTGAATTTAATTTTAAGTGTATCAACAGGAGAACGAACGCTTCCCAGCTCTTGAGTGACCCGTTACTTTTACTGTTCCTTTCTGGAGGAGTCTGGGGGAGGAGGGAGACTGTTTATAATTACAGTGTAATAAAAGATGCATTATGTATTACATCACAGTGCATAAAAGTCAAATGTATAGGTCACGTTAAAACATATATTACAGAATTATGTATAGTGTGTGATTATTATAATGTGAAAAGACAGGTTGTTACCGCTTTCTATGTTCTTTTGCAGCAAGCTGAGACCTTTTATTCTGTTCCATTAAAAGCAGATAATGGCAGTTGAAACAACCTACTCCGTATTCTAAACCAGATAAGAATTGCATTATTTTGTGATTAAATGAAAACCAGAATAAATACGGAAGGGGCTTCAAGCGGCTAGACTATGCTGTCGTAGAATAATGTTTTTTCTCCTTAACATATTTAGAAGTCTGCTGCTTTTTCTAGATTCTGGTCAGCTAGAACAGCAACTTGAGGAGGCCAGCACTGCAAGGCGTGAGTTGGATGATGCTTCCAGACAAATAAAGGCTTTTGAGAAACAGGTCAGAACACTGAAGCAAGAGAGGGAGGATCTTAATAAGGTAAAAGCATTTCATCAGCAACTCTTCTAAACCCTAAAGACTATTTTATTTTTGTTCATTTTGCTTTAAATAACTTTCAAGTGTAAAATTAATGAGCAGACAACAAATGCGTAGCATGACGTACTTTGCTTTCTGCCTCTTTTTTGAAGACAAGGACATTATTTAACATGTTGTATGTATGACTGCTGGGTGGTCCTAGGTGGCTGCTTCGAGATAGTGAACAACTCCATGATCCAAATTGCATGGTGGCTGCAAAGAAGTTTTTATAGCTTGAGATTAAGGTGGTAATGATAGTACTTGGAAGACAGAGTAGAGAAGAACTATTCCAGATGCCTAATTTAATCTGAAGTATGGGTGAGACTGTAGCAAGGAAAAAAATGTTAAGAATATGGTATTAAGGCTGTGTCACAGAGGTGTTTCCAGAAAGATGTGAAAAATTGCCCAAATATGAAGATTGAAAAGTAATTTGAAATAACTACAGTCAAAGAACACTGTGTTTTATTTCTTCTTCTCTGGGTCCCCGATTCCTTGTTTTCTTGTTTATAACAAACTTTCATGGTTCTTTTCTGTATTCATGGTTAAATCAACCTGTAATCAGGTGTGAAATGCATTAGCCTGTTTCTCATCATGATTATATTGGCCCAGTACTTTAAGAGTCCACACTCATTGTTGATGTGTCAGCTGTATTTAACATTGTTTCTTTTAACCCTTAAGGCTCTTCAAACCTTGAAAACTGCCCGTTTGTCCAAGAAAGACCATCTTTCTTCTAAAACAACTTGTAGTGATTAAGACCTCTTTTTAACAACCTTAGAAAATGCTTTTAAATTTGTATAGATGTTAACAGTGCTGAATTAATTAATTAATTATTCCTGCCGCTCTTCTTTTCATCCTCAGACTTGATTTTCCTTGCTTCTTTGTTCTGCTCCAGTTTGGCTGAACATCATTAAACCATTTAAATTGTTTTGGTCCCTCATTCGTAGTGTAATAGCACAGATTTAGGACACAGCAAGCTTTGTAAAGGTATTGTGCTGTAGAGTTATCACAGCACTAACAGTGTTGTTTCATGTCAGTTCTTTTAAAAGAATAATTATCATATATTGCTGTTAATCACTACAGTGTTGCGTTGCCTGAAACTTTCTGTAATGTTTGATGTTATGGTACAGTGTGTGGAAATCAATACTCACCGTTGCAGGTCAGTTTTCGAAAGCTTCTAAAGTAGAAGTTGTCATAGAGCAGAGTCTTCCATTCAATTAATGAGGAAAAAAAAAAAGTTAATCATTTAGCAGTTGAGATAAGTACTATTCTTTTTATTCGTATATAGTTCTTGGAAAACTATGTTGATGACATTTTTTTATTGAAGAAAGCAAGGTATTTTTATATTTTAATGCAAGTGCTTGAAAGCCTTTGTGTTTAATCTGTAATAATGGAGTAAATTCCCGCTTAGTTTACATTTATGCAGTTTTACGAACTTTAGTAGTGTAAAACCTGGCCTCTTTCCTTATTTATAGAGTCATATACTCTGTATTGTAGATTCATTCATGAAAAGAAATGAATATGTAGTTTCTGTCCACTCTGGAGAAGGTGTTAGATGCGTATCCAAAGAGAGAATTGGCCTTGCAGCTTTCTAGGTTTATTACTTAATTCTTTTTTTAAACTGTAGGAACTGGCAGAGTCTAGTGACAGATTAAAATCCCAAGCCAAAGAGCTGAAAGATGCACACAGCCAGCGGAAATTGGCAATGCAGGAGTTCTCAGAGATGAACGAGCGGCTGACAGACTTGCACTCTCAAAAACAAAAGCTTGCCCGCCAGCTCCGAGATAAGGAGGAAGAAATGGAAGTGGTGATGCAAAAAGTAGAAAGTTTAAGGCAAGAGTTACGCAGAACAGAGAGACTTAAAAAAGAAGTAAGTGGTGAGAAGACTGTTTAGAATCTGATAGTAGTTTTATGTAAGGTTTTCTGACACAGTTATTTTTTTATCTGTAAATCTTTAACTCTTGATTGTTGTTTCAAACAGTACCGATTTTGATTTCTAAGAATTTGAAGTGTCCAATTTAGTGCTGAAGATTTATCCTTATATTGAAAAGCGTCAATAGATTTTGAAAAAAAAAAAAAAGAATCCTACCTATTAAAAGTGTATGTACTTTTGTAGCTGGAAGTCCAAGCTGAAGCCGCAGCTGCTGAGGCATCCAAAGACAGGAAATTGCGAGAGAGGAGTGAACAGTACTCTAAACAGTTGGAAAGCGAAGTAGAAGGGCTAAAGGTTAGTCTGTTTTGATATTAACACCTGCAAACTTACTAGTCAACTAGGACTTGGATCTGTTTGATTGCTTTCAGATGTAGGACGAAGGGGTATTGTCGGTTTGTCACTTCAGTTGATGGTGAATATTAATGCAAGCATGCGTTGCATTATTGTCCAGAAAAATGAACATTTGCCTAACGCACTTTTCAGGCCAGTGTGTTCACTGCTCACTGAAGTATTTCTTAATAGTTGGTGATTTCTTACCAAATTGCTTCCATTATTACTTTGTTTAACTTTACCTGTTAAAAGTGTTTTGGTTTTTTTAGTGTAGCATGGTTGAGTATTTGAAGATAAACCTGTAGCCTGTGCAGGTTTCTGTATAGGTGTTTGTGTACTGTGTTGTTGCTCAGTGTGTAAGTCAAAACAAAGTTGATTTCCTCCATAATAGATGTCAACTGATGTAACTGTAAAGGAAAAGTTTTAGTGTATTCTGCCTCTCAGCCAGAAGTTGAGACATTTTTGCACAAGACCAGCATTGAGCATGAAGACTTTGTTTATGTTGAGGAGATTGTTCACATATGTAAGTGTTTTTAGGAGCAGAAATTTAAGTAAGCCAAGAATGTTAACTGTTATTTTATTCTATGACTAGCATTTCATACGGTGCTCTGAAGAAATTAGACTTTCTTAAAAACTGAATGAGAAAGTTTTTCATTTCCACATGAGGACTTTGTTAAATGAAAATGAGGAAATCCATTCAGTATGAAGTTCTGATTTATAAAGCTTCTACTGCTGTGAATTCAGATTGTTATCTGAAAATTAAGTATTTCTGCTTTTGTGAATCTTCACCATCAGCAAAGAGTTTGTATGACAGTTTAAGAGGCAAGAGGAATTTATTGGAGATCTGTTGATAATAAATGATACGCTGATTTATAACAATGGGACAAGTTTATCAGAAGAGGAAAGGGGACTTATAGCTTTCTTAGTAATATTTCACAGTACAGTAAGCAAACTTTGGGTCACATGCAGTTGCTGTGATACTGCACTATCCATTCAGTAAAAGCTCAGCATGGCTCCTTAGTTAGGAGGCTGTCAGAGAAAAGGGCGATATTTAAAGAAAAAAGGGAAGTTTCTCCAAATGAGGCAAACAGAAAAGCCCGTAAGTGATGGCAGGTTAAGTGTAAACAGGATGTTGAGGGCTAAATAAAGAGAATTTAGAGCACACTTTGCAAAGGATGCTCAGAGTGATTGTGGGAAGTTCTTTAAATCAAAAGCAGAAAGCCACCTTAGGAAACTCACGCGGCTGCTTGTTGGCAGGGATGAAAAAGGTAATCTCTGAGTTGATAGGTCTGTGGCAGAAATGCTCAATGAGTTTTTGGTGTGTCAGACTGCGGCTGAAGCAGGGGAGATTGCCACATAGAGCACGTTCTTTGCAGCAGGTTGGTCAGATGAGCTGGATCACTCTCGGGATGATGTGCGGAAAGCATTAGAGCTGGCAGGTGAGTCAGATGTGAAGTCACCTGGACCGGTGGCCTCGCCAAGGGGGTTCTGAAGGAACTTGAGTGAGAAGAGAACTGCTGGCCAAGATGTGCACCTTCTTATTACAGACAGCCCACTGTGCCACTGTAAGCCTCAGCCAGAAGATCCTGGGAACTGCAGAAGCGTGGGTGTGACTTCCTTAGGAAAAGGGTAGAGGCTGTAGTAAAGGATAAGGTCAGTGAGCTCATGAATGAAGCAGAGCCTACTGAGAAGAAGGCAGTGTGCCTTCTGTCCAGCCAAGTCCTGCAACACTGACCTGCTGGGTTTCTGCGAAGTTGTCAGTAAGTGTGTGGACAAAGGAGATCCGGTGGATGTCATGTATTTGGATTTTCAAAAAAATCAGGCTCAATACGAGTAAGCAGTGTGCCCTGGCAGCCAAGAGAGCAAACTGCATCCTGGGGTGCATTAAACAGCATCTAACGATCAGCGTGCCAGGAGATGCATTACGTCCCAGTTGCACCATTTGTCCTCTTGAAACAGGCATGTATGAAAACACCTATTTGGAATTTGTGCTTACATCAATTCAAAATATATTCTCTGTTTACTATATTACTCTAGATCTGTAAGCCACTGTACAGTGCCATCCAGCTTTCTCTTCTACTGCACCATCTGTCTTATGGTCTTAATAGTGTCTTTTCATAGTGAAAAAAAATGTGAAATGCCACTGAAACATTTTATATACCTGATAGGTGACGTTGCAAAGCCTAAACTTTTTATGTGCTCCACTGCCATATATGTGTAGGCAAGTTGGCATGTTGGGCGGTAACAAACAAGTTCAGTAGTTAACTGCCTGTGTGTGAAAGAAAATTCTTATTTTTTCTTTTTTCTTTTGTCTTTCTTTTTCGTCTTTCTTTCTTTTTCATCTTTCTTTTTCGTCTGTCTTTCTTTTTCGTCTGTCTTTCTTTTTCGTCTGTCTTTCTTTTTCGTCTGTCTGTCTGTCTTTCCCCAAACCATCTCCTGTTAGGATGGTGTCTTTCTCCAGTTTACCATTCTGCATCTTAAGGGCAGGATTTTACTCTTAGATCAAAGCAAATGGTCATTTTGATGAGTTAGAGAAAACAATGCCATAGTAGCACGTATATGACTCGTACATTTAGGGCGTTTTGCAGTATTCTGCTGACATTAACAGCAAGGCCCAGCTTTCTCACAGAATTAGTCATGGTAGAAATTTAGCTCATCTGAATGTTCTACAATGACTTTTAGATCTCAAATTCTGTTCAAACATCAGCAAAAGAAAATTACACAAAGCCACGTTTAGTTAAGGATGACTGAGAGGATTTTAATATCTCATGGTAAGAATGGAGGTATAATTAACAAAATATCTTCGATCCTCCTAAAGGTGTGAGACAGTCACCGTAAGGAAGTAGGTTGTGCAGTTACCTGCACTTTCTCAAAACAGTGTTTTTATTAAGTAATTTCCTTTCCTTAGACTATCTTTAATTACATAGTTAAAAAAGAATGAAAAAAATTCCAAACCAAGTTATACATATGTTTACATTAAAAAGTATTTCCATACTTGGATTTCAGTGCATGTCATGCCAGTATCTCATTTTGAACCTGATCTTGCTCCTCCTCTATGTTATGGCAGGACATTGAGTTTAGTGAGTGCAGCATTTGGTGCAAATGTGTATGTATCCTGAAGCAATGTGTAAAGACTATTGAAATGCCAGAAGACCTCACTAAGAGAGCTATGCAGCTGCGAAAACTGAAGTAATTACTCTTATTGTTTAAAGCTTGTTTTTCCTATTAATCCACTATGATGTAAATGGTCAGTTTAAGTAAAATAGGTCAGGTTTCCCTCCTGACTGATGCAATCTATATAGTGTTTCTGTAGCTAGATTTTAGCCTTCAGTTAAGCCTCTGCTTGGCTTAGTATAGCTTTTCCACAAGTTATTTGTGCTTTAAAATTTATTGATTGTATATCATAGTCTGTATTCTGTGTTCCTGAAAGTCACTTGAACTTGCTGCTGTCAGCTGTGTGAGTGGGAGCATAAAAATCTTCTAATTCTATGGTCACTTTCTGACTGCATGTAAGGAGAGTCAGAATGTGGCCAGAGATGTGTAGAGTGATGATCAAATTTTCAATGGTTTGAAAACTATTACTGCATTTAAATCGCAGAATGATAGAGTACAGTTCAGATTTATGCTCTAACAAATTTTCAAAAAAATTGATAGATGTATTTAACTCAAGTCTGTAATGGGATAGTTTATAAACGTACTTATGAATATTGAGTTGTTATTAAGCACCATTTTCAGTATTCTTGAGTGCTAACTTGGGGCTGTTTATTTTAGCAAAAACAGGTTGGTCGCTCACCTGGGGTAAGCAGTATAGAACACCAGCAAGAGATCACTAAATTAAAGGCAGACCTGGAAAAGAAAAGTGTTTTCTATGAAGAGGAACTATCTAAACGTGAAATAATGCATGCTAATGAAATAAAAAGTCTGAAGAAAGAACTGCGCGATGCAGAGAGCCAGCAGCTTGCCCTGAAGAAGGAGATCATGATTTTGAAAGACAAGTTAGAGAAAACCAGAAGAGAAAAGTGAGTATTGTATGGAATTTACCTTTAAGCTGAAAGTGTCTTTTGAAGTCTCCTAGTGTGTTTCCAAACACACTATCACTTCCTTAATTGTAGTGCAGACAATTGTAGGTGCATTTTGGCTGAGCTAATGCCAGGGTTCAAAACAGTCACCTTTAAAAATAAAACAACAAAAAAACTCACATGCCTGTACTGAAACAGTTGATTGCGCACCAGAATTCTTGCACTGGCTGACCATTGCAAGGTATGTAACTTGAGTTGCAGACTTGCAGCTCAGGGTAAGTCAACCCCCGAAGCTCATGTTGCAGTTTAAAATAGGTTTTTTGACATTTTTTTTCTGTTTGGTATTTTCATCTTGTGATGCAAAGCTAATGTGTTGGAGATCAACTATTGGTCACATTTCTGCCAGCACAGGAACAGTCACTTAATGCGGACTAAGGCTAATCCATGCTGGGTTCCATCCAGTGTTAACATCAGTCATCAGACTACTGTAGGCACAAGCTGCTTTATCTCTTCTGACATAGTAATTTGTCAGAGACCTGCTGTTTTCTCTCCCACGTGGTGGAGCTTGTAACTGGCCTTGAGAATGTTCCTTGAGGCATTCATCAATAAAACCAAGTTTTTCTGTTGGATAGTGTAGTAATGGAAATAGTCATAAATTGAATGTGTTCATTTTCATTCATAAAAAATTCAGAATGCTTTATAGACACTGACATAGATGCTTCTTTTTGCTACTGTAGCAAGATGGCATGTTAGAAAAACCATGGAGATGTTCCTGCTGAAAGCTTAGCCAAACTGTAGCAAGTCCTTAAATATAAGTGGTATAAAAAATACAGAATTTTTTAAAAAAGCTTATGCAAATAGAGGTGGAAATACTGCTTCTCTAGTAAATTGTTTCCAGCAGGGGAAGTAGATCATACAGCCTAGAATGTAGTGGATGAACTGTTTCTTCTTAGAATACAGCTATTCATAGGCTGGACATATTAACACAGTAGTTTGCTGCTTTGTTCTATGTTGAGAGGTAAAACTTGCATCAGCAGAGTGTTTTCATTGTACCACAACTTAATGGTCTTGCTGACCTATGAGTTAAAAATGCACAAAACACTATGCTGTCTTGTAATATATAAAGGTGATAGTATGATACTCCTTTAATGCCGTGTCAGTCCAGTAGTGTCTCAGAAGGAGGAATATTCAATAAAGAATCATTAATACCTCTTTCTGCAAACTAAACTGTTGCTAAAGATCATACCTCCAAACACTGACAAGACCAAAAACTCCTTGGAGATTTATCAAAACCATTCTAATGTTGTACAGCTGCAAAACTTCTAACTAGATGTCCATCTAGTGAAATAATGAATGGCCTAACAATGCTGATCTACTTCATACTAGCTAGTTCATAAACCTTCTTTCAATCCAGTTTCTCTCTAGAAATAAAAAAAGAACTGGGTGCAAATCTAAAATGAGTGCTGACGTAACCATGTGTTTCTGTATGTATTTGAAGTGCTGGTGGAAGAGAACATCTAAAGCATGAGCAGAAATGTGTCACGTAACCAGTGGACGACATTTAGCTCTTAATGGGAAGGGCTTCAGCATCATACGAAGTCAGGTGTCCGAGCACATGAGAGTTTAATGAAGACCTGATCATAACTGGGTTTTGTTAAACAGATCTGCAGAATCTCATGCAAGTATTAGGACCCCACAGAAATGCAGAAGTCCGCTGTTCAAGGTGTGCTATGGATTGATTTCTGTAGTAGTTCAGGGATTTAGAATGGAAGCTTAAATATTAGGAATGGAAGGATTGCTGTTGCTGCTCGATTCTCAATATTCAGTAGTTTTTCTTAAGAGAACATGGATTTTTTTGTTTGTTTGTTTCTGCTCACACATACTGTTTTAGCTTTTGTAATCAGGCATGCAAAGCTTTTTGTGAGTCTTCCAGTACAAAGGTGTTCGATGTAAGCATTGAAAAGGAAGCACCTGGAGGCTTTATGCTGAAATAAGTGGAATTATTTTAACAATAGGCTTGGGGTGGGTGTGGGGATGAAGTGTGCATATACAGTTTGGCAGAAAAATCTTAGAAGTCTAAAAATAATCTTTAGTGCATATTAAAGGTTTTGGTAACAGGATGCGGTTGTATTGCTTTATAAGGGCAATAGTGAGTGAATTATGTAGGTTATTCTAAGCAAGGGTCAATAAGAGCTTGATCAAAATCTGTGTGTACTTTTTTATGTAACTTGCACATTAGTGGCTTCTGGTTTTTTGAACAGATTTTTTTTTTCTTTGTTTCCTTTGAATTTAAGCTTTTTTACTTCTGCTATTTCAACAGCATAAGTCTTCAAGGGAGAGAAACTACCTTTCTGTACAAAATGATTGCCCTTTGCTAAAGTCTCATAAACTCCACGCTATTAAAATTGGGAACATAGGAATACGCTATCAGGCCAGTGATCTGTGTAGCATAATATTCTATTTCTTAGAATTGTCATTATGAAATACTTCAGAAGAAGGTGCAAGAAACTGTGTAAAATAAATCATGTTTGTAGAAGTTTCTTTTAAGCCCATTGTTTAATGATAGATTTATAAAGCAGGGAGCTTTATAAAACAGTGTTTGCTGTTTAAATTATGTGATATAAAGAAGCCTGGGGGCTGATGTTTGTTTCAGGTCTACTTTTCTTGGTTTCAAAGCAGTAAGATAAAATATTTCTCCACTTCGTACAGCCACAATAAAGAGCTGGAGTGACAAAGTGATACCATAAAGCTGTATTTTACATTGCTTGCGTGTGGTTTGCTACAGTTATTTTACTGATAAAAACAAAGCTGGATCATGTATGATTTCTTAAACTTGAAGAGCGGATACAGAGCTAAATTTTAGATGAGAAAAAGCTTGATGGCAGAGGAGGATGCCAGGCTTCAAAGCAAACGTGTTATTTTGATCTTCCTAGCTGTCCAAGGTACGCCTATGGAATCTGTCACCATTCAGTGGTTTGCTGAGTTGATATTTGTGTATCACAGATTATACCCACATTCTCCTCTGTTTAAAATTTATCTTTGTTTCTGTATTATACTATAGCTAGTATATTTCTATTATACTATAGACTTACTGGGTTAGTGACAATCACCAGTTGAATTACGAAAGTAAAATACAGAAAACTACAAATATGTTGGGCTCTTTTACCAATCCAAAGCTTCCTTATTCCACCACCATTTATGGCTGCTTTGAGCCGTAAAGCCTTAAAAGAACACATTTTAGACAAGTACAGAATAAAAAACCCTAAACAAAACCATAAAAGCTAAATAGAAGAAATAAATTGATTAAAAATTAGTTCGGTCTAATGTCTGAGAAATTAGCTTTGAATCTATGCATTGCAAACAGAAGCAGGACCTGTTATTAATTCCCCTGACAGCCAGTGCTTTCATCTCCTCCTGCCTTTTCCCTAGACTGCTCATCATATGCATGGAATCTGTTGATACAGAAAAGGAGTGGTGGTGAATTTCAAACTTGGCATTTAAACAGTAACGATAGTATGTTACTTTACTAGGATGTAGTGTTATGTTTCAAAGGAGGCCTAGCAACATAGAATTTCACCATGAGTCTAACATACTGTACTAGATTTCAAAGAGTGGTTGAAGCACTAAATGAATTTCAAATTATGAATAGGAAATTCAAACCAGCATTACTCTTAACTGGGTTCACTGTAACGACTGACATTTCTCATCTTTTAAGGGTGTTCTCTTAATTTGGCAGTTGTAGTAGTTCTACATCTCAGAAAAAGAGATGAGGGTGTAATTTCTCTGTTACACGATATAAAATTCTGATTGGTATCCAGGAAAAAAAAATGCAATGCTCAAGACAAGGTTTCACCTGAATTTTATTTTTACAAAGTTAACCTTTTATACTGAGCACTTTTTCAAACCTTTTAAGGCTGGACAGTGGTATTTGCTGAATTGTATTTGTTGTATCTGGCATTTATAGTATAGTTCCATCAACTTATGATGAACTTTGTGCCAATTACTTGAATAATTGGTGAGACAGTGAATACAAGATGCAAATGTAGTGAGTCTCCAAATTTGGAGTGGGTGTGAGGTGGGAGTTACACACTTAAAACATTGCTGTACACCACTTTAAGAAAATTATGTTTTGTGGGAAACAGAGGGAGCTGCAGCTTCATTTATTTTCGGATTCTGCTATTCATTGTGAATGATCAAAGTTAATGTTAAGCACAATCAACCAGGGGTTCTCCTCTTCTCCTGTGGATGTCATTCAGTAGAGAAGGTTTGGGCAAAACAGCTGCTTTGAAACTCTCAGAAACAGTGGTCCAAACCTGCTCTAGAATCTGGTGATACTAGCAATATATAGGTTTTCCATCTACTTTTTGCTGATAGTAAGTGTACGATACCTGAATTAACACTGTGAATCTGTCTTCTAGCTGTTCTAAATTGTCCAAAGACTAGCCCGTGTAAGCTTTTCTCAATAGAGACCCAGCCCCAAGTCCTCTAATTTAGCTTCTGTGTGTTCTGGTTTCATATGTGGTCATTTTTGCCTGTCATTCCGTGTGAAACTTGAAATTGCAGAAATGTCTAAGTTAAAATACTGCTTCTGTGAGCTGAGAATTTACCGAGTGTCTTAGAATATTGAAACAGACATCAGTCTGCAGAATTACAGCTGCTCAATATTTGAAGGATTCATCTAAGCAATAGAATACGTATAAGTGGATTGATAAACATCAGCTTAGTGGAGATCTGTATTCTGTACTGAAGGAAAGATCATTGTCTACTGATAAAATTCAACAGACTGTCTTACAGTCCTAAGATGGTAGTATAATACATTACTTGCTTAGTTTTAATAGGTTATGGTATTACCAATGTAATGCTTTCCTTTCAGCTAGTGTGTGCATTGATTTTTATGTATTTAAATGGTGTGATGAGTTTTAGAATAAGAAACTTTCTAATTCTACTTCATTTTATTTCTTAGCCAAAGCGAAAGAGAAGAATTTGAAACAGAGTTCAAACAGAAGTATGAACGAGAAAAGATTCTGCTAACAGAGGAGAACAAAAAACTTTCAAATGAACTTGATAAGGTAAGTGCTGATTAGTTGGGTCCTGAGTTTACAACTACTCTATGCTATGTACAAATTGGACAATACAGAGCTGTATTGGCTATTATTAACTCTTTATTGATAGCAGAAATTAACGTTACACAAAAAGGAGTGATTAATATTTGATTTGAATACAGAGTAGATGCATCTGAACTTCAGAAAGTGTGCGCATATGTGTGTGTATCTATCTTTCTCTCTCTCTGCATGTATGTGTGTTTATCTGTAGGAATTGAGTGAGATGGTCTTACAGTTTGGGAAGACTAATTTTAGACAGTATCTTAAGCCGAAAATGATGATATCATTGTATGACCCAAATATAAAAATGCATAGTTAATGATGTGATTACTTAGAGTATATTTGCATGTCAGTTACTGTGAAATAGCAGGGCCCCTCCCACCCATTGAGATTAAGTGTTACTTTGAGATATTAAAAAAATACAAATGATAAGGCATATTAATTAAAGTGTGTTGAGCAAGGACTAATTATGTTTTGTGCATTTAGGTTCTCTTTATTTTTCATTTTAACAGGTTACTCAAGTTCATTGTGGATTAGCCAAGTCTTGCTAAACTTGTCTATTCTTTTTGTAATGCATTAGATTTTCTAAAAATATGATGAAAGTACAATGTTCTTCAAAGTAAGCATGTTTGCATGTCAGTGTTCAAATTAAGGTATATTTTCATACTAGTACAAGACACATACTATATATGCCTATATGTAGGCTTAGTCCAAGAACAGTAAAGAGACGAGTCACTTTGATAGTTTTTCTGCTTGGTCTCTTCAAATTTAGCTAGCTTTGTATTTTTCTTGTCAAATGACGTTTAATAAATAGGCATATTTAAATCATAAGCCCATTTAAATAATAGATATGGGGTGGAGTACTTAATATGAGGAGTAAAAAGCAGAACAGATTTAAAACTTATTTTTTTCATCATTTTGATTTATTAGTATATTTCAGTAGTAAAAGAAGCCTTTCACATGAGATTCATTCTAAGTAGGCCTTCCTATAAAGTCCATTTGATCTCTGATTCTGCTTTGACTTTCTGAATAGTTATTTAACATAATGAGGATTTAGTTCCCAATACCAACTCAGGTTAGCTGTGGCTTTTGTCTTGCATAATGTGCCTGTATGAATGACAGCTATGTGAATGCGAGAGGTTAATTGCTAGGTATAACATATTGTACTTATGTGCATTAAATTTCAATTTCCTGTCTGCAAGTAAGTAACATGAAAAATAGGGGAATGTGAGACACCTGGAGAATCTCAGGACTGACTCGCGCCTGTATCTGTTAAGCCTCTCATTCTCCATGGTTACTAAACACGGGAAGGGTTCGGCAGTTTTATCTGAGCTGTAACAATTTTTGTGCCCTTGCTTTGCTCTTTTAATGTAGTTTTTTCTATATGAAACATTCCACACCTATATGGTGCAAAGCAGAAACCTTCTAAGAGTTGTAGAGGTATTTGGAGACTAATTCTCAGAGAACAAATTAATTTGTTAGAGCAAAAATGTAGTTCTAGTCCTTAAAAATAGCCTTTCAGTACAGCTAAAGTCATACATGAGAAGAGATTCTAGATTTTATTGTTGCATAGTGTTTATTGTGGTGGGTAGTACCAATTTTTAAAGCAGATGCATGATGTGGGAGAGGGGAACACGTGACTTTTGAGTCTGCACAGAAATGGGAGTCACAGCAGCTTGTACCTTTAACAAGTTGTTTAAATTCTCATTCAGCTCACCACCATGTTTGAGAGGCTGAGTATGAATAACCGGCAGCTGGAAGAAGAGATGAGAGACCTGGCTGATAAAAAGGAGTCCGTGGCCCACTGGGAGGCCCAAATTACAGAGATCATCCAATGGTGAATACTCTGCTCTAATGTCGTTGCAGAACCCCCTCAGTATGTGGTAGGGCTGTTGCTGAGGTTTTTGCCTTTGCATATGGCATTTGCAAGTGCTTAGATGAAATCTCACACCTGTCTGGGATTCTGCTGTATTTTTGCTTGAGATTTTAATAATATCCAAATCTGGAAAATTGCATTCCTCCTTAAGAGTGAAAGTGTCTTACCAAACACAACTTTTTTAAGTGCAGAAGATTCATGGCCCTTGGGTGTGGCTTGTGGCTTCAGAAGAATGCTGGAAGGAGTCATGTGCTGAGCTCACGCCTCTGAGAGGGAACAAGCCTGGGAAAAGCAGTGGCTGAGAGTATTTGTGTCTCGGCATTAATTTCCTTCATCTGCTTGGCATGTGGCAGAATGAAACAAATACAGTGCAACTTTTATGTGATTTTTTTTTTTTTTTTTAACAAGGAGGGCATTTGAGACTACCACAAGGCCAGTCAAGTGATGTTTCTAATAATACTTTTGCTAAATAATGATGTTATGTTTCTAAAGTCTTCTACCAAGTTCTAATAAATTAAGGGGGGGGGGGAAACGTTGAAACTATCAAGAGAAAAAGGTTTTTTATCTAGGTGGCCTTTATTTTTCCTCTCTGTGCCTGCTTCTCTCCCCTCCCCTTTTATGGTCCATTGCAGTGTCTAGCATCTACAAAAACAGTTTGCATCCAGACTTTTTTTTTTACAGATCATCCACTTCTGGGAAGATTTCATCATTATATACTCATCTTTTTTTGGTTTACTACTGGTCTATTCCCCCTTCCCTCCTTTTTCCCATCTCATGTTACTGAAAAAATCTAATTTGTTGTGTCAAAGCAAAAATGGGAAACATTTGTTTTAATGAAGCCTAGTTTGGTGTTGTTTTAATGTCAGTATAATTTTGTTGTCCACATACAGAGAAGTTTGGCTTTTGAATATAGCCGTGTGAATACGTAACAGGAAAGAAGGGCTATCCTCTGGGTTTCTGGAAGTGTTTTAAACAGTGTTTGTTGCATAAAATTATGTAACGCTGATCTGTGTTATGAAGTCCATAGTGTCTCAAGGCATTGTATTTGTAGCAGAGGTTAAAAAAATTTGAAGGATCCACTTTTATGCGTGTTCCTTGTAAATCTTGTCTCTCATAACTGTGAGTGTAGTAGGTGGCCTGCATCACAGAAAAAAAACCCAAACAAAAAAAAAAAACGGAAACAAACCCCAAAACATAAAAGTTGTTTAAATGAACAGTTAATTTCTAGACAATCAGAAATGTTTATTCAGAAAAAAGTCAAGGTAACAAGAGAGACAAGTCTATTGTTTCACATTCCATGTTGTTTTAAACTAATGCTTATCTGTCTTAATGCACCAAGATAACCAAACACCATTTTTCACATTTACATGTGAAGGCAGTCATAAAACTTGACAATTCTGGAAAAAGACAAGTCAAAATTATTTACTTAACTCTATGTAAAAATGTACCAACAGCCATTAAGAATGTCCCTTTTTCAATTTATGACAGTGTTTAATATTTTAAAATATACTACTGATGTGGTTCAGGTATATGATAAAGCATCTTGCACATATTAGAGAAGTCACTGGCGGGGGGCAGTAAGAGTGGTTTGGGATTGAGTTTTTTGTTATCTCTGAAGACACTTAATGAAAAAAGGTGAGGAACATGAAAGACTAACTTTCTGAATGAAAGATACCATTTTACTCATCTCCTATGATAATATAGTGTCTTTTAAAAAGTATGAACTAAAAATAAAAGAACTGTGTGAAAAGAAGAAAAAAATAGAAGTGCTGTGGGCAAACATTAAGGAGATAAAAAAAAAATCTGGCTTGGTTCCAGTTTTTAATCACTGTACACATCTCAGTTTTCCCTCCATACTTCTCTCTGCTTATGCTAGATTTTGTTCAGCTACGTGAGACCTTATCTTGGCTCACGTTTTTTTCTTATTATGATTAGGTTTTCCATGTGTTACCCAGATAATCTGGTCATGTCCATCTGCTGTCCTTAGAATTCAGTACTGCATACTGAAACTAGGTCCTTCTCTGGGGATTTTTTGCTGGGGAACATGCAGTGCTATATGGAGTCTTTAAACATCTATAATAATGATACATTTTAAAAGAAAAAAAATTAATTCTGAAGAAAACTAGTCTTATCTAATCAGTCACAAGCCTATGTTTTCCTCAGAAGAACATGCAATTTAAATCCATACCTGTCCACCTCTTCAGTAGGACAACAGAGTGCTTTGGAGCAAACAAAGTAGGGTGGAGCTTGTAGGCTCCCTCTTCAAAGCTAACAGATTTTTCACATAATATTACTTTAAAATACATATTTTTGGTGCCCACTTTCCACCGCTTAAAAATGGGTTTTGCCTACCATCTTCTTTTTGTACCGTGACTCATGAAGGATAGGAGGCAGTAGATGGAATTAATTACTGGTTTTGTAAACAGCTTGCTCAGCTACCTATGGTAGTTCAAGAGATTAGTTCTAGCCCTGTTTTAACTAACACAAGCCCAAGGAGTCCCTTAATTCCTTTGAGTGTTTTGCCATCTAATAGATAGCTTTCTCAGGAAATCTGTCCTCCTATTCAAACCCACATTTTGGGTGGTTAAGATTGTCACTTTCTTCACAACTCCTTGGGCCCTTGTAAATTATTATTTATTTCAGATTTTATAACTTGTAATTTTAATGGCCTTTCATGTTCCCTTTAGCCTTTCCCAGCCTTCTTATTGTGCTCTCTTGCATCTTTTTTAGGGTAAATGTAAAAAAGCCTTTTTGGTTTTGCTGTTATTATCTCAAGATGCCATAAATATAGCCAAAATTTTAATATAAACACTTGAATCAAACTTTCTTTGCAAATTCTAATGAGGTAGCAATAGACCCTCACAGATCCTTCAGCCTTAATGGAGCTATTATATTGACAAGTTTATATTGGCCAAATCACTCACCATTCCTTGACAAGAGTAAGAAATATTGAGGCTTTTATAGTCAGCTATTAATTTTCCTATGGGAGAAGGGAAAGAGATTCATTGCATTGGAGGTTAATGCAGTCACTTTAAAAAGGAATCTTTTAAATAGCCATGGTACCGTATTTCTGTTCTGTTGTAGAAAGGAGGTTGATGGAAGTCTTGATTGTGATTCTCAGAGTACTTGGCAAGAATCTTAACTTACTAGTCTCTCTGGGAGGGATTCATGTAACCTAGTTCTAGAAGTCCTAAGGTAGACAACTAAAATAAATCCCATGACTAGTGCTGTAGAAGTCTCTCTTTCTCCCCAGTTATTGAAAAGGAAGCCTAGGCAACTAGTTCAAATGAAGGATTCTGTATTGTTGAGGGTGTTTATATGGATGAGCTACATCCTACCTGATTTACCTATGGAGTAGATGTTAGGCTTAGATTTGGCTGGCCAGAAGCTGTGACTGTTGACTACCAGAAGATTCAGTTAATATTTTCCTTGTTGACTAGATATTTTTCCAGTCACTCTACAATGGTTGATTTTATCTTAATTACTGATTTAAAAAAGAAAAAAACAAAACCAAACACACAAAAAAAACCCCAAAGCAAAGAAACAAAACAGCCCTCACCAAACCCCAAATATTTCTGCATTAAATCAAACATTAAAAAGCCCCAAAGGTTTTTGGGTTTTTTTGTTTTGTTCTTTTTTTTAAATCTGGTTGCTCTCGGAAGAGAGCACACACAAATTGTGGAAAAGGTTTAACAAAAATTTTTGGCAAATTCAACTGTAATAAACTCAAAACATGAAAAATTGTGAGGTGCATTGTGTTTAAGGTAACAATAATGAGAAGTTATCTATAAAATAGAAATTCTGGAGGACAGGGGGAAAGTTCAGGGTTTGGGAGCAGAGTGAAGTGTTGAACATTTTTAGAGAAGTAGGTTTTTAAAACAAATTTTGTTGGAGAAGGCAGGGTTAAAAAACATTAAGCTGGAGGCTTTGAGCAGAGTGATACAAAGACAGAAACTTAAACGCGTTGAGAAACTACAGGACAGTTGGGAGTCATGGTGCTCAGACTTCCTTGGGGGTTTTAAATCAGGTAAGACGCAGTTTGGTGTAAGACCCCAGGGCTTTGAGAGCCCCTCCTGTTCAGCAAAAATCTCTAGTCCTCTAGGTCCATTTTTGTATTATAAAGTATCCTGGATAGAAAGAGCCAGAGAGTCTGACTTTCCCAGCAGCCTGACGAATAGCATACTAGGTATTAGTCAGTGGTTATTTGAAGGTTGTTGTGATGTTGGCTCCAACCAAAAAGCTAAATTTAATTTTACAGGAATTTGTACTACATGGCTGTTCTAGGTTCTTTTTAGTTAACGAACAAGGGCGCTTACGTTATGTATGAAAACAGAACACTTAATATAATCTAAATTTTCAGTAAAGAAAGAAGTGACTCTGGGTGGAACCTGAAGAGCTTTTCTTCTTTAGGTCTTCTGCTGTGCTTGTTAGGGCTCTCTGTAAGAAGGGGGGCAAGGAGAGAAGTATTAGTAAGTTTACCATTCTTGCTCTATATTTTTTTTAAAAAAGCCAGCCAAAAAAAAACCCCAAAACCAGCAGTAACAAAAAACCCAGTAACAAATCAAAAAACTCTAAAGAGCGCCTGGGTTCACATAATGTTTAATCAATGTATCTCATTATCGAGAGAATGTTGCCATCTAGCGGGCAACAAAACTGTATCTGGGCTCCAGATTGCACTGCTTTTATTTGCTGTCTTTAAGAGTCTGAGGAGTTTTCTTCAACTCGGTATACTTTTTTGCAAAAATTGACTTTACATGCATATTTTCCTTTTCTAGATTTCTACATGTTTTGTCGAACATCTCTCTGTGGTTTTTGCATGTGCAGCTTTTCAGCGTTTAGAGCCTGAATGTTCTGTGCGTCATAAACCAGTAACTGAAGTGTTTTCTCGCCTTCCATAAGAAAGGGTCTATATGGCATGATAAAAATTGACAAAGGAATTGGACATTGAAAGGTTTTCAGCTTTAATAAGAAAAGTTTAAAAAACAAGGCCCCGATTCAATTTTATTTTTAATCTGACTTTGTCCCTTTTTTTCTGCAAAGATTTTACATGTCATTAAAAAGAGAAGATCAAATGCTGATTCCTAAATCTCTTTTCCCTCTTTGTACATCAGGAAAACTTAGTTTCTCACCTTGAAAACCTCACATTCTTTTTATTCCTGCTTACACTTTTTTCTTTTTACTATGTATTTAATTCTGTACCCTCCCACCCCCCCCCCTCCAAAAGCATCTTATGCTACTTCTCGCATCTTTTGCCCGCTCTTATACCCTAAGTGGTTTGTATAGGCCAAGATTATCTGTATCTGGGTGTCAAAATGTGTCATCCAGAATGTT
Source organism: Sagittarius serpentarius (assembly GCA_034782735.1). Taxonomy (NCBI): domain Eukaryota; kingdom Metazoa; phylum Chordata; class Aves; order Accipitriformes; family Sagittariidae; genus Sagittarius; species Sagittarius serpentarius. The sequence goes on along the minus strand of JAVKLA010000054.1, from coordinate 15,280,480 downwards.
ATGGGGAAAAAAAGTGGGTATGCTGCTTCCATTGAGTTCTGGTATACCTTGGGAAAAATAGTAACTCATTAATATCAAAATTCTCACTGGCTTTAATAGTCAGGACATGCCTTTTTTTTCCTAGGCTCCTCCCCGTCTCTTGAACTAAATTGTAGGCAGGAAACAAAGAAGATAAAGCCCAAAGCATGAAGAAGTGCTTATTTTTTCATGTTGGGTGTGAGTTTTATGGCATACCATCGCTATTTTTGCATTAGCCTCCTCTGTATTAAAGCATTCTTTCTTAGATAAATCTTAAACTGCACAGCCAGAAGTCACTGCAAATGGTAGGTGTTTAACCCATAGCTTTTGCATCATGATCTTGCCCTAAGGCTACTATGGTAAAGCTCTTCTGTTCCTCCCTTGCCCGTGGCAGTTAAGCGTATGTGCTGTCTGTCTTTCTTGCCTCCTGGTGACTACCTATAAGTCCTTGTTGAAACATTATATTATTAATTAATGGTAAACTTGAAAGTAGCACCATTTCCATAATTACTGTGTGTTTGAACCCCATAGTATCAACCAGAGAAACTTACGTTGCTTTATAGGCATGGAGGGGGAATCACTTTCTGCAGAAAGGTCACTGAGAAACAAATTCAACCATCTGGAGAACTTTAATCTCCAGTGCAGCATACTCAGAACTACAGTTACTAAGGAAAGACCAGGAAGCAAGGATAAGTTAATTTCCATGAAGTAGAAAAACCTATTTTCCCACTTCCCTGTAAGTTCTTTAAAACTATTTGAGGTTCATTACTTATAGCACATCCTAAACATTTCTGTGGTGAGTGTTGATGGACCTAACAGCGATCAAGCTGTGGTATTAGACTGCTGGTCTCTGAGACCAGCTCAGAGGCTTGGGTATGCCCTGTTGTTGCAGAACTGAGTTTGTTCTTCTGTGGGCAAGATGAGTATGTTCAGAGACAGGGAGGTAAGGTGAAAGGAACTATGTGTGTGTAGGGGGGCATGTTGGGTGTTTTTTTGTGTCTGTCTGGTTTAGGTTTTTCATAAGCTACTTAGTTTCAGTGAGGTAGTTTTTTAGCAAGTTTCACCTGAGGCAAATGAAGAAAGAACCTTCTGCTGTGATTAATCACAAAAGTTTTTTTTTCTTTGTAACTGATGATCAAAGAATCTGAAAAACAGACATGTCTCCTCCTTGAAGTCTTTACACCCAGAAAACATGTCCTGATAGAAAGCAAGCTCGGGGGATGACAGCGCCTCTTCGGACTTAACGCTATTTAGTAACATTAGAATTAGACTCTCCCTATTCAATTAGCATTTCTTGAAATAACATCACTGTTTGATTCTCACTACTATTTCTCATAGTCTTTTGATACAGTAAAGTCAACCACTAGTTCCTATATTATGTGAATAGTTGAATTGTTAATTATTGGTTACAAATTTTGTCTTAATTTACTCCGTAAAAATAGATTGAATCCTGAAAGGTTTCTTTCTCACAGTCTCCATTTCAGGTAGCTGGCATTTATAGTGCGACATATATTACTTACTTAGATATGTAGTTCTTCAGTCTTTATTCCTTATCTTAGTGGTGCATATTGTTTAATGGAACTCTGCAAAGCAGAAAAGGCTTAGTTCTGTGTGGGGTTTTTTTGTTTGTTTCCGTACGTTTTATTATTTTTGTTATGTATTATACTTTTTTCTGTTTCTGGTTGCTGTTTTGTTGAAAGGACTTTTGGTTTTTTTCTTTGGATTCTTTGGTTAAAACACCTTTTTCTTCTTACGTAATTGTTTAGGGTAAGTGATGAAAAAGATGCTCGAGGTTATCTTCAAGCCTTGGCCTCTAAAATGACAGAAGAATTAGAGGCCCTGAGGAACTCCAGTTTGGGTGCAAGAGCTACAGTAAGACTCTACTTCCATATGTCAGAATTTTTTTTTGTTTGGAAAATACCCACTAATTTGATAGTTTCAGCTGCAGTAATAACCTCTCTGTAGAGTCTGTGTTAGAAGTTAAACTTTCCTAGAGTTTCCCTTCTGAATAACTGAATAGCAAATCTATTGTTTATCAATTAATTAAACACAAATTTATATTATGTTTTTTATATATATCTTTTTATTATATTTATAGATATTTTATCTGTGATGTTGTTCAAGTAGCTATTTTATACTAATATATGAATTTGTTGAACGAAATCTATACTTTGGGTCATGAAAGCCTCAGTGTCTTTCACTTGTGAAATGTGAATGTCCTTCATAGCTGTCATTGGAATTGAGGCACATCAAAACTAAATTCACAAAATCTGTTTGCTTTTGAGATCATGACAACATAAGCCATTCGTCTTGCCTATTTAGTACTTGAGTTCAAAAATAATAACAACACTACTCTTATTTTTTAATTTTAGATTACTTTGCAATTAATGAACTCTTTATGTTAAGAACATAATAGACTGAGAAACATAATTGTTGAAGTTTGTTACATTCTGCATTTTTGGCTTTCTTTCCTCTTACTTTTTCTTCTCCCTTTTTTTATTCTTTACTAGGACATGCCCTGGAAGATGCGGCGCTTTGCAAAACTGGATATGTCTGCAAGGTTGGAACTACAGTCTGCTCTTGATGCTGAAATCCGAGCCAAACAGGCTATTCAAGATGAGTTGAATAAAGTCAAAGCTTCCTGTATCTCTGCAGAGTGGTAAGACTGAATTTTCTGATGGAAATTTACTTTGGTACCTCCCAGGCAGTGTCATCAAATCATGATTTTAACTATCTTGTCTGTCAAAATTTAATAATGAATTATATGCCAGTTTCTTATATCCAAATGTGGAAAAAAAAGACCACTTCTCTCTTCATTGTGTAAGCAACTGAACACTTACTGGGAAAATTTGAAATCTTAAAGACTTTCAGAGGAGACACTTTCTTTTAATAATATAATCTCTGCTAGTTGTGAGAACAAGTTCAAATGCAAGCAGAGTTTGGTTTTGTTTCTTAGAACATACTTTCTTCCATTCTGTTAATAGCTGTATAGGGTTTGCCAACAAAAATCAGTTCTTGCGTACTGATTTGCACAGTAATAAGATGCAGTTATGGAAGATTATGAATTCTTTTATTCCTTCCTCAGACTTCTCTCTCCCTTCCCTTCCACCACCACCCTGCCAATAATGAAATTTATTCTGAGCTGTGTGAATGCCTGAAGCAGGGATTAGTAGGAAGACATTCCATTTCTAGGTCTCCAGCTTCAGTCTAGCTCAGAGCACTGTCTTGTTTTGCAGCTTTAGGAAAGCAGTTGGACAGAGCCGAGATTCAAATGTGTTATCTGTGAAGTGGGATTACCTTGTCCACCTGACTTGGATGTTTTTCAGGCCAGGGAACATGATGATAGGCAGCATTGTAGATCCTCTGAGAACAGGAGAACCAGTGTTTGCTTTGATAGGCAAGGATGAGAAGTGTGGTAGAAATGCATAGTAGTGTTACCTATCAGCTGTGAACCAGAAAGCACTGAAACAACTAACTGTAAAGTAACTGAGAAGAAACATAGTTCAACATAATTTATTAGTATCACAGGCACTGTGAATTAACAAATTTTTTTTTTTTAAATTTTAAGCATAAAAATACATGTGATCTTTTTTTTCCTCATTTGTAAGATACAAGCTCTCACAATTACTCATAAATTAGAAACACGAGCCTATTTAATGGGTAAAAAGGGGCAATTAATCACTTGTTCTGTTTGGTTTTTTTTTTAAGATACCATACTAAACAGGTCCCCACAGATTTCTGAATTCATTCTGGCATTTGATGACATCATGAAGCTTGCTGGACATTAATTTTTACATAGCATGCAAAAATGGACAAAAAAATGTGACTTGTATGACGGGTTCTCAATATTTACGTAGGTGTTTTGGTTTTATTCTTTTGAAGTAAATTGCAGGAATCTGAGAAGAAGAACATGGAACTGTTGGCAGACATTGAAAAGCTGAAAAAGGAGACAGAAGAGCTTAGATCAGAAAAGGGTATGGCAACTGATATCCAAGTAAATAACATGTTTCACATTGGTGGGTACATCTTATCAATTGAGTGTCACCTTGTAACAAAAATATCATACCAACAGACTTCGACTTTGGCATACAAAATGTGAGCACAACAATTGCATGTTAAGATGTACCCACAGCAGCTGCATTTGCGCTTCTAATACGTACTTGTAATATGCTTCAGTTTTGTTGATATACTTGAATCAGTAAGGTATTATTTGAGTTGGAACTGCGTTATTTTTATTTGGTATGTGTATTGTGATTTACTGCCAGAAAACTGTTAGAAGTACAGATATATGTATAATCTTTTTCCCCTTTATGATGGGTGAAGATATTTAGACTTCAATACTGGTTGTAGTGTTCTTCTATGAATGTCTTAGCCCTGTCTACACAGAGAGTAAACAACCGCAGAGGCATTCATAGCATTCATTTGTTTCTGGGATGACTTTGTTGATTGGTTTTGTAACCACGTAGTTAGCAGTGTGATCATGTTTGCTTTGCTGTGGTATTAAGAGTATGTTCTGGGGTTTGTCTAACAGTATTTTGCATAGTTGCTGGGCGAAGAGACTTTTTGGTAATTCTGAAATGAAAAAAAATTTCATTGAGAGGTGATTTATGATTTGGCTGGTTCTTTGCAGTTCCAGTAGTAGCTCTAATATTTGTATCTTATGAGTCACATGGGAAGTAGTGATTCTTCAGACCAAATGGAATCACCTAATTTTCTGTAGATAACTGTTTGAACCCTCCAGAGTTTCAAAACCCTGGCAACAATTGCTGTCTAAGGATGTCAAATATTGTTCAGCCTTTGCAACTTAACGGCATGTCAATCAATAATGTATTATGGTTAACATTAATCTCCTATATATAGGCTTCCAGGTGCTGATTGGCTAGTAAAAATAATACAGACTTATAGAGAACACTAAAAAATGACTGGTACTGATAAACAAATAAGACTTAGGGAATTTATACTTGTTCGTCTTGAAGCCTAGCACTGATACCAGGATTATGCTTCTTCCAAGTGCTTGAAGAGGAACTCTTGATAGCATCTCCTTGGAGACAATAATGCTTTGCCATGTTTAGCTTTCATTTATAGGTTCCTGAATTGTCTTAAATATTGTGCATGGTTACTCAGCTTCTGAAATCTTCCTTTGTGTTAAACAATCTGTTAAGAATTTATAATTAATATTTTACCTTGTATTTTTTCTGGTGTTTAAAGCCTTCCTGTTTTTGTGAAAACAGACATAAATATTTACTCTCTTCTTAAGGAGGGGAAAAAAAAAAAAGTACCATTGAAGGAAAAGTTAGTTGTTACGCTTTTTTTTCCAGAAGTAAATGAATAAGGTTCCACTGCAACTATTCAAATATTTTGATAGAAATACACCTTAATCCAAAATCCTTATAATCTTTGGGCTTGGTTTTGTCTTATAAGAAGAAATATATGGATGTTTGAATCATGAACTGTATAGAGTATTCAAATGTAGTCAATGTACAGTGGTAGAGTAACTTCCTGTGCGTGGAATCATAAAAATTGATTTCTAGGAAGGAATTACTTAGATTAGCACTTGAATCCTTTGCCCTTTATAAATGTGTTCCAGAAACTGAGGAGGGTGGGGGAAAAGATTACTAAAAATTATTCTGTAAAGTAGCAGGTAAATTGAGAATTGTTTTTAGTCTTTTACTGGGGTTTCAGTGTATTTATATTTTGAAGACAAAAGGGTTCTTTGTAACTTCTTTATTCACTGGGGGTTATATTTAGAGCACACAGGGTGATAGAACCAGTTAGAGCAAGACACTGACATTTTTTAAAAGAAATAATTGGCCTTTGATAGCATCAGTCTTTTGAGATGCACACAGTCCTGCAGGCTCTGGTCATAAGTAGTACATATATATATATAATGTCTTTGTAGTGTTCAGGAAGCTAGAATTTGTGCACATCTGTGATACATAAACACACAGCAACTTGAGTTCTTCTCCAAAGAGAAGAAGAAAAAAAGAATATAGCAGTGGAAGCGACTTAAAGTAACAGTCAAGGTGTGCCAGCCTCTGCAGCTCCAGAGGATGCAGCGTTCCTGCTCTGCCTGCTGACGGAAAACTGTTTAAATGACAGAGACATCTGAAGCTTTACCCTGGATGTCTGAAAGTGAGAGGTGGCAGACAGGCATAGAGCATGGGTCAGGGAACTCGTAGTATTTGGAAATGCAGTGTGTTCCTCAGACAGCCTGTTCTGTACATTTTTGTAGCCCCTCTGTTTGCTAAAGCTGTCTTGTCATGGTAGACTCTCCAGTGCATGACTAGAGTAGGGATGACACTTGCTGCATCAGTGTGTATACCTGTATGTTCTGCAGTGCATGTTGCAAGTGGACATAAGCACGTTAGAAACCTGTGCCTTCTGCATAATAGACACGTGTGTACAGTATATTTTCACGTTGAATTCGCACCATACACGTGCTAGCTTGGAAAAACATTAAATATATACTGCTTGCTTAATGGATGTATGTAAAAAAAACCTTTACTCTGGAAAACACACCAAGTGTGACAACTCATTTCAGAAAATGTAGTGGTTCAGGTGAATACTCAAACCCTGATTCAGCAAGACAAAGGTCCTCCATGAAAAGATCATTTTTCTGTAGCTTAAAAACCTGCTGCTGTTTTCTAGGTGTAAAGCACCAAGACTCACAGAATTCTTTCTTGGCATTTTTGAATGCGCCTACCTCTGCTCTGGATCAATTTGAAGTAAGTGTACAGCTATTCTAACTCTCTGTTAGTAGGTGGAACTACTGCTGTTATGTGCAGGTTATATGTATGTTTGCTGAGAGTTTGCTACTGTATTTTAATCATATTGCTTGATTTGTATTTGTGTATAATAATATGTGAGAATTTTTTGTCATTTACAGTGCTGGCTGTCTTCTCTTGAACACTAGTAATCATAGAGAATTCTCTCTCAAACCTTGAACGCAGAAATTTTCTGATTTTGTAGCGAACTTGAAAAGCATAGTTGTTCACATGGCCTTTCTTTGTGTTCAGAAAAATGCTAAGTACTGCGGATGCTGATTTGATAAAAATAATCCTTGAATGTATTCCATGAAGTCATTGGTACTGTATATTTATTAGGTTGTTTTCATTGTCTATTCGTTTTACACAGATCTGTAAAATCCAGATAATTACTATTCATCTTCTCTCTGCAGATCCTATATACTTAAAAAATAAATCTGTTTAATTCCTTTGTCACTTTTAGACAAAAGACCAGTTTAGGTAGAAAGTCTGGAAGAAAAAAATTGAAATGATATTATACTTTTCATATCTTCTTTTTTTAATCAACAGGAAGCAATGCATCATTTTTCTTTTAAAAGAACAGCTGGGGTGAAATATTGGTCAGACTGAATTCAGAGGGGACAAGGCACCACCTTTACAGTTATACACTGGTCTAAAATTTGCCCCTTTTTTTCCTGATTGGTGTACAAGGTCATCACATCTGGCTATGAAAGAGCATAATCCCTGATGTTATTGATGTTCCAAAATTTACTTTCTTTTCATTATGTATTCATTAATTCATTGTGCTCTCTTGAAGCCCTCACAATTAATACCGTTTTTTAATTTGCTTTTTAATTATTTATCTTATAAGTTACTTTCAATATAAACATCCTGTTGGAGTGTAGGAATATTATTTTGAGTGAATGCTGGAAAAAGATTGGGTTTTATATAGGTAGTTTATTGATTAATTGTCTATGAAAGGCAATTAATGAAAACTTCCTGAGGTAACTGTTACTCGCACTAGTTATTTACAGTTCTTTATTTTTGCACTTTTATTCATACTGAACACTCTTCTTCATCCATCTCTCTTTCTCTCTCTTTTTTTTTACTGCTGTTTTCATTAAAATAGGATTCCTTTTCCTCCTCTTCATCCTCATTGATTGATTTTATGGATGACGTAAGTCTTTGACTTTCAAATCAGTAAATCCCTCAATAACAGAGATCAGTTGTTTGGTTTGGAATATTCAAACATTAATGCAGTTAACTTAAAAAATCTGCAAGTGCAGTGGAGAACAGAGTATTTCTATAATAGCATACTTACACCTATTTGTATAGATAGATGTTCAGTTTTAAAGTAGATTTTTTTCTTTAGGTGCAGATGAAGAATTCTTAATTGCAAACAGTTTTTCTAATGGGGAGAAGCTGCTTTTGGGCCTTATCTACCTGTGGAAAATGGTTCCAAAATCATTGGCACGTTTATTTCATTAGTTCTATTGCTTCATGTTATTACATTATCATTACTTGTTTCCAAAAGTTTTCTGATCACTTCAGTGAAAATGTTTTCCTTGCATACAGTTAATTTCTGTTTGCTCAAATAAAGTATTGTCTCTTTTTCAGCCTGTATTGTAAGAAGTAATTTTCATTATAACCAAAGTGAACTTACTTTTTATTGCCATTTGAGATGCTAGTTTTGTGTCAAGGGACAGTGTTTAAATATTTACCCTAGTTAATTGTGTACTAAGGGAACTGAGTTAAAAGCTGAAAATTGACTGCATTGTATTTCTTCCAGACTGAAGGTAGTAGGCACATAAAAGTAAATAATAGTAAGCTTTTTAAAATCAAAGTATATACTATGCATCCATGGTAGAGAACCATCCATTGTAACTGTGTAGGTATATTGTGTGTGTACATCTGTGTGTGCTTGTATATATGTGTATACATATACACACATTTATACATATGTATTTAAAATAGTATAATCCTATTTGCATTAAAATGTGATATAATTAATTTTGTTCTAGAAATGTCTGCTGTGAAGGGTGTAACAAAGAGGGTATAGTATATGGGCCTATTCTACTGATGGCATTTCCTTTCACAAGCTCTGAAGGAATGTTTTTCTTCCATATGCTTTTTTTCTGTAAATCAGGTATATACCTTAGACAAAATGTGAAAGTACATCTGTGGTACTGTAGTAGAAGTATTTGCCTGCATTTTTGTATAGCGTATAGAAAACTTTGTCTTGCTGATATTGTTGGAATTTTCTTACACAAAAAAAATGAGAGTACAGTTTCCTGACGTGTTAAATCCACAATAAATGAATAATATTTATGTCCTTTGTCTGGATTAAAGAAGTGTTTTCTGTGTTGCCTGAATACTAGGAACACTTAGTTTGTATCAACAGGTTCTTTCATAGAAAGTTACCTTTAAAAATATCTAATACTCTCTCCTAAAACCTGTTAAAAGAGAAATAAAGTACGTATGTGGCAGACTAGCTGATAATGTTCTATTTTGCAAGAGGAAACTTAGGAGAATAAAGTTTTCCTGGTTGCTATCTAGTTAGTTTTGAAGGACATCAGTACTTTATTCTGTATTTATTGTTGGTTTGGTTTTTTTTAAAGAAGGCAGCATATTATTTTCACAAAATCACATTTTTTTTAATCTATGCAAGGGAATAATTTTCAACTTAGCGTACATCCTTTAAGACATTCTTCTTAATGGGTCCACCCTCATCAAATCTTTTCAGATACCCATCTTTTAGTCTTACGTAAAACTCCAGATATTAATGTGTATATTGTTGCATGCGGATGACTTACTACATGCAGAATCAAACTTCCCCTGTTACATCAATCTGAGTGCAACAGGAGTGGTTTTTTTCTCAGTTGCGTTGGCCAAGAGTACATTTCTGGACTGGACTGGCCAGGGGCTAATGTCTCTTAATACCGGGGCAGAATTCTTTCTCGTCTGGCAAAACTGCAAAAGAAGAGGTTGACTGTTCAAAGATAGGAAGAGTACCTTGCAGACAAATACAAGACTTGTTGAGCTATCTGTCTTTATTTGAAAGAGAAATTAAGCTGATGTCTGTGTTAGTAGGTGAAAGGTGGTATAATTAAGTTGTGCTTAAAGTCAGTTCTGCATCTTTCATTTATTGGACAATTACTTGATTCATTCATAGAGAGATTCATAATACATAGCCTCCGATTTATCAAAATGAATGGTTATTTATGCTTTAGCTCATTGAGTTGGTTCAATATCAATGTATTAGGCAGACTTAAATGAAAATAAGGATATTAAAAATCCCACACACACTGGATGTGACCTCCATTCCCTTTCCAATGTCTCTTTTTGACAGTAGTTATCTTGAAGGGCAGTGTTTCTTGCAGCACCTCAAGAAGAATTAATCTGTGCTCAGTCAAACCTGAGAGGTGTGCAGGTTCTCTATATAAAGACCAAGGAAGAATTAGAAGTCCTCAGGTCAGACTCATGCAGTGCTGCAATATTGCATGGGTTTCAGGAAAGCGTCTCCTATAATCAAGAACCCAAAGTAAATATTACTAATGGCCCATATAGTTTCTTCAGCCTCTGTGCTTCATTAAGAAATGACAGAGAGACTGTAAAATAATATGCAGTTGCAGTTACATAGCAGTCTTCGCAAGATCTGTGAAGTCTATTTAACATATAGATGTGTAAGCAGCACTGAGGTTGGCCCACTGATTACATTTGGAGTTTGCTAGGGTGGGTATGTCTTGTATGTCTGCCATCCAAATGATGTAATTGTTTATAGCACTCTGTGAATGACTGGAGTTAATTCTAATTTTTTCAATGAGGAAAATAGCAGTTCTGGAATTTCTGCTGGAGAGAAGCAAAAATAGATGTCCTGCTGCCTCTGTAGCCTACAGATGCTGAGCAAGAATAGTGATAGCTCACTGTTCAGACAAGTAGCAGTCGCTGTTGGTTCCAGCTGTCCCTCCTTGAAAAGATACTTGGTCAGGTTGGCAGAAGTAGTGCCTAAATCCTCATAGCTGTGAAAGCCGGTGCGTTCAGAAGCAATCCGTGTATCTCCTGTGCGTGTGGGAGGGTGCAAAGGGGAGCAGGAATGGGTTTTGCTGTCTCTGGCTTCTGATTTTGGTGGAGAGGGAAGTCATCCCCAGTGACTCTAATGTACTGATTTCTAAATCTTTGCTGCTGTTTCTCCTGTGTGTTGCAGGCTGTCTCTCAGTAATGTTGTCTAGGTGTTAAGTCTCCTATGTTCACTAGAAGTGTCTGATAATGGAAGTGTTGGGGTTTGGGGTTTTTTGCCAGGTGGATCTTTGTGTGTCTCACTAGTTACTAGAAGCAATTAACTTTATTTAAAGGTGAATTTGTGATTATTGTAATAAAATGGAATCCCATTTTCCCTTTGCAAAATTATTTTTCCCACTTGCTACAAAATACTATTTTTCACTTGTTATCAACACATTACAAATTAAAAATAGATTTCTTAAATCCTCCTGCAGTCTGTCCTCACATGCAGTCCCCCGGGCTTTGGTTAGACTAAACAAATCTGAACCTCGTCAATAACCACAGAATAAATCAAGTTCTGAATTCTCATTATTAAACAAAATAAGCCATAGCAGTGTGTGGTGAGAACCTTGACTCTACCTGCACATTCATAATTAGTTATAGAATAATTCTGGTTCTTAACCATGCTTTAGATTGGACATACTGCACCTACAACAGATTGATCTATTAATCTTATTCAAAGTACAGAGATGCTAACCAAAAAGTATTAGGGTACCGTAGTCTGCAGTTTCACTGCTATTGTCCAGTGTAAAACTACAGACTTTAAAGTAACTGTTCCTTTTCGTTATGTTTCTTCCCTCTTGTTGCCCCATAATATCTTGTTTTCAAAATACTTGTAAAAATGAACATGTTTGTGTATGTCTAAACACTACCTCTGGAGATAGAGAGTGATGAATTCTGAGCTGATGTATGTGTCACTGTTTGGTTTTGTAACATATTCTCCTCCTTTCTTTGTTAAAGCGCTCTCCTTCCTGTATTCCAGCTAACAAAGGCAGACGTGTAAGAGGCTGTCTTACTCTATGTGGCCCTTTATTTTTTGCCTGTTGTGTACATGCCGTTGTTTAATGTATGGATTGTGTATTTACCTCACTGCATGTCTTGTGCTGCTGCTACTGTTTGCTGCTGCTGCTGTGCTTTTTGTTGTTTTACAGCTGTGGGCGAAAAGCTTTTGGAGTATGTCGTTTGGTAATCCTGTGAGCAGAATATCACAGTAACTGGAGAAGATGCTTTGGGTACTTTCTCCTTTCAATATGAAAGTTCTTTGTGAAAGCTGATTAGGTAGATGCAGGTTGGGAAGATGAGCAAATGTCAAATGGGAGCCTGTTTGTTTCCTTGCCCCTAGCAGAGGGCATGTGTTGAGTTACGGGAATTGCCTGTAGAAGTTTGGCATTTGGGAGGCATGTCATAGCAAATGATAGAAAATATAACAGTACAGAGATAAATTAAGGGGAAGCGGGGAACTGAGTAAATTGGCGCATCAAGGAGGGCAGGAAAAATTCATACAAGGAAAACAGAGTTGGATGTGCTGTAGTCTGTTAGGCTGGAAAGCTCTATGGTGTTTCAGAAATCAAGGTGGATTTTTAAAAACGGTGTTACCAAAACTTCGTCAGACCGAATTCGTACCAGGTATGCTATATTTCCATTTTAAACTCATACTGCCACTTTTGTTTCTTTTATATACATATGATGATAGGAATAAGAAAGCATACAAAGCATTTATGTTGAATATTCAATTAATAAGCAATAATGCCCAGCAGCCTTAATAATAACCTTACCTATGCAGTTCAAAGCACACTGCTCAGTGTCTTAGGCAAGCTTACAGCAACTGCTTGTTTTTGTCGGCTGTGGCTCCAGTTCAGAAGTTCATCTCTCCTCAAGATGTGTTTATACACTGGCTGGCTTTGGCTCAGACCTACACAGGTGAAACTGTGTAGACAACTAAGCACAGTCCTGTGGAAGACAAGGCAATTACACTTTGGTAGGAAATATTGAAATATGCTTTTGATAATCTAGTGGATTAGTTTAAAACTAATTTTAATGGTGTTAATATGATCCACGTAAGCTTTTGACGATAGCTGTGTCAGGTTGCTTTTGTACTTGGTTCTTCTCATTAAAGCGAGGAAACTGGAGATTACTGCAGCAATACTGCTTAAGGCTCTGTTTCTGCAGTAAAGGTGGTGGTTAAATTCCCTTCAAATTCTGTAATGGTAGATCAGGTTCTGTGTGTTTTGTGGGCTTTTTATGTTCATAAGTAAAGTAAAAATACATTTGTTACTGGTTCAGCAGTTGTCTTCAACCACAGAAGCTTTGTAGCACATTCCAGAGAAGTGCCATCATTCATATCATGCTTGTACTAAATTTTTTAAGAGACACCATGAAAATTCTTTGGTATGCAGATGCTACTTTGAAAGGGAAAGCCTTCGGAGTATCTGGAAACATTTATGAAATGATAGATTAGACCTCTGAGTTTAACTTGCAGAAGAAAAGGAATGTCTGTGTCTTGCCATGAAAATTTCGCCTGTAGTTACTCATTGGGCTTATTTTTTACTAACACTTTAAAGAGGAAGGTAGAATTGTTCAAGGTTAAATAGTCTTTGAGTGGACTCCAAGTTATCACATGTTTAGACTAGATAAAAAAAAAGTTTTAAATAATTGAAACAGTGTTATATGTCTGGGGATTTACTACTTAACGGCATCAATGTTTCTAATACTGGATAAAGCTTCCAATTATTATTTGCTTCTGATAAATCTGAGCACAAAATGTTTGCTTTACTGCTAATTTTTGCCTCAATGCTTGAAACACACGATCTATGTGTAGAAAACAGGTGTGTATCCCAGTGTGAGAATTTCCCATTTTCATTACAGAAATATTTGCTGGCATTTTAATACACCTAAGTTGATTAAGCTGATAAGCATTCTCCACCAGATAACTTTTTTTTAAGGCTATAATAAAACTAGAAACTATCAAACTTCACTTACTACTATTTTAAAAAAAAAGGGGAGAGAGAGAAAGAAAAAAGAGCAACTGCACCTGTTCGCTACCATGACTGAGTTTCTGGAGAACAGAACTGTATATGCATGTATAAGATTGCCTTGGCAATATGTTTCATTCCCAAAAAGCGGTAAAGTTTGTGGAATTCTTAGTATGATCTCAATGGCAAATGATATAAAAACCACTGGAATGTTCAAATGCTTTCTGTAAACATTGCTGCATATTTTAGATTGTGTGTAAGCTAGCCAAATCCCTGGCAATGGGGAACCGATGATAGCATTGCTCCGGAAAAGCTAGGCATGCAATGGAGCCGTCTGTAGGCCTTCAGCTTTTAGTTTTATTAGTAGTGGAGAAATGCATTCTCATCTTGCTGTAATTTATTTTTTTTTTTTTAAATGTAAATTTACATAGAAAACTTTGATGTGGAGATGTCTTGTTTTCAAGGAAGAGTCCTGTGTTCTCTGACTTTTGAGTTGCACTGGCAAAAGATGGCTTGTTACGCAAGGTACCTGGTTGTTCCTATATGCCTTGTTGTTCAGTGTAGTTCTGTGTTGGGCTTAGCTTCAGTGTATATCAAGGACTAGGAAAATACTCCCCTGAAGAAACTGTATTCCTGGTAAGGATGTTTTTGTAGTTCAAGTGGGGTACAAAAACCCCCTCAGTTCGCTGTGGATATAATTAACACTAACCTCAGGAAATACGTTGTTTGCTCTGCGTTTTCTCCTTATCTTCTCCTAAGTATGTTTGCAGTGATTTACATGGGCTATGCGGGAATTCACTTCTAACAAATCTCTACTACCAGTGGGCAAAACCCAGTAGTGTTTAGAAAATATTCACCCTGTAAAACTGCTGAATGACAAGTCTCTTCAAGTGTTTATCAGGCCCCTGAACTAGCAGCTCTTATGCATGTGCTTACCTCTCAGCAGAAGCCTTGGTGTGTTCATATTCAATAATTTTCATTGTATTTTTATACTTTAATTAGGATGTTGCTTAAAACTGAATTTTTATCCTCTCAGTTCTCTCTTAGGAATTCTCCTGCTCCCATATCTTATTTTGGTAAGAGCTGAGAATTCTTTTTTAATGATATCTTTGATTTATTTTTTTTTTGTTGTTTTTTTCTCTTGAATTGTTTTCCTAGATTGATTCAGTTGAGAATTTTACATTGTCTAATACTCCATCACGGGATGAAGATAGCAAGTCTCACCTCTATTCAAGATCAAGGTCTCCTTCTACAGCTAGTGAGATTGAACCGATTGAGGTACTTCAGTGTTGACAAATTTTTGCCTCTTTTTTAGGAGTAACAGTTTCACTCATATAAAAATTGCTATTGCAAATCTTTTTGTTTAGAATGAAGCTCACTCCTCTGCAGCAAGATTATTTAGGACCTTGTAATAGCCTTCTGCACGAGTGGTGAACTGTATTTTGTGGAATATTGCATTTCCTTTCACATACGGTTAATTGATTAGGGATGGGAACTCTGTCGAATCACTTATTAGATACAATCTCTCTTCGTAACATGTCCTCAGTCATGAATATCTAAGAAGCGTTGGCACAAAGTTAATGTTACACTGTAGTTTATAAGAGCACACTTTGGAGTCCTGCTGAAAGTCTTGTCAATACGAAATATTAGCCAGGCTCTGCAACTATAATGTATCCCATTTCCCTGTTAAAAAATTTAACTCTGATTATTTTACATTAGAAAAGATTCAATCAAATTATAATACTAAGTTATTTTTGAGATTTAGGAGATTAATCTTACACGTCATTTTGCTGAGAAATGATTTGGTTTCCTGAGTCCTTTCCTGTGTTAATCAGTTTAGTTTCATTGCTTGTATGTTTGGGGATGGGGTGGGTGGGACGTTGTAATCTTTTTACTTTATTCAAGCTGCCTTTGATAGTGTGGATTTATTGATCCTTTGGGGCTATGTTCAGGTTACAGATCATCCTCCCCGTTCAATTCACACACCAACCATGAGGACAGCATATATTGGATCGGGACTCTCTGCACCAAAGGTATTCAGTCAAGTGTTCACACTTTTTATATAGTAAGGGGGAAAATATCACTCCTGGGCAACGGCTTCAGGAGAACTCTTTATCACAGTAATCTTACCAGAACTGCCTAGAAGGGTTGTTTATATGAAAGCTGCTTGCTTTCTAAAATTTGAAACCCCTCACTCTTACATTATGTGGTGTGACAAGTTGTACTAGGCATTCCAGTGTTGTAGCACACAGGCATTTGATTATAGGAAAAATGGTAGTTTGGACATTAGAAAGAGATAAGTGAACTAGAACATGAAGAAAGGAAAAGAAACTTCCTAGAAAGAGAGTGTTTTCCAGCATGTGTCTGACCAACCTGCCTCTGTCATCTGCATACAATAAAACTGAAGTCACTGTGGGCCAGTCTCAGGTTAGCACATCTGTGTGCTAATTAGATGCTTATTTTTGAGAAAGGGCAAAGAGTAAGCCCAAAATGAAACTGTAGATTTGCATTTTTTGTAAGCAGTGTAGAGTGAGCACTACAGCCAGCGCTGCAGCACTGGGCTGGGAGAAGGAATTCCAGTTTTTCTGTCTTCTGGCTTTTTACTTGCATAAATACTGATTTTTACAGCAGTAAAATTTTGCTGTTGGCCAAATAAGCTAGTCAGTGTATGCTAATTCACAGTGAATTGTGTATATTCAAGCAAATGAGGAATAAGATACAAGCTATTAAAGGAAGAATTTTCTCAAAGGTTTCAGAAGTGCCTCGATGGCTTAGGAATCATTTGTATATTTTAAAAAAATGACAGTTTTTCTGCAACTAATCAATGAAGTAAGTAAGTCTTTCTAATAGATCTGTTTCTCTGCTTTGATAAATTGCAAAATAGCAAAAGACTTCATTTATGTAAAGGAAAGCTAAAATGTTTGAGTAGACACTTCTGTTGGCAACATCTTGGTAGATCAATTAAAAAAATACTGTAAGTGCACATAATTTCATTTTTGCAGATATTTTGCTTGGTAAGTAACGATTGGCTTTGTAATTTATTATGTTCCCTAAAGGATCTTCTTACTTTATGATTGCATCAGTTTTTAAAGCTAAGTATTGTTTCCCTGCAAGTTTCAAAACAAGACATCCATCTGTAGGCAGAAAGCTTCCACTGTAACAGTAAAACTGTCATTAAATATGGATGAAGTTTGAGCCCTTAGCTGTGATATCTTATGCTGTGAAAAACAGGAAAGTGTGTAAAATTTTAATATACCTCCTGATTAAAGTAGTCTGCAAAATCGTCTTATTTCAGATCACGTACATTATCCAGGTTGTTTGGACAGCCTTTGTGTTCACCCTGTGCTGTATACTTTCTCCACCTACCAGTTGTTACTTTGCTGGGAGTTTTCTTAGAAAAGCAAAGCAGCTTCCTGGATTTTATATAAGGCCTTTCATGAATCATACTACCGCATTACGTTGTCATTTAGCCCTGATATCATGGCATCAGCACTGCCATCCTTGAGGGGAGAGAGAGAATTAAAACACTCTGTAGTCTGTGTTCCCAAGAACTGACAAGAATAGAAGCCCTTTCAAAATCCACTTCATCTATACTCTTGCTGTTAAATTGGGTGTTCTGAAATTGCCTGTACCTGGCACCATAAAAGTGAACTCTGTCATGCTTTCTGGCGTAAAAATTAGAATTTTGAAAAAGTCTGGTGCTTTTCTTTGAACTAAGGCAACACTCCTTACAGAGGAGCATTGAATTTGCAACTTAGAAATTATTGTGGATGATTAACCTTGGCTGGCTGCCACGTGGCCACCAGGCACGTACATACACACATTCAACTTCTGCAGTGTAGTGGAATAATTTTGGCAACTTTCCTTATCTGCAATGGAAGCAAACTCTTGTTCCGAGACAAGGTCCAGTTTCCATGGTTTCATTTACAGAGGATGGTTTAAATTATCAATAACGAGCACTGATAAGGAATTTTTTTCAGCCCATGTGTTAGGAGCTCAGATCTCGTTTCAGCAAACAAACAAGCTACCTTTTTAAATGCACTTATGCACTCATGTCTGTGAAGAAAATAACTGTTCTTCAGAAGCGTTACAGGTATTAACATCCTTGTCTGCTTGTTTCACAGCCTAAAGCCCACCAGTTCGTAGTGAAATCATTTAATACACCAACAAAATGCAATCAATGCACATCTCTGATGGTTGGTTTAATACGACAGGGCTGTACTTGTGAAGGTAAGCACCTGTGAAAGCAGGATGTGCGGACTGAAGTCCTTGGAGATGCAAATTGCACAGTTAATGTTGTAGTGTGATACTGCAGGAGTCTTCTCTTTATGTTTTGAATAACAAAATATATTCTAATGCTTCAGTCTTTTAACGGTAGAAGCCAAACACTTTGGACATCTTACGTAACAGATTGTCTAGTTATCTGGGGACATACTTACTCCAGTTGGTGATAGAAGAGCTTAGTTCAGTTTACTTAAAACAGCAGTAAGGAGCCACAGTCAGTGGTCAAGTATGCTGACAGCAGCTTTGCTTTCTAAGGCAGGGGGAAATGTAAGACCGCTTTGCCATTCACTACCAGTTTTGCTGCTTTCCAGGACTAATTTATTCTAGGTTTGTATGTACACAGAATGACACTCATCATTTAGAGGAGCTTCCAGCTTTTTGTTTGCTAGTAGAGTTGGGCCTAGAGGAAGTCATAGAGATTATCTCAGTATGAGCTTCTGATCAGGCTCTCTCTTACCTGGATGACACCAGACTTTGTATCCATACACCTCTGAAAATGAGAAAATCAGAAGTTGGAGCAGATAAAAGCATGAACTGCTGCTGTGCGCAGACTCACATTTCTGTCTCAGTGTAGCAAAGTTCAGTGAAACTATTCAGTTGTTGGTCAAAAAAGGAGAGGATTGCTTTATAAATGTCATTGTCGTTATCATAGCTTTTGCATTACACAAGAAATAACCGTAAAATCTTCTTGTTTCTTCTCCTCCTCACAAGTATGTGGATTCTCTTGCCACGTGACTTGTGCAGACAAGGCTCCTGCAGTATGTCCAATCCCTCCTGAACAGACTAAGGGACCTTTGGGAATAGATCCGCAGAAAGGCATAGGAACAGCCTATGAAGGGCATGTCCGAGTAAGTATCGGGTAGCTGCATTTGGGGCACTTACATTAAATTTGTTGTTTTCCAGAGCTGGAATTAAACTCTAATTAGGGCATCGGGGGGATGGATTCAATTATACCTTAAGGTAACAGTTTGGAAACTAAGACCTAAATTTTCACAAAGCAGCCCTTAGCATTTTCAACAGTAATTCTCTCTCCATCTCTGTCGGACATTGTGCTTTGAATTTGTCTTGAATAGTCCATCTCTAGAGATCAGATCATCTTCCAGGGCCTGTGAGTTTTTGAGTCTTTCTGTTGATGCGAGTACTGCCTAGGGTTGTTGGTGTGGATACTTGTACATAAATACTAAAAAAATTACATAGTTTTGGCCATATTCCTGTTGAACAATTAGAGGTGAGGTTTTTTTCTCTGTATTTGTTAATATAGCTTTGAATGAGTTTGTGAAATAAGAAAGAATCTGTGGTGCTATGAGTTTTTTAAATTACGTATTGTGGTGTCTATGTGCCAGTGTTTGATGCTGTTACTGCACCTGTGCTATAGCTTATGTTGCTTAATGTTATCACTGAATAAAAGCTTGTCAGCATAGATGAGAGAATTTATTTTTGCACTCTGTCTGATTTTTGACTGCATGCAAACTTAGAGAGTTAATCAGAATTTATTTTGCTAAAGGTACCAAAACCAGCTGGAGTAAAGAAGGGTTGGCAGAGAGCACTGGCAGTGATCTGTGATTTTAAACTTTTCCTATATGATGTAGCAGAAGGAAAAGCATCTCAGCCCAGCGTGATAGTGAGTCAGGTCATAGACATGAGGTAAGCTGTTTGGTGCTGAGTGGGAGCTTTTCAGAGGCACTGGGATGGGTTTTTTTCTGCTTTTCCTTTTTGTGAAATCAATAAGCAAGCTCCAGAGCTTTTATGAAACACTGTAATCTGTGTTGAGAGACCCTAATTTGCCGGGAAAAAGCAGTATTTGCAGTGTGGCAATTTAAACTTCCATTGCTACATCATGTGCCAGAATGCATCTGTTTAGCTGTGTAGAAGATCTGGAATGAATAAAGAAGAAAAATACATTCTTTTGAGGTTGAATAGAGTTTTGAAAGACAGATAAAACTTTGTTACGGGATAAAACTAATACAGTTTTTGATTCAGAATGGCGAAGTAGTTTGTTCCCACTGTCTTCAGCATTACTGAAATACTAGCAGCTTCGCTGAAGGTTGAGAACATTTAACATACTAAGTAAAGCTCATCTCTGAACTAGGTTAGTTTATCCAGGAAGTCTCAAAACAGCTGTAACTTGTAGCTTCTAGTGAGTATGGATTTTTGTGAAAGAGTTGGAGAGGTGTTCTTGATCCAGTCTAATTTTGTAAGTGTGATGATTTTTTTTTTTTTTAAAGATTTTAATTTAAACAGACAAAACCCAGATACTCTGAATAGATTTATCTCCATCACCATTTACCAGAAATTAATTATGCAACATTGCATTTCTGAGTTTCATCTGCAGATAAAGAGGAAAGGATAATTTTAAAAATTAGATCTCGGTACTGTCTGGTTGTGTCCTTCACAAAACAAGGCTATTGGTACTATGGAAATACAAGTCAAAAACAAACATACGGATTTTGCTCTTTAACTCTTTTCCAATTATGTTTGTGGTCTCCATAAGGGATGAAGAATTCTCAGTGAGTTCTGTCTTGGCCTCGGATGTCATCCATGCAAATCGAAAGGATATCCCCTGTATCTTTAGGGTAAGTATTATGTCTTGAACTTAGTAACCCAGAAGTACGGGGTTTCACAGTGTGATGTACGATGTGCATTCAGTGACGCCTTGCTAGTGTTCTGTTTCCTTTGCAAGTTCTGGCTGTGTGGTATCCATGGCAGCAGCAGCAGCAAGGCATGAGGATGTGTACATATATCATTTTTGTGGTAAAAATAGCACTGGTACATTAAGACAAGCTCTCATCTCCCCTTCCTGTGGGTTTGATTCTTTTAACCTTCACAATAAGATGTACATTTCTCAACCTCCTGTTAGTCATTTGGAGTTCTTCTGTTCTTCACATATTTCCATTTCCTAAAGTTGCCTTCTGCTCCTCAGTTAAATTTGTTGTGTTATTCCTGAAGCCTTTGTTTTATGTATTTTCTTTGTATATATGCATTGGATTTCTGAAAACTGCCATTCATCAGGTAGTCAGTATAGAAACGTAGTCTAAAATGCTCAGAACTTATGTCTAGTATCTGGTATCAGGATTTTGCCATCATTGGCTTTTTCTAATACTATTTTTACTAGATACTCTATTGAGTACTCTTTGACCTCAATGAAATGTCTTCGGTGTCTTATTAATTCCCCTGTAATTTTTTTACTATACCATTGTATTTCACTCCTTGTTTTTCTGGCTTTCAGACTGTTTATCACTCTGTATGCTGAGAGGAGATAAACCTACAAAAGGGGCTTTCGTTTTTATCTATACCAAATACATGAAGAGGGTCATAGATCCTTCTTCCATAAAGACCATTCCTATTGCATTAAATTATTAACAAAATGTATTGGTCTTAAAAAAAAAATAAAGAATACGTTGTAAGAAATGCTTTTCATTATAAAATTGCTGTGAGAAACAATTGACTACCTTATTTAGGGCAATCATTTCTGAATTTACAATAAAGCAAAAGTTTTCTCTGTTCTTTGCTGAATATTCACATCTACAGGTTTTTCTGCTGTGGGTTCTTGATTGAGATAGTGTTTTCTATTAACTAAAGCTAAATTTTTGTATTCTTAGTTCAGATAGCTAATTAAAAGGGCATTTACAGGTATCAGATACCCTTGTAAAAATGATCATGATGAAATTTTTTATCGCTTATGACTTAAAATCTATATTTTAAAATTTTCCAGGTTACAGCTTCCCAGCTCTCTGCATCCAGTAATAAGTGTTCAATCCTGATTCTAGCAGACAGTGAGAATGAAAAAAGCAAGTGGGTAGGAGTGCTGAATGAATTGCATAGGATCTTGAAGAAGAACAAACTCAAAGACCGCTCAGTCTATGTTCCCAAAGAAGCTTATGACAGCACCTTACCCCTCATCAAAACAACCCAGTCAGCAGCAATCATAGGTATGAAATGAATAAGATGTAAGCTCTAAGAAAAATAAGTATGCTAAAAGCATGCTTTTTTTGAGGGGAAAAAAAGTGCTAAATGGCATTATCTGCTGAATAGAGAGTAATATGTTGTGTTTTTATCCCATATGGAAATGTGTCTGCCTTTGAGAGAAGTGCAATTCACTACCCAGTACTTTTGTCAGATCTTTAAGAAAATTCCCCCTAGTCACGCGTATTCATAATTATGAATAGTTTTGACTGAGGATTGGACATTACTCTTTTGTTATTTTGTAAACATAATTCCTTAACTGGGCAAAATTAGCATGATAGAATAAATGTAAATCACTGACTTTACAACATCTGCTTGTGGGACCAGAGAGAAAATGTAAAAGCACAGAATGAATTTAGTCATTTTAAATGCTGCTGCATAAAATGTGTTAAGCTCTGATTATTTATATTATTTAAATATGATATTGCAGTTATTTCAAAGTTGTTAGTACTCTTAAGTGCTCTGAATGGTTTGTTAAAAATGACTTTTCTTGCTGTTAACTTCTACTAACAGGAGAAATGGGAAAAGACACATTTTTTCAGAAATTTGAAAGATTGGGAGGTTACCAGTGGTTTTTTGTTACATGATTGTGTTGGGTTTGGCTTTATATTTGTTTATTTCAAGATATTAAAGAACTGTCTCTGTTAATCAGAATTATCACTATTGTTGAAGAAGAATTTCCAAATAAAAATAACATTTTTATTTTTCTTAATGTCATAGACCATGAAAGAATAGCTCTGGGGAATGAAGAAGGGTTATTTGTTGTGCATGTCACCAAAGATGGTAAGTGATTAGGAACTGGTAATAATTTCCCTAATATTAAATAATCAGAAAGTGACTTTGTAACCTTTTTTCCCTTTCAATATCCTCTGGTTTCATTTTTCTCAATTTACTACATTATCAGCTGAACAACGCCATGTGAAAGCTGATAATCAAGAAGGTGTTTTGTGTGCTTTCTGGTTTGGGTGTTTTTTCCAGTAACAAAGATCCAGTATCTGGAATGATGTTGAAGGTTTCCTTCCCTTTGTTTAAAGCAGGCTCAGTACTGAATTCAGACGAGGTTGCTCAGGATTTTGTCCAGTCAGATCTTCAAAATCCCCAAGGACGGAGGTTCCACAATCTGTCTGGGCTGCCTGTTGCAAATTATTCTCACAATGAAACGCTTTCTTTGAATATCCAGTAGGAACCTCCCTCATTTCAATTTGTGACTTACTGTCTCCTCTTCTCCTGCTGTGCCCCTCAGTAAGGAGCCTGGCTTGATACTTTCTGTAACCTCCTCCTTGGTATTGGAAATGAAAACTTGCGTTCAGTATTGTAAAGAGGTGTAAGGACAGATGCCCAAGCTAATTCAACAAGCAACATGTTTAATTGTATGTTTCAGTTCTTTGAGGGTTTTCCTTTATTCAGTAATTTTGTGGCTATAGACTGTTCTTGAAATGAATACCGAAATAATACAGCAGTTGTTACTGCATCGGGTCTGCTCTTCCCTTTCTCTGACAAGGAAGACCCAAAGGTTTACCCAGCATTGCCACATCTAGTATTATTAACATACAAATTTTGATTCTGTACTTTTTAATATTGCAGGGAGGCAATAAAGGGGTTTTCTTGGGTTTCCTTCATAGTTTATCTTTACAAATACCTGTGTTATAATCAGTTCACACTTCAACACTATTTACTTGGATTTGGGGGGGTTTGTTTTGTTTTTTTTTAGAGATAATCCGTGTTGGTGACAATAAGAAGGTTCATCAGATTGAGCTTATCCCAAATGAACAGCTCATTGCAGTAATCTCAGGAAGAAACCGTCATGTGCGGCTTTTCCCTATGGCCGCCCTGGATGGAAGGGAGACTGAGTTTTATAAGCTGGCAGAGACAAAAGGCTGTCAGTCAATAGTTTCTGGACATGTGCGCCACGGAGCTCTTACCTGCCTGTGTGTAGCTATGAAAAGGCAGGTCCTCTGTTATGAACTGAATCAGAGTAAGACACGTCACAAAAAGATCAAGGAGATCCAAGTCCAGGGAAATGTCCAGTGGATGTCAATCTTCAGTGACCGTCTTTGTGTGGGCTACCAGTCAGGTTTCTTAAAATATCCCCTTCACGGAGAAGGCAGCCCACACAGTCTGCTCCATCCAGATGACCACACACTATCATTTATCTCACAGCAGCCAACTGATGCCATCTGTGCAGTCGAAATCTCAAATAAAGAATACCTGCTGTGTTTTAGCAGCGTAGGGGTTTACGTTGACTGCCAGGGCCGAAGATCTAGACAACAAGAATTGATGTGGCCCGCAATTCCATCTTCTTGCTGTAAGTTGCTGCATGTGTCAGTGTACTTGCTATTATACATTGAAGTGATCACTGCTTGTATTAATATCCACAGAAAGTGAAGTTCAAGGATAATTACCTGACAGGTAAATGAATGCTCTCAGCTTCTGTCTGCATTTTTAATCTAGTTGGAGGGTTTAATCCTGATCTCATTTATGCTAGTTTTGATAACTCTGTTACTGACCTATACTGCTGTAACACAAAGAGGAATCAAGGGTCAGGATTTCTAACTCTGATGTCCAATTTCTAAACACATGGCCTGATCTCTAAATCAGCCGAAAGCCTCAGATTCTACAGAGGCTAATGGGATCTTTATTGCATTCGCTGCCACTGATACTGGACTGTTGTTGTTTAAAGTCTGAAAAGTTGATTGTACTTTGGCTCACCGTTGTGATTCAAGCTTTCTTGATGTTCAGAGTCATCAGGATCTGTTAGTTTGACTTGCTTTTCTCTAATAGTGTTTATTCCTACTTACTATTTTTTTTTCTTTTCTGTCCTTACTCCGTCTTTTTTTCTTCCTCAGCAGTTTTTGTTGACACTCTTCTCATTCATCTCCTCTCTTTGCTTTTGTAAAAAATCAGTTTTTAAGTTTTTTCCCCTCTGTCTTTCTCTTCCCTTTCAAAATACAATGTATGGCAGGCAGTATAGAAAATACATTTCATGACCTTAAGGGAAAAATACTGTAATTTTTCAAGATTTCCATTTCCAGCAAGAACTGTTAAACATTTATTGCACGTTTTTTCAGAGCTTGGAGCTTTATCTTTGTGACAGTTGGAGGAAAAAAAAACCAAAAATCTGCATTGCCTATCTTCTTCTTTTTAACGCCTTTCTCAATTCAGATAAAGATTGGCCAAATTTGTCCTCAGACTATCTGTGGATGACCCCAGTCTTACATTGATTTTTAAGATAGTGTGCCTTCTTACCTCACTGTGACAGCAATACAGTCACACTGCAGAGGAGAGGAATGTTTCACCTTGTTTGCGTGAAGCCCCTTCTGAATGGGGAAGGAGCAACTTTTACAGGCTGTATGTCACTTCTAGTTTTCAAGCCAGAGTGTGATTATTACAGTGGACTCAGAATGAATGAATCAAAATAAAAGATTTTGTGATAGATTGAAAACCAGGTATTTTCACATGTAGTTCATCTGTACTGGTGATCGATATTTGTGAAAGTTTTTTGATTGCCTTAAATGAAGTGAGTTGATGTTATTCCAGTTCAGAATGGAAGTATATTTTATAGCAAAAACTGTTACATTTAAACACAAATTGGATGCTCTTGTTAGTCTTGGCAGACCACGGCAGGCTTGTTGCCGACGTGGAAATAATGAATTCTCCTTTAGAAGTGGTCCCAGTGGAACACATTTCATCCTGGGTAAATGTGCCAGATAAGTAGCACAAGAATTCTCTTTACAATCCAGAAAATAAGAAGAGACAATTTAAAGCTAGAAGGAAATACGAAGATTTTTATGACTGTGTCATGATGCTTAGTTCCAACTGATACATAGTCCAAAGACTAAAAGCTCAGTTCATTCTAATGACAGTTATTAAATAACAACAGTATATTTCCTACCTACAAAATATGAGCTCTTAAAAATAGGGCTTTTAGAAGAAAAAAACTTTGAACCACATCACTGTTTGGCAGACTAAATTGTAATCCCTCATAGTTCAAAAAGCAATTTGTTTCTGCAAAGTTAAAAGAAAAGTTGTGGAGGTTTTAAGTGTTTTGGTGGTGCTGGTTTGCCTTCAGAATAAATTTATTGGTCATTTTTGAGTTAAAACACATTTTGCAAAGATTGTTGTTGGATTGTGGGGTTGTTTGGGGTTTTTTTTTTAATAAATAAGGTTAAACCATAAGAAATTGTGTATTTTGAGCCCTGTCTAAAAGCACGTGACGTTCTACCTAATCATTGCCTCTCAGGTTACAATGCACCATACCTCTCTGTGTACAGTGAAAATGCAATTGATATCTTCGACGTGAACTCCATGGAGTGGATTCAGACTATTCCTCTCAAAAAGGTAATTCAGACTATTCCTCTCAAAAAGGTAACTTGCTGTTTCAGTAACAGTTAAAGAATATGTCTAGTACTCAATGTTGCTTTGCTACAGTCATACTGGGTTTTTTAAGCGTATTAGAAGCCACCATTAAAACTGCTTGTTTAAACATAATTGAACTGAAAGAAGAACTACTGCAAAGAAACTAGTGCTTTTTGTTCAAAATACAAGATACGAAATGTATTTTGCATGTGGTTTCACTGTTTTAGATGAATGGTCAGTCTGGAGCATATGAGTATGTTAGACTTACTGATACTATTGTAGAGAGCAGTTTCTTGGTATTAATTGCATATGGCTTCATTGGGACTGATTGTGTCTGTGTTACTGCCAGAAGATGGTGCATGTTAAGGTAATCAAACAGGCCTTCAAAAATCTAACTTCCGTTACTTGAGAACATTGTAGGCAGATAGGGTTAGAACATTTTGGTTCAGTCAGTACAAATACTAAACCCAGGATGATGTCAGGTTTGGATCACTTATCAAAAGGAAGAAGTTTTTGAAAACTGACACTTCCTTGGTATTTAGGAGGTGTTTGCTCAGCTGTATTTGGAAAGAAAAAAGAGAAATGTTTTTTTTCCATCGTTTAGACTGACTTCAACTTTGTATTAGTGTCAACATAATTCCTTTACTGTTATTCCAATGACATAGAACTACAAGAAATTGCCCTTGCGATCTTGTGTTAGTCATTCAGACTCTCTGTCTATCAATTTCTCACACGTCAGATGCAGACCAGGGTATTATGGCAATGCTGTAAGGATAAATAATGCAAAGATCAAGGTGCTCAGCTATTAACCATCCTAAGGAGAGAATAAGAATCTGACTTCTTAGAGGAAATTTCCTCTACTCTTTCTGATGTCCAAACTTTGAGTTTGAGCAGTTGGAGCATTTTTTTTCCTATGCAGCAGAATGTGATTTAATACTTTGATTAATATTTGGCTCAAGACTGCCCATTTAATAAATGAAGATACTTTCAACAAACAAGAATTGCTACATCTAGGGGACTCGAAAACGGCAATTTATTGTGAAGAGTTTGTTTCTAACACAGCTTGCAGGCTCAGAGAGTAGAATGCTTCTTTCATTTTGAAGTTGGAAATCACAAATACCAGTAGGTTTTAGCAACCTGTATATACACTTACCAAGTTGCAAAGCGTAATTGTGACATGATACCAACAGAAAATAAAAACACAGCTTATTGTTTTGTGCATCTGATAGACAAAATTGAATTGTTATATGAAGTAGACTTCCAACAGAACTATTTCTTTAAATGCTGGGAGGAATGGTGTCATGCCTATGTCTTTAAGTGGAATTTTAGGCAACTCCCTCTGTACTCATTCTCCAAACAGAAGTTTAAAATCTAAAAATGTTTTTAACTCTGCTTTGTGGTTTTAGTGACTCACAATTCTTACTCTTGAGAGCAGGCATGTGTTGTTGGAGGTAGGAGACACTGCTCCCTCCAGCCTGCAGTTCTGTGGAGCAGGCTTTGGTCTGGCCAATTTTGCTGTTCTGCTCCCTGGTTGTCTTTATAGTGGTCCTTTTATAGTTCATAATGCATCTTTGAGCTTTCAGAATAAGATACACTATTTAAATGTGAGTTACTACTATTACAAGAACTTATTTTCCTTGTTTCAGGTACGACCTTTGAATACAGAAGGATCACTAAACCTTTTAGGCCTGGAGACAGTTAGATTAATATATTTCAAAAACAAAATGGCAGGTAAGTAAAGAGAAGCCAATTTTCATCATGCAAATTTTTGTTTAGAAAGAGCATTTTTCTTTGGCCTGGATCTGTGCATTGTAGAAAGTGATCTCTCAAATGTATGTGTGCTTGTTAATTTGGGAGAAAGCCAAAGCTTATAGATTCCACAGTGACTGCAGTGATGTCTGCTAGGCAGCTGCTTTGAACTTTTTTTTTCCCTTTTGACTGTTCAGTGAAGACTTGAATGAACACTGGAAACAGAAAACAGAATGACTAGACACTCCCTCCAAAATCTGGGATCACCTGCCAGGATGCTATCTAAAAATGCCTGCACAACTAAAGGCTTTAATAGTGATCTTGGCAATACTAGACTAAAATTAGTATTATACTTAACCTGAACAAACCTTTCTCAAGGATCAGAAAGTAATATAATACTGATCTTTTTTTTTTTTTTTCTATTTTTTTTTTAGAGTCCATTTCATAAGCCTGCTCCTGGGTAATTTCCTTAACCTTTTTGTTTAACCTCTTAGATGGAGAGGGGATGTGCTTTGTTTTAACAATCAAAACTTATGATTTTTTTAACAACTATTCTGAAAATAGTAGAAATAAATACTCTAGAAATATACACTGCCTGTTGGCAGTGTTTCAGTGTTTATTCAAATTGCTAGCAAATTAGTACAAAAGGAATGACAGTGGTAGAGCACTACGGTGGAAATATGTATAAATCATTTTCAAGTCTAATAAAGATTGAACATTGAAAGTAGAGCAGAAGAGAAAAAAAAATGGAGAGCATAGGATCAGAAGTAAAGCTGATGCTTTGCTCCTGTAGACTTCTCGCTGTCTTTCAGAAAAGGTTGCCAAACAGTAAAGTATTCTCCAGGTGTATCTCTTTAAAAGACTGCAAGTTTTTTTTCCTGAAGCTACTTGTACTTCCCACATTTCACGAAATCTCCAGTTGATGTTAAGGAAAAAAGAAATTTCAGTTCCATACAAAAACTGTTTTGGCAGTGAGCAGTAGGTATTGGGTATGTTCAAGCTTATTAAGTGTAACTTTAGTCTCTCTATATATAAAACAAGACAGAACCATTGCAGCATTCATTCAAAGTAATGCTCCTATTGTATGATTGTCACTGCTATACACTTCATGTCTTTAATAAAGACTCCTTGGCCAGATGTACACATGTGGAAAAAATCTTCCCTTTTCCCACAGTTGGACCAAAATAAATCAGCGTTCAAACGTTTCAAAAGGAGTAGTCTCTTTGGAGCTGGGAATGAATGAAAAAGAATCTTGCACTGAGTTTCCAGACGATTGGCAGAACAAGACTGTTCTAGTGATTTCTCAGTGAGAACTGCCAAAGAAAGTTTAAGATAGAGGACTGAGATTCTTTCCTGCCCACCTAAATGTTTTATTTGAAAGAACTAAGCAGTGGTATTTTGAGAACAAAGTTGTGGCAGCTTGTGTGTGTAGAAGGGTTAAGTCTGTTGCTATCTAACAGAGTAGGTAGTGACCAAGAAAACCCATAAACCAAGTAGCATTTGTTCAGGTGTGATGGGAAATGGGTGGTGTCCAGCACTAGCAAGAGCAGAGGGAGAAAATGTCTTTGAATTCAAATTCCATGAAGACCTAATGAATTGTCCCACTGGATCACAATATTTATATTGATTTCAGAGGGTGATGAACTGGTAGTTCCTGAGACATCAGATAACAGCCGGAAGCAAATGGTTCGAAACATCAACAACAAGCGCCGGTATTCATTTAGAGTACCAGAGGAGGAGAGGATGCAGCAGAGGAGGTCGGTATTCAACATGTACTTGTCTTCTGTACATGCCTGTAGGCCCTGAAGGACAGTGACTGATGCCAATGTAGTACTTCATTTGTTGCTTTCTGGAATGCCCATTCAGATGTTCTTGTCTCTTCACTACCGCGTTAATCCTCAATGTTTAATTTGTGTTAATACCAGTTTGGATATGGATATGCACTTGATACAAAAGTATTCATTAGTTCAAATTAATTATGTGAAACAGCTGTGATTTGGAATGCATGTCTCCACATACTGTATATAGGTACATAGGTATGCATATATACTGTATATATAAAGTCTGTAATAAATACTTTGCAAAAGGAGATTACATTGCTAACTGTACATATGGATTAATTACTTTCAGACTCTGGTTCTGCTTTTCTTTCTGAAGGCAATTCTACTCTCAGCAGTATTTCAAGGCATCTGCTTTTTTGATTTGTAGATTTAACTACATAAACA
The DNA here is from genome assembly GCA_034782735.1 of Sagittarius serpentarius. Taxonomy (NCBI): domain Eukaryota; kingdom Metazoa; phylum Chordata; class Aves; order Accipitriformes; family Sagittariidae; genus Sagittarius; species Sagittarius serpentarius. The sequence goes on along the minus strand of JAVKLA010000054.1, from coordinate 15,250,111 downwards.
TTCTATAAATGTCAGAAAACTCACCTCTTCAGAGAACATAGGACTTCAGGATGTGTTTCTAATAGAAGTCTTTAACAGGCCACAATTACTTTCCTAAATGACAATAAAAGTAGGTCTGCACTACTCACAGAGTTCACAGAGGATGTTACTGACCTTTACTATCACTCACTAAAGATGACCTGCTACTGTGCTAAACTACATTCCAAGAACTGAGTATTTCAGTTTTCTCACTTACAACGTCTTCCACCGATGGTTGGCTCTCAGCTTTCCTTTCTTTTTGGCTCTAAGAAAAGTAACAGCTGTGTACAGTGGAGATAAATTTCCAGTTCTTGTCCTTGCCTTTTCTGAGCTGATCGCGGTTTGGTCTTTTAAAATGTTATTTATTCTGAGTTCTGAAATGCATCCTTGCCATTTTGAAGAGCTTTTAATTCTGACCACAGACTGAGAAAGGTACTGCAGTATTATTTTAATTCTATTTTCATATTTTGTACTTCATTTTCATCTCCACTTTGTAATACATCACAAATGAGTTCTGCTTTTACTCATCTTACAGAGCTTTTTATTATCAGATCATACTGGTTGTATATTCTTTGAATGTTAGTAACTACTGGGTATGGGCTGTTAGCCTGCAAACAGCATTCTTTTCTTCTGGCCCCTTGCCTTCTCTTCAAGCTGGAAGCTTGTCCATGCCAGTGCTGACAGCAAGGGTTTATCACTGTTAAGATGGTTGAGTAGTTAATTTCCATTTAAAAAGTAGCTGATAATCAAAGCTGTACATGTTTTATAAATGTCCACCCTCACCTCGAATGAAATAGCTAAACAAAGTATTTTCTCTTCCAGGGAGATGCTACGTGATCCAGAAATGAGAAATAAATTAATTTCTAACCCAACTAATTTTAACCACATAGCACATATGGGTCCAGGAGATGGTATACAGATTCTCAAAGACCTTCCAATGGTAAGTACAAAAGTACATGTGAGAGTGACTGACTGCAACACAGGCTGCAAGTAAGTGAGAAAGACAAGTACAATTTTAAATGTATATTCAGAGTGTTGATGTATTTCATATCAGGAGCAATGTAACTAGGGAAATGGACCTGAAATGCTCTGCTGTATGTGATAAAATTTAAACAAAGAGGATGACACTTAGGCATCGAGGCAGGGAGGAGGAGTAGCTAATGCTGCCTGGGTTTTAAGGAAGGTTGGCCTCTCAGTGGTGATGATAATTTTGATGACCCATATGGAAGGACAAAATTAAGAGGATTTGGGCCTGTGTTCTTTGTGGGAATGGAAAGAGAAATTCCTTCCTCTGTGGACTGTAGTTCCGTTCCTTTCTTCTCTTCCCATCTTTAACTCCAACTTAGCCTATCTCTTTAGAGCCTCTTTTCCTCAGACAGTGGAAGTGTGGCAGTTTAATAGTGTGTAGTGCCCAAATTTCTTTCCATGCCAAAGATGCTATTTTTCATTTTCTCTCCAGTTTAACTAGTGTCAATGAAACGGAACTTCTTACATAAAAACTAACCTTTTAAGTTGAAAAATGGAAAAAGAAAACATGTAATAGCACACACACGTGTTCGTTTCCACAAAACCTTATGTAGGAAATACTCACCTGGAAGTTTCTGAAATTTTTGATGAGCTAAAGACCAATTAGTATTTTTTTCATAGGAGAGTGTCATACTGCTTGCTTCAAGCTGCCTTGAGCATCTTGTTTGTGTGTTCTGTATTGTTTTCTAAGCTTGTCTACAATGACACAGATGTGATTCAGAAGATGCTAATTAGCACTGTAAGAAAGATCAGATGATATGATACCAAACAGATGATATGGGTACCACCGTAAGACATAGGGATTAGTACAGAAGTGCTGTCTAAAATAATCATCATTACTACTTGGAGTTTGTGCAGAAAGCAGGAAGTAGATGCTGAAATTGGGATTTTCAGATGCTGAAAAGCCCAGAGGAAACAACAGTAAGACTGGAAAATAGTGTGCCATGCAGTTGCAGTAGTTTAGGAGCTTAGGAGCATAACCTCTGGTCTTCAGATACTCATTTTACCTCACTTTTATGTTACAGTTTAGTGTAAAGTCTGCACATTGTACGTGAGCCTTTCTGGCACTGTGTTTTCCTTAGACGAGAACATGGGAGGAAAGGAAAGGATTTACTTTAAATGTGATACTAGAGATACTCTGAGAAACCTCTCAAAAACAAATATATTCAGTGCAATTGAGTGAAAAAACAACTGTGTGTGTCTGTGTGTGTGTGTGTCTGTGTGTGTGTTTATAAATGAATAAATAATGAAGGAGCTAGAAAACACATGATGAATTCAAGGGAAGTTGGCAGGTAGTGTTTATCTTACCTGGATGTGAGTATACATACGTCTAATGTTAAACAAAGAATGATAGTTTGCTTCAGGACAGGATGTAGATCAGAACCTTTTTTCACTTTTCCATTTCTGGTGGGTTCTTTAAAAGTACTTCTGTCTCTTCTCAAGCAGAGAAAATAATCCGCTACTGCTAAAGGCAGGGCAAAAGACATCCCGTTTCACACCATCAGTAGTTGAAAGTTCATGGGAATCAAAAGCTGCAAGGACTCTTAATCAAGCCTGAAATCTGGCAAGTGTAAAATGAGGAATGAATTTATCTATCGAAGGCGATTTTCTAGACTTACATGGATTAATACATCTTCAGCTATGTCATCTCCAAATGGCTTTTAGCTTTGAATTCATTCTAATTACCCAAGCCTTGTATTAGCTCAAAGGTCGTATTTGAAATTAGGACTGGTACTTTGCTTCTTACCAATCAGTATGATGTTTTGAAAGAAATTCATGAGTCACTTTCCACACTTGAAAGTGATGAGAAGACATTAAAGAATGTGTACAATATAGAATTGATTTCTGCACTTGTTCCACTACTGCAGCTTCTTTTTAAAGTTACTATGAAAAACTCCTTTTTGCAAGTAGGTATCAGTCTTAATGTTGGGAGATGTCACTATAGATAAAGCAAATTTGACCTGTATTTTTCCAGCAGCTCCTTGCAATATCATATTGTATTTGTATTCGTCACTTAACGGGTACAGAATTGCGTCAGTCGTGGGACTTGAAAGTGTGTGAATTTGAAAGTGTAACTTGAGATTAGGAAATAAATGTTGTCAAGAGCTGCTTTGGTCCAGGTAGCTTTTTCTTTTCCAACAACTTCCTGTAAGGTATTTGGCTGGACTTAAGTTTTCATTTAGTCTGTTCCAAACTACTTAACTTTGTTTCTCAGGCACAAAAATAGAAGAGAAGGACTTATGCGTGCATATGATGTTATGTATTGAGTCTAATATTTTATTTGAAAGATTAAATTTAGAATTAAAAGAGAGGATGGAAATAGAGGACATTTCCTGCAGAATCAGTACACAAGGTAAAGAGTACTCATCCAAGCCTGTGTACAGTTCATTTGTATGGCAGTTTACAAGGACATAGAATTATTTCACTGGATTCATACCTTGTTCCAAAAAGGTGAATTGCTTTTTTTTACTGTGCTTCTTAGCATGTGTGATGATTTTGTAGCTGGAACATCTTCTTTGTATTTTTAAATAGATTAGTATGTTTCAGAAGAAAAAAGTATTTATTTTTAAAGAACTATGGGAAAGATTGCAGCATTTTACTCTGCAAATGCCCGTTTCTGTTTATGAAAGCAGATGATAAAATACATTTCTGCATTTAAAGAGGGCTACCACTAGGGGGAACAAGTAGTGCAAGACTAATAGTTTTCTCAAATTCCCTTCATCCAACTATTTTAGGTGATACAGCTTCTTTTTTTATGAGATACTGGAATGCAGAAAGTGTATGAAAGAATGGAATGGGCCTTTTTATTTGCCGTTTTTTCTGACTTATTTGAGCAGTTTCAAATTTGGCTGGATCCGCTGATACAAATCTGTTCATCCAGCACGAGTTTTCACTGAAGAGTCAGTACAATGCTACGTAGGCGGAAGGGTCCTTAGTAATAAACAGGTTGTAACAGAGAATAGGTATTTTAATTTCTGTGTTGGATGAGATTGTCACAAATGAAATAGCCAGCGCAGCCTACCTTTTATCTAGCATCCATGGATGAACTTTGTAAAGCAAATGGCAATTTTTATATATACATGTATGTATTTATATTTATTTATGAATATATACATACTCACTTTTTTATATACAATGTGAATCCAATCAAAACTTATCTCTGCAGTCCCACTAACCTGCCTCTGCTGTCTTTTTCAAGGGAAATGCCAAAAATTGAACAAAGCACAGAATTAGAACTGGTAGCAATGGCCCTTGCGTGCCTAGGCTGCGGTATGTCGGTGGGCAGGAGGGAACAAACACTTGTGCTGCCTTAACCCGTGGCATGACTGCCCGGTGAATGCAGAGACAATGGGAGCTTGCTTGCTGTCTGCCCACTGTTGTTCTTAATGATGTCTTTTAAAAGACCAAATTTAGAGAGTTTGATTTGTATTGTAAATGTACAAAATGAAAATTGGATACATGGAATGTGTTAAGCTATTTGATATGTCGTATCAGATGCCTCCATATGTGTAACGTATCTGCATGTGATTGCCCTTGCTGATGCAGCCACGCAAGGGGGAACGATGCTTTCTCTGTGCATTGTTTCCAAGGTCTTGGTATGCAACAGGCATGTGACATGAACAGAGAGATATGTTTATGGCAAACTGCAGTCTATTAGCCTAGTCCCATGTTGTTTTCTCTGTGAATGGACCCCCTTAACTTCGGTGTAGCCCTATGTTTGGGCATAAATGAACATGCCCAAGACTCAGAGTGAGATCTGATTTAAGAGAGAAAACATTAGAGGTTATCAGGCAATTGTAAACTTTTATCCTTCTTCTCTTCATGGCAAGCAGCTACTCAGAGGTCTGGCTTTGACAAGCAAGTTTGTGGGCGACAACACAACAGAAACCAGAAGTTCCTGTTTGCTATTAACAGAGCTGTAATCAGTACACATTTGTATTTTATTGATGTGGATGCTAGATCTGGGTCATTGTCTTGTTTTGTACAATTTAGAATCATTCCTGTTAGTATATCCCCAAACTTATTTATGTACATGTTTTTCTTCCCTAGCAGCCTGTCACCAATTAACTGGCCGTACAGTCTGGCCTCCCTTCTGCCCTCTTGTCCCTTGAAGCCACTTTATCGTGGATGCTCCTTTGTAGTGAAGATCTGAAATCTGGAACTGCACTTACTGCAGCACAGACCACCTCTCTGTGTACATCAGATGTACAGGATTGATTTTGCTTTCATATTCTGCATGCCTAAGTATTTTACATGCAAAAGCTAGTCTTGACTGCCATTATATTTGAACATTATGTTTCAGTTTGACCTCATTATACATGAGCCATTATACTTCCATACTAGATGATATGTGAAGCTTTGCTTGTTTCAAATGAGAAACTTTTAGAGTAAATGAATACTTAGTCTTATTTGGTATTCTTTAAAGAAAGTGGGAACCCCATGCATGCATCTAATGGTGGAGTCCATGGAGAAAGTTCCATGGAGGATCATTTGAAAAATGTTGCCGTATCGTGGCTTTCTCATATTCATGAATGCTGGCTAAATATTTTCATGGTCTGCAGCTGGCCTACCCTCTGCTTTTTAGCTTGTGATTTTAGAGACTCCCTTTTCTCCCTTATTGGCTTTTAGGAACGTAGCTGGCTTTGCTGCCAGTTCTCTGTTGTGAGCAGATAACTCGGCAAAGTCTGCTTTCCTGGACCATTCTTGGAATGGTGGCTTCTTGTACTGATATTTAGATGCTGCTAAACTTACTAATAACAATTTAATATATCTTATATGCCATAACGTGGTAATTGATGTTTTGGTTAACATGCAAAGCCTCATAATAACCATGTGTTTAAATAAATAAATAAAGTTGGATTTTACCAGCTGAAATGAACAGTAACAATAATGTTGGGTAATATGTATTGGGATGTGACTTAATGTTCTTCCAGACTTTAATACGTTCCACATACAAAAAGTAGTGCCTTAGGTTTAGCAGAGGGGTAAGCTGTATTTTTACCATATTTTATTTTTTTAAGTCCTAACATTTCTAATGTTACTCAGATCTATTTGTTTTAAGGTGATGAAATCAGTTGGACAAGGGGAAGAGAAATTTAGAAGTTAGAAATTAGAAAGGGTGTTCTGATTTGCTGGTGGCCATTGGGCCAACCATCCCCTTGCAGGCTGACCCGCACGTACAGATGGCGCAGGGAGGGAGACGGAGCCTTGAAACGCTCTTCCATTAAATCTGGATTTAGATGACTTTAAATTACAAGAGCACTTGTGTCAGAACATTTTGTAGAGATGAATTAGAAATTGTTTCTGTTTAATTTGCAGGATAATTTCTCCCCTCTCTTTCTTTATGTCACACTTTGGGAGCACATTGCTCAGCTGACCTATTAAAAACATTTGAATTTCCCAATACTTTTGCACCTTATCTGCTAAGGGCCTAGTCTGCAGCGCAGAGATGGCAGTGCAAAGTCCTTTCATCGCTAAAGTGCTGTGAGGATTGAGTGAGTGTGCAGAAGGACATAGGCCTTGTGTCATCTGTCTACAGCAGAGTAATTTGTCCCAGTTGTCTGACACTAACCAGTTCACCTTCCCACACGACCTGTGTCCCTATCCTGTTGAAACGCTGTTCCCTCCCTTTAGAAATACTCTGTGTTTGTTGTACGGGTGATACTTAATTTTTATAGAATCGCTAAAATGCATGAATAACAGAAGGAAATCTCTTACGATCTTTAACTGTTGTGTATTCTCATCTTTTCTTCTCCCCACGTCATCTCACCTGTGTTCACCTTCCTTTGTGTTATCTCTATTGTAGATTGTAAGCTCCTCAAGGCAGGGAACTGATGCTTCTCAACTGTCTGTAAAGCACCTTTTACAACTGTGGTGCTCTTTGAAATATCAAATAATAATAAATATTAGAATTGATTCCTAATGAGTTAAAAGTTTTATTTGTTTTTGATGTTTTAGCAACAGCAAGGGCGGCAGGCCCATATGACACCATGTAAGGAAGGTGCTCAGAGGACTGGGGGTGACAGTGTAAGAACCTGTGTGTTGACAGGCAAGCAGGGTTGCGGTCTGACTGTCCTTCAGTGTTTGATTGCTCTTGTGGACTGCTGTTGCCGATGTAACCTGTACAACCATCCTTCATTGCTTTCTCTCTCTGTTGTCTTTGATAGCAGCGTTCCCCTTATCAATTCCCTCATCATCACTCCCGTCTGATCTCCTCTCCGAGCAACTTTGAGCACATCTACCACATGACTGTTAATTCAGCTGAAAAATTCCTCTCTTACGATTCCATAAACCCTGCATTTTCCCCGCCTCCGCGCTCTGTCCTCGGTACTCCAGACTTTATGACTCTGAGGGTATGAACGGCTGAGTCAGGTGTTCACTCTACTAACACTGTGTGGTTTTCCTTTTGCCTGGCTATTAACGTGGGAGAAAAACCCTTGTAAGCCGTTTCCTTCACCCCTTAACTTTCTTCTGTCCAGCTGATTTATTTTCTGCTATCAGCTGTGGTCTTTCCACAGCTCTGACATGCCAAGAAACACACTTCATGGCTGTAGAAAAAAGAAAAGAAGTGTATAACAACTGGGCTGAACCTTTTCCTATGAGAATAGCATTTTTAGAACCTTCTGATATGAGAATAGCATTTTTCATCACCAGGAAGGATGTGGGAATTTTGAATGATGAGTTCTCTGTTCCACAGAGTTCATCAGTAGCGGGATGCTGTGTATTAGGTTGCGTTAGGAAAAGGTTCTGGATCTGTCTGTGTTGGACCAAACTTTCAGACTGTTTGTTTGTGATGAAATCATGTGGAGTACAAGAATTTTTACACAGTATTATACACATATTGAGAGAGACACACAGGTTGTGCCTCAGTTTCTAGTTAAAGTAAGTAAGTGAAGTTAGAACATGTACAAGCAAAATCAAAAATTAAAGATGACGGCAACTTGCTGATGTAGATCCTCTTAATCCTGGTAACTTTAAGCAACGTCTGAGGTAGGATACTGTTCTGCAGATACCCTTCCAGTTGGAATGTAAATTGGGGGGATGGAAGTGGTCTTCTCTTTTTTCTTACATTGTGCCTCCTGGTCTGACTACGTGGGGGTTGCTAGGTCCTCTAGAAATACAAGCCATACTAAAACAGGCACACAAGTACATGCTGTGCATTGTAACTGTATACCATGCTGTGGCCTGCGGTTCTGCTTGGGATAGATTCACAGATAAATCGGGAATAATCTGTGAGGTAGATATATGTGGTTGGTTGCTCAGGGTTTGCACGGGTCTGAGCCATGTCTGTTGCTGTAATGGAAACAGTGCTGTTGGTTTCTGTGGCCTTTGGACACCCTTCAGACATGCATGGCAAACCTTCACTGCCAGGTTGCTTTGAGTGCCTTTTGGTTGCTGTTCTAGATCCCTATCACCGGGAAGGCTTTTGGATACATAACTGCATACAACACTAAAGAGAATTAAAAAATGCAAGGGGAACATTAATCTCTTCCATACGGCTCCAAAATAAATCTGCACAGCTACGCTTTGACTGGTCACGTCATGTGTCTGGTCATGTGTCACTGTTGTGAAGTTCCAGTTGTCACAACCATTAATATTCAAAAATAAAGTTGCAGCATTTTGGAAAACGTGCCCTGTGATGACAGGTCTGCATCTATCCTGGCTTTTCTGGTAGGAGGAGACATGCAAATACACAAGAGGAATGCTCTATTGAAATGCAAAAAAAAATATTGTTAAGCTGAATTGAAAGTTGTTTCTCTCTTAGAGGGTCATTATAGGGTAACTGAAGCTGTATTTCAGTTCTGGTGTTAACAGGGTTTTTTTAATCCAACTGTACTATAAAATTTTCTGTGTTTAATATGCAGTGATGTGTCACCGGACTGTAACCCACTCCCTACCTTCCCTTTCTCATGTGAGTAGTCTCCTTGGGATCAGTAAGGAATGACCCCTGGTGTTTCAGACAATAACTCTTAATTTTTGCTTTAGGAGCATCCTTCATCCTAATGTTGCAGCCTGCTAGCGTAAATTGGAGAAAAAAAGTGAAGTGGGCACCCTGGAGTGTCAAGATCTTGTAACCGTTGGCTCCTTAGAGCACTAGAGGTTTAGTCTTGTATGAAGAAAAGTATTTGTCTCCTCTGTGGCTTGAGGGCAGAGATGCTCTAAGCTGTACGGAAAGCAAGGCTGTGAGTTTTGGTTTCATGTCTGTCCATCCTCCTTTTGTGTTTGGAGATTTTAGTGTAAGAAGGGTAGCACTCCCTCCGAGGGGACTGTGGTCCCAGGTACGGATGGGATATTGGAACCAAAACAGCATGGAATCCGTAGGGGAGTTGAAAAATGGCCAATTAAAGTAAGCTTTTAGATTCTGTCAGACTATTTCATGGAAGAATTAAAAGCTCAGGTTTATAATGTAATGAACAGAACACTATAACAAAAAACCCAAAACAACAACAAGCAGCACGATGGACAGAGAAACATAGACGAACAATTTCCTATAGGTGTTGTAACTGTTTAGTTAGACACTGTATGTATGTTCTTGCCCCACTGCCTGAGAAGGCAGCATGGGAGCAGTTAGTGTGAGTGTGAGAGCTTGGCTCCGTAACACTGCAGAGCTGTGAGTGTAGCAGTGATTGCACATACATAACCCACAACTCCATAGCAGCTCCGTTCTCTGACTGGGAATGGGATGCACTGAAGTAATTTGGGTCTTTCACCCTGTTTCACAGTGATTAACTTTGCTCAGCAAGCAGCTTCTCTGCTGCTGATTTTTTTTCTCTTTTCTCACCTTTCTCCATTTGGTTCAGCAGTGGGGATGAATTTTCCTGCTAGGATTTGAATTGTTGGTCGAAATGAGGGTTTTTTGTCTCTCTAAGTAAAGCAAGCTCAAGTTTTGGGTTTTTTTTCCCCCTTTGTTTTTAACTTGCTGTGTTTTGCTTCTTTATAACTGCTGCTAATAACCGCTGTTCATTTTTCTTTGAATCCCCTTTCTGCATCATGTGCATATCACTTCCAGGGGTTTTGGTCCAAAATGCCAGGATCTCTGGCATGTGCTTATTTTATTTTTAGAACAAAGAACAGTGAAAGATTTGCTTTGTGGAGAAACTTTCTATGAGGAATTACATGGACTTTGCAAACTGAGGTCATGAAAAATAATCATCATTAGAATACACTATTAAAATAAACGAGTCTTTTTTTATGCACCCACCCATTCCCTCCTTCCCCTGATGCCTGTATGTTGTCTGCTCAGTCACTGTTAAGGAGGTAATCACCTTATCATTAAACATAATTATTCTCTTTGCAAAATGAACCATTGTAGGTTTATACAAGTACAAAAGACTTTTCTTGCAACTCCAGTGTACTAACCACAGTGCACGTTTGCATGGTGCTGCACTTAGCTTCCCTTTGTTTCTCAAAACACAGCAGTAACTTATTCCTTAGCCCATTAGTTCCTTTGCGTATTGTCAGGGGAGCCTCCATTGTTTATGTACAGCCAGGATACTCATAATCTTACCTCTAACTCAAGATTGTTTATTGCATGCTGAAGGATACAGGAGCAGAAATTTAGTATTTTGTACTACAAAGGAGGTTGGTTGTTCACATTTTAAAAAAAAACAGAAGGTGGGGAAGGTAAGCAAGAGACAGCAGTATGATCCCACAAATGGTCTAAGAGACTCATTTTTAAGCCTTTAGGTATAAATCCTCATTGAGAATAGTGCAGCAATGGATGAGGGGAGAATTAAACAGGGCTTTTTCATTGGTAAGGTCTCTGATTCTCTTTTGTTGGTGTTTGAGAGAGATCTGGAAACAGGAGGAGAGATCTTAATTCTTTCTTGTTTGTTGCATGTTAAAAGTCAGCCATTTCTAGCCCACTGGGAGAATGAGAAGCAAAGCGTTGACTGTAAGAGCAAAGGGGTCTGTAATAGCAGTTACTCAAAGGATCATTGTAAGACTGGATTTGACAGCAGGTTGGTAACAATTATAAAGCCTGAACTGTATAAAATCTCTTCATTACAAAGCCTCTATTTAATTATCCATTTTTAAATACAGGTAGAGAAATGGGTAGTATCTGAGGGTCTCTGAGAATACCCGTGTAGAGGGTGGAATCTTTGTTCTGGTCTGAAAGTTCCGTAACATCCTAGCTTAAAAAGGCATTGCAATTGCAACTGTTGTTTTAGGTGTGGCTACTTTATCTCAGAGTGAGGATGGGGAAATAATTAAATATAAATAGGAAGAAATTAACAGTTATTGCAGGGGGTGTTTTGTAAAGTGGAGATAACATAATGCTCAGAGCTACCTGCAGTTCTTCTCACATTCTGCATCTGCAAAGGTTCCCTAAACCTAATTCTTATTAATGCTAATGACTTAATAGTGGCAAATCATGTTAGGAGCAGGGATGAAGTCTCGTATTTAGCCAGAGGTTAAATGATACATATAGGCATTAGAAAGTCCCTCTGGGCTAAGAAGCCAGCTCATATACAGAGAGATGGGCTAAATAAGCTGAGAAGCCTTTTCCCGTAAGATCAGCTGTAAGCTAACAGAAGCAGAAATAAAATCTCCCAGAACTCACTTCAAAGTACTCTTTTCCCTTCTTTTAAAGGCAATTTATGTTTAAGGAACTACCATATCCAAGCAGAGAAACTGTGTTTTCTCTCTCCCCTCAGTAAAGGACCACTTCAGTCCAGTAACTTACCAATTTAGAAAATCACACTGGAACTCTAAAGATGCAAAACGGGAGCGACATCAAAATACATAGAAAACCAGTGGCATGTGCTCTGGTCATCCTTTTTGAGCAGGCTGAAAACAGGAGGCTGATTCTCACTTTGGCTCAACTGATGTAGGTGCAGAGTAATGATGTTAATGCCTTTGGAATTACATAAGTAATTGAAATACAGATTGATCCACTATGTGTTCATAACTCTGCAGGCATTAGGGATTAACAAGGTTATTTTATAAAGTTGCGCATGCATGGCACCAAAGAGAGAAATTCTAATAAGAACTTTGGAAGCTTGTGTTCAGAAAGAATGCATTATGCGATATTACTTGAATAGATCTACAGCAGCTTAATTATGCTTGCAAACCAGCCTTTCAAGGAAATTCTTGAATTATTAGACATACTCTTTCAGTTGTCTGCATACGTCCATGTAATTCAGCACTTCACTGTCGTGTTGCATTGCTTCCCCTCTCTGCACTAAACTGCAGAATATTATTTTGCAAATTTTGCTGACTTGCTGCCCAGATAATTCAGCTCTGGTAAGGCTGGGGTTTTCATGTATTTTGGGGCCTTACTTCATAACATACAAGGTTGAGCCAGCAGTCAGTAAGTAAACTTGTCGTTGTGTGTGTCTGCATTGCAGAATCTTCGGCCTCAGGAAAGTCGGACCGTGTTCAGTGGCTCTGTTAGTATCCCATCGATCACGAAATCCCGCACAGAACCTGGACGATCAATGAGCGCAAGCAGCGGGTTAGCAGCACGTAAGCAAACAGAACTGTGTTGCTTGGGGTCTATGCACAAGTATTTTAGGGAAAGAACTGCTTGCATTTGCTTCTATCCATACTGCCACTAGACAGGATTTTCAGGAGGGATGGCTGACTTTATTCCTATTGAGGGCAAGCACAGTATTTTAATCTTGCTTTCAAAGGAGCACATGAATAAGCAGCTAGCACTTCTGAGAGTCCCACATTTGTGATTTGTCAAATTTTTAAAGCTGACATTAGAATTAAAATTAACGTTCTTACCCTTCGGACTGCTTTGCTGCTGCTTAAGTGTTTTAAATCAGTGACAAGTTTTTCACAAGCTCCATGGTTATTAACTTTGCTGAACTGTGTAGAGCTCTTGATGCCTCTCTTGCTAGCTAGAGCAAAGAGAAAGCAATAGAAAACTGGCTGCTGGTATGGAAGAGTTGCACTGAATTGGAAACACCGCTCCTAGTGCTGCCATGCTGCCTTTCTGTGCCAGAGTCAGCACAGCGACCTGTGCTGAGACCAGGCAAGTGACTAAATAATGGACCATGTGAAAACAGAAGCAAGACAAGTATCCCAACTTTTCTAGGTTTTTTTCCCTTCCTGTGGCACATGCCGCATTTGCTGCACGTTGCCAACCGCTTGCAGAAAGCACCTGTGTCTGCTGTAGTCTATACCTGCTGGTGCAACCCCCCTACTCCCTGGGAAGGAGGCCACTGGCACTAGGCTGCCACCACAGCAGTTTCTAGAACTGCTGTCTTTGTTGGGAACATAGTGACTCTCTCTGTGCTGGGTGAAGTGTGCCAATGCTGACATGCCAGGGGAGGGACCGCAGAATCCCTAGGAAAAACTGCAGCTGGCAGCAGACAAGATAAAAGCTCACACAGCCTGCAAGCCATGAGCTGAGCATCTTGGGACATGCTGGAGGAAAGCAGAACTAACCAGAGAAACGGCTAATAAATTTCTAGTACCTTCAGAGGGCATCTGTAACAGTTTAATTCCTCCGTGTGTTTTAGGATCGTCTGCACAAAATGGCAGTGCTTTGCGGAGGGAATTCTCAGGAGGTAGCTATGGAGCAAAGCGTCAGCCTATGGCATCACCCTCAGATGGTTCCTTATCCTCTGGTGGCCTGGACCAAGGCAGTGATGCACCAACAAGGGACTACGAGCGAGAGGTGAGTGACCAGAGAAAGAGGAGAAAATTCAAGTGTGTTGATAAAGATGAGGAAGTTCAATTCTGCCATGGGTTTGGCTACAAGTTTGGGAGTCGTTGACAATGAAAATTTGGTTTTCCTGGATTTCAAGCTATCCTGACAAAAGACTTTGGTCAAACTGTGTGAACTCTGGTCCTGGTATTTAACAGGCAGAAAACTCTTTGTGCTCCTTACCTGGAGATACATGCTTGACAGTGACCTATCACAGCTTGAAGTGGTGATATTCCTTCTGCCCTTTATTTGCAGAGACTCTTAAGCTATCTTAGCAACCATTTCACAGGAGATATTTTGTGCTCAGAGCGCCTGAAGTTAACAAGGTAATTTAAGAATTACCATAAAATAATTTCATTTGGAGCAAAAACTGGATTTAATAATTTATATTCTCTGTGGAACAAGACTATCATTATGATAGAACTGCAGTCCTGCCCAGTGCTAAACTTAGTCCCTCCAACCACAAATGTTTTACATGGGAGGGTTCAATCTGAAGTTGGCCAGCAAAACTTCCCCAGCCCATTTTTCTTACCAAGGAGTGAGAAAATTAGAGATCACATGGGCTTTTCATGATACTGAATATATTCTTTCAGTTGAAGCTGGAAGGCAACTGTCAACCCAAACTCAAGCTCAGACATAGTTGCATTCTACTGTACTCTGGAAGATCCAACTGGAGTAACTTGATTAGGATGCTTCAAATTAATATCCTGGGAGTGACATAGAAGAGGTAGCTATGATGAAGCTCATACCATAAAGGTTCCTCAGTTTAGTGCAAGAGCATCTCAGATCATAACCCGTGAAAAGGCGGGAGCCATTGTAGCTTCACAGGCAACATGAAGTTGCGCGCTCTGCCGACCAGGAGGCCCTCGGCAACATGCAGACTGGAAGAATCCCACAGGTGCTGTGTCCTTATGTCAGCATCAGTTATGCCTGTTGAAAGCAGAGTGATCTGACCACTTACTCGTAAGTCTCCCCAGACCAGGAAATACTGAGCAAAAAAAATTCCTCTGTATTTTTGGACACAAGCAATATACATGGAGGGCTTTGAATCCAGTCACCTATTGCTCAGACATCCTCAGTCACTCTCAAACTTGCTATCCTGTTACTTACCGCTGTTCTTATGTGTCTTTGGGCTGCAGGACTCTGACTCTCCGAGACACTCTACTGCATCGAACAGCTCCAACCTCAGCAGCCCTCCCAGCCCGGTTTCTCCTCACAAGACAAAGAGCCTCTCCCTGGAGAGCTCTGACCATGCGAGTTGGGACTCATGAACTGCTTCAGCATTCAGATTTGACATCACAGCAGCTTCCTGTCCCCATGGCTGTCCCCTTCACTTGTCCCAGTTCTCACCTTCATCATCCTCACCCTTCCCATTTCCTGTCTGAAAGGGATCTGGGAGTGGGATACAGAGGAAGGTAAAAGCTGGTTGTCTTCAGCACCATTCAGCACTGCCTCACCCTCCCTTCCCCAGATTTGACAGCAGCAAAAGAGCAAAGTTAGGGTGTTGGTAAATATCAGATGCTGTAGATTTGTATTGGTATTGGTTTCATTTTTGTGGTTACAGCTGCTTCATTTTTAAAGACGTATTTATCCCACCCCCCTTCCACTTCCCAAAATGTAGCTTAAGTAGACCAGACCAGTATCAACAAGAGAAAATTCAGAGGGATTTTGTTTTCATACAATAGCTCATTGTACTGTACAAAAGTAGCACAGAGACCCCTTCCCCTGCATGGGGAATGATCAGTATGTCAGAGGCACATAAAAGCTTTCAGCCACCACATTTGAATGTCAATCTGATTGTCGCCAGCAAATCCTTATTGATTAAAATGATGCATATTTTACTACAGTACAGAGTTTAAATAAATACGCAGATGTTAGAGTAAAATACGTATGTATATATTCAAAGAAAAAAAAAAAGCATTGTGTATGCAGCAGAAGATGGATGCTTATTTAAGAGAGCCTTTAATTTAAGATTTTTGTTGTCCCTGTTTTCATGCTCAGTAATATACAGGCTTGGAGGCCTGACCTAAAACCTTTCGCAGGACAGATACTCCTTTTGCGTAGCACTCGCTGCACTGCCGGGAGAGGTCCCTGCAGTACTTTCACAACATTTCTTTACTTCTGGTGGTAGCATAACTCAAGCTGTAATTCCTACTTCCATGTTAATCCCCATCCTTTGCAAAAATGACAATTGGAAAGCAACCCCCTGCCCTGACAACCAAGGGCCCCAGTCAGCCAGGTGGCTGCTCTCGTTTCTTGCGTGCTAGCTGGACAGCTGAGGAACCTTACGGCATGCTACAGTAGAGGTCCTTAAGGCAGCAAGGGAGTTCAGTGCAGCAGGATTCAGCAGGAAAACTGTATCCCTGGGTCAGCCTTTGACCAGGTTTAACTCAGAAGGGAGCAGTCTTCCACATCTCCTTGACCATCCCTTAACCAGAAAACTGTTACTGTTGTTACCAAATACTAGTTGCTAATACACATCAGCCAAATGAGTGCCCTTAGCCCCAAGCTAGCCGTGGCTGGCTATGCTGTCACTGTAGCAACGAAGAACCTTGAAGACTGACCTCACACTGTTCACACTGTGGTAGTCGAAGATGCCTAGTCACCCACAACTGCCATGCTGGCAAGGTTGGTTTTCCTCTCCCTCCCTACCTGTGCTGTGGGTTTGTGCAATTTGCAGTTGTTTCTCTGTGCTCACCTGCTGTTTGGTTCCAATAGCAGGTCAGGTTGGAGGGCAGAAAGTATTGCAGTGGAAGACAGAGCCCACGGAAGTTACAAAAATAAAAAGCTGAAGCTGGTCACGCAGTCAACAGAATAAAGTAAGAGACCGATGTGCAAATGGATGGTAAGAGGAAGATGTCTCTTCTCTTTAGTTAGGAAGGCAGATGTGTTCTTCATTTGGGAGCGTGTTCAAATGAGCCTCTTTTCTCAGTAGTATTGTTGCTGGCTTTATACTATGACCATACTCAAACATCTAAGGGCTTTTTGTATTTAGAATACTGGGTTTTCTGGGTTTCAGAAACTTGTTTTGGCTCTTATTAAACCATTCCATATTCTTGCAGTTAGCAGTATATAGTGTTTCACCCACATAGAGACGTTTTGTGTTTTCCAGTTTCTGTCTTCCCTAATAGAAGTTATAGGTAAGTTCAAACTATGTACAGTGATTTCCAGGTATGATCTAAATGTGAAATAGGGAATGAGACACAGATCATCTAATCCATTTAATCATGCTGGGTCTCCTAAGTAAGATTTCTCTTTCATTCTGAATCAAGAGGCCTGTCCAAGTTTTAAGCTTACTCAATGTTACTTTGGGACAGGAATTCAACAA
>JAVKLA010000054.1:15205681-15232978 GCA_034782735.1 Sagittarius serpentarius | reverse complement strand
TGAGTTGCCATGGCTGATGAGAATTTGATGATATCAAATGTACTTGTTAACTGTTTATGGGCTGTAACACATATCTGAATCAAGAGGCCTGTCCAAGTTTTAAGCTTACTCAATGTTACTTTGGGACAGGAATTCAAGAAATTTTTTTTAGAAACCATCACATCAAAAGCCTGTCTCTCTCCTGTTTAGGTTTTTCAGAGTAGCAAGCTGGTTGTGTTGTTTGTTTTCACTTCAAAGCTACTACTTTTGCAAGCCTGACATTTAGTATTAACAGCTTTAGCAAACTGCTAAGCACTTGAAATTCATTCCTCCCAGAAGTTTTCAGTCTTTCTGACAGACAGATAGGCAGGGTGTTATTGGCATTATTAAAATCCACATCAGCTTCTTTTTAAAGGCTGCATATTGCTTCAAGTATAGATAGCCACTGCTTTTTCCCCACAATTCCCTCCTTTTGGTGACGCATGTCCACACACTTTTCAAAGCCTTTGCAGTCTAGTTTTGTATTTACTGTATGTTGTATTTAAACATTAATCTTACTTTGATGTTGGGAGAAGGCATTTAAACAGCAGTCATTTAAGACAGAGCAGCCTGCGTGACAGTCCCCCAAGAGAGGGTCACAGGATCTTTTTTGTGTATTTTTTTTGCAGTTGAGCTAATGCTTTATCTGAAATTGGAACCCAAAGAGCCACGACACAGCAAACAATTGAATCGAGTAAACCCCTGTGTTTACTCCGTTACGGTGCCTGCAATCTATTGATATCAAAACCTGACGTTTTCAGGCAGAGCATAGGTCAGCTGCGTTACAAAATTAAGCTCCACAGGCCTACACTGTTTGTACACCACAACTTCTAAGCCTTGGCAGTCTGCTTTAGGATTACTGTATTTAATCATTAGTTTGGTACTGTGCATTTTTAATGCATCTGTTCAAAAGAGAAACAGCAACTGTTCTCTCAGTTGAAAAGCAAATGACCACATCACTTATTTGAAAAAGTGTCCTAGGACTTGAATAGTTTTATATATTTGGGGACCATTTGATTATACACTCAATTTTAAACCACACTCATCTTTTTTTGTTGGTATGAACACTGAAAACATGCATACTGTAGCTGGGCTTTTTAAATACTCATCGGGCTAGGAAAAGTAACTTGGTCATTTGAACTGTAAGACTCTTGACTGGTATCTCAAAGACAGTTGTCTCTTAAGGTTTGATGTTTGCTACTTTGCACTGTAGCATTGCTTCAAGTTCACAGTTAGAGGGCTGCATTTTGTTCAGGGAGCTTAAGATCTCCCATTGGATTTTTGACTGTAGCATATGTTCTCTGTACACAGTATGTATCTAGCTGATTTTTTCCTTTTGGCTGAGACTGAAGGTGTTTGCATTTTTGACACTGCTTAAACATATGGGTTGTTGGGGTTTTGCTTTTTTTTTTTTCTCTTTTGATAGCAATGAAGGATCTGAACAGATTCAGGCAGCTACTAAGGATTCCAGGTTATAGAATGAAAAAGGTTTGGTAAATAGTTTTCCCCTGCACGTGTGCACACACAGATATGTGGCTTCCTTCCACATTTCATAAACCCAAAAGCAGGGTTATCGTACTCTCTTCTCTGTTGCCTTTGACCTGGAGAAGACAGCTGGTGGTTTCGAAAAAACATTCCTGAGGCTGTGGCAGAGTAGTTGCTTCTTTTCTTCTCAGTTAGTTGCTGTGGCTTGTTATTAATGTGCATTTTGCCCATTTTAACGAGTTTCAAAACAGAGTCAGGAATGTTATCTCTTTGATTCTGATAAAATTACAAACCAGGTGTGTTATTCTCAGGTATATGGCAGAGGGAAGTTAAGGGTCTTGTCATACCAAAAAAGTCCAGAAAGCATAGCGTATTTATAGAAATGTAGTTTAACTGTACCTAGCTGGTTCACAGTGTGTCTCAGCCTTTCAAAACAAACCAGTGAGTATTAACATGAACAGATTCTGGCACCATACTGTCTTGCATGGCTAGACCCTGAATGATAGGACAAACATGCTCTTGGGTAGAAGGTTGGGGTTTTTTTCCATTTTATGCACACTGTTTAATTTTAAATGAATACGTTAAGGGTAAAATTTATTGCAGTGCAAGTACCCACACCTCCTGAGCCTTAGTCCGAGAATCAAAGTGGCACAGAGTAGCTTCTTGTGTGCTTTTTTTTTTTTTTTTTTTTTACTAGAAGTCAGTTCCATGAAGGAAATGGGACAACTTTCTGCACTAACACAAACTGCACCCTTCCATGTGCTTTGTGTTCACGCTGTATTTGATAAACAGCCCTAGAACCTGCTCCACTGCAGGCTTTCCACTCTAATTTTCAACTCCACTTTGTACTGAGCAGTGGCTGGAATGAAAGACAATGTATTTTCATTATGCATTTAGGAAAGTCTCATCCACAGGGAAGAAATCTACAAACAAACCAGTGTTGGTATTTCAGAGCAATTATACCTGCCTTTTTATGTATGACAGTTTCATATCATTTATTTTTAAAATGTTTTTTAGGTTTTTCATTGTAATATTATTGTACAGTTTTGCATGGCATAGATGTAATCACTTTTTTGTTTTAGAGTATAAAAGCTGACAAGTGTGCGTGTGGGGGAAAGATTCTGCTTTTTGCCTTTTCTCACTATTTTGTTTAATGCCCTCAATGTTGTAGGGACATTGTAAGAGATTCTCTGCTACAGAACAATGATGTAGATTCTTTTGCACAGAAATATTTAAGGTGGGAAAGTCAACAATGTAAAAATGACTTACCACCAATATTTTATGTTGGTAACACTTAATATTAACCTACTTTGATGTACTGCAATAAAACAGGGAACTGTTAGAAATGCAGATGTTTTGTCTTTTTTTCCTACCTCCCCCTGTTAAGCTTTGAGGAAGAAAGGGGAAGGGGAAGAATGGCATTCTTGAAGATAAAACCAGCATGTTGTAACACATCTGCACAAGTACACAGTGGGAAGAAAACAACTCTATGAGAAAGAGCTAACTTTAGCTCTAACAGCTTTCAGAAAAAATTACCAGAACCTTTTTGAAAATTCAAAGTCAAGCCACCTTATACTTTGGTATATTGAACTGCATCAACTTACAGTTGTCCTGACCTTTTTCATAGGTCATTTGTTCCATGTCAGTAGTTATTTTTTGCTGATGTTCCTCCTTCATTTAGTTACACATGAAATGTTTCAGATTTGTTAGAGGCTGGATTCTTATTTCTGAGCTACCACCATCAAACTGACTTCTGTGCATCTCAAAATACCTGTGAAGTTTTGCATGTGCCCTGACGCTTTCACATCATCCACCAGTTCCTCACAAGTCAGCCTGGGATTTTCTCCATACCAGAGACTGACTGTTGGGACATCTTCCTCTTCATTCATTACCCTGTTGGTAAAAGTCCTAGCTTTGATTACATGCTTCAGTCACACTCCACCTGCAGCAGGAATACAGGACTGTGCTGTTACTGATCCCTTGTTGCCAGCAATGCCAGCCTGGGCATTCTCCCATTACCAAAGACAGTCAGCAATCCCCTCCAGGAAAAGTCAGTATGCTTCCCATTTCTTACATGGCCAGAGGCTCCCTTACTCCACAGAAACATCTGACCCTGTTCCTCTCCTTCAGTCAAAATTACTACTTTCTCAGCTGCTGACTCTACCTTATGTGGTTTTAAGCCCATAGGCTCATCCCGTTTAGGCCACCACAGGTCTCTCCTAGCTGCTGCAGCTCTGTGAAATACCATCTGTTTCCTATGCTCTGACTCTTACAATCCGTGCTGTATTTCAGATTTCCCAGGGCTCCAGTTGCACCATCACAGCTGTGAAAGTCTTGGGAAATGGGCCTTCTATTGTCAAGGGATTGGACATTAGAAAAGCAGAAAGTGAACTGCACGTTAGGCTTCCTGTTCAGCTCCTCAGCATTCATTTTCTGTTTTGACACAGCAGCCAGGTTGACTAAAGAAGGAAGGTAGGAAAAAGTCACTGCAACCACATGTAGCCTGAATCTTGATTCTTCAGAATTCTTCAGAGAAGCAGATTTAAGCTCCAGCTTGCCCTGTGGAACAAAGAACTTTTCTGCAAAAGGATTTTTCTAGAACTTAGAAGCTTGCTGCAGCAGAGAAACGTTCATATCCTCAACTTATGTGTAGAGTTCAAACAAATGCACTAGCTGGTACAGAGCAAGCAGCAGTGATCAAGTGTTCTCGCTCACTGTAAAGTGTCATGACTCCTTCGACTTGAAGCCAGAGCACTTTGTTTCGGGCTCACCTTTTCTCCACAGCTGTTACACTGACATAAAACTCCTCATGTCACAAATCTCTCTGAACAAAGCTACAGAAATCATTAACGCTTTTAGAACATACATAAAAGGCCAGGAGAATTAGGGACTGAGAGCTCTAATTAGCTCTCCTAATAAAGAAACACCTTATCTTCCACTAGTTGCTACCCTTTAGGCAAATGCAAAACACCTCCATTGTTCAGCTTGATGTTACTCTTAAACACTCTCTCAAGGGGAGACAGTTGCTGAGAGTTACACAGTCATGCCCCCGCTGGTACACAAAAAGGTCTGTGGTCACATGAACAAGCACATACCAGTCTCACCTAGTTGTGCTTACTGGAAAAGCAAACTGTAATGCTCTTTGAGTTATTTTGACTTCTTTGCAAGTAAGTTCTCTGAACTCTCTGAACTGGCTCTGAAACTTCAGTTTCAGAAAGCTTGCTCTGAAGCTCATCTAATGCAATTCCCTTGTCAGCTTTTTATACTTTGCTTTTTAACCTTTAACATAAGCATTTAACATCTCAAACAATTCCACTATTTTTACAGCTGCAAGGTCTAGATCCAAAGGAGAAAAACTAAACGACGTCTATCAGAACAACAAGGGAAGCTAGTTACTCTATTAGCATACAAAGTTAAACAGCTTAATGCAAAACTGTTGTATCACTGAACAGCAGAGTTCAGTCTTCTCAAAAGGTTAGGAATAACCTCACCAGTACTTTTAGTTGAATTAAACAGCACTGGATCTTTCTCAACCAAGTCTTAAATGAAGCACTTCATATGTTTATGATCTCAGAATAAAGGTAATATAATAACCTGTTTTCCTGTTTCTAAGCGGTCCCTCCTGAGAGACAGACACCCTTTATTCACTTACCTGTTCTTCACCTCTGGAAGTGTCAGCAGATCACACCACCTCTGCATTCCTGGGCTGTGTAACTGAGAAGGACCAGCTGAGCCTGCCGCTAAATAGCTGGCTCTTGCCAGATGAGGACATCAGCCTTACTAGCACCAGGGAAGCATCAACTCCAGCAGCCACTCTTTCTTCACAAGTGGAGGAAAGGCAAAAAGATCTGTGTCCAGGAGACTGGTAACAGAGTGATTAAAACAAAGGAAAACAAGAAAACAGGTCAATTACCAGGGATTTTCATGGCCAGGCAGATGCTCAGGCTGATGTCCTTCCGGTTCCTGGTAAACTTGTCACCATCACTGTTCGCACTAGTGACACAGCTGCAATAGAAAGATGGAGGAGTAAACAGGCCATAGATAGATGGCCTTACAAGGGTAGTAGCAATTCTTTGAGCAAACAAACACAACAAGAGAAGGCTTGAAAGCTGCTTCTGCTCCACTCCTGTTTTTCCCACAGGACAGGACACGATTCACTTGGCTATTCATTACCACACCAGATGAAAAAAATGCAGCCAGAAGGCCCACCGCACAAGCACTTTTTTATTGAAATCAGGAAGTCATACAGGTACAGGCTTTGTACAAAAATCTAAGAAAGTAAATTTCCTAGCTTGACTCCAATAGTTTAAAACTGTGCGTCTGGTTTTAAATGTGTGACATTTCAGCAAAAGCTTGAAATGCTCATAAGAGACATTACACGTTTGTCTGCCTTGCCATAAGTTCTGCATTACAGGAAAACAGAGAGAGAGACAGACGAGGTTCTTGGTTAGGAGTCCAGCAAGCAGTTGGTGTCAGAGTTGTAGCTTATCTAACTCACCCTTGGGAAAGCCGATACCTACCAGACAGTGAAGAATCCCACTACTTGTGCTCAGATACAGCTCTGCTGATTATATATTTGACTCCCAGAACTAGGGTGGGTTGTGTGAGTGTATGTGTGTGTTTGAAAGAGATTGGCACTTAAGTCTCCAATTTGTTTAAAAACATTTCCTATGTTTACCTTGCAAGCCAAAAAGAGGCAGAAAGCATAAAACTTCATTACATACCCCCCTTGCATTAAATCAATGTCAGTAAAATCCAGGAGGGTTCTTAGACTGCCACCACTTGACTTACAAAAATGGGGGAGAGGTGCTGAATGTGTCTGTGGTAGGGTACACCTTAGTATTTCATCCTATTAATTCACAGTATGAACACTACTTGAATTCCACCTTAGCATGAAAGAGGGAAGGTTTTTAAAAAAATTCTTTTTGGAGAATTACAAACAGGTTTCAATATTAAATTCTGCTTTTGTCCTCCTTCCCCTACTCGTTATAAAACCCAATCAATATGCAGCCACCATCACAATGTTAAAAATGCATTCAAGGTAGTCGGCTGGTGCCTTGAAACAGTACAGAAGCACTCAAGAAGATAGTTTCCTGCAAGCTGCGGACTGTACTGGCAGTCAGTGTAGGACAGACACAGCATAAAAGAACAGCTTCGTCCTTGTGAAACACACACTTGGCTTCTGGGGCACAGGCTGCTGCATCTCAAGAGGATGGAGAGCGGGGGTGCAACACGTGGGAGGCTAGAACGCTCTCTGCAAGGCTCAGATGAACTGAGCCCTCAGAACAAGACGTGTTGGTTCATTCTTACTACTCCTCTGGCTTCTTGCCCCTACTGCTCCAATATTTGCTATATGCCTCTTGGAACATGTTTTTGCAGGGAATTTTGGCCTTCAGTTTGGTGCAGATAAGGAAAGAACCCCCCATCTTCCGATGAAGAGAGTAGGTCTCCTCTGGCGGAGGGACAAGCCGATGCTTCAGCATGACTGGAATTAAACCATGGATCTTTTCAGTGGTGCTTTGGTTGCCGAAATCAAAAGGTTCCTCAGATGCAAAAGCCTCTCCCAGGATGAGGACAGCATTTAAGTGGGCATCTTCCATTTCCTGCCCAAAAGGAAAGAGGCATAAATAACATCAGTAGCCATTTTAACCACCAGGGAGGAAAAGGAGAAATGCTAACGCTAACAGCAGCAGCTCAGGAGAAATACCTAGCTATACCCACAGCAAAGGTAACCTCCAGCCCCCAGCAAGACTGATGGACATTTGGTTAATACAGTTTTGAGCAACTAAACCTTCCAGAAGACCATCGGCCCAGTCATGAAGTTTCAGCAGTCATCACTACCTACAGGGTCTTGTTGAGGGAGAGAAGGAAGGACAGTGGTTTTGGGGCTAGCTGTATCATCATTACTGCTCCCGCTCCCGAAAAGAAGTGAGAGAACAAAAGCCAAAACATTTTTTCCCTCCTCCCTCATCCTCATCAACAGGGCTTTTAGACTGACATTGGCTTTTACCACATCAACAAATCTGCAGAAGTCGACAGACTCACAAGAAGCATATTGGTGGCCACCACTAAAAGCAGACCCTTCTGCTCCATACCTTGACTTCATAGCCAGTGAGGAATTTCATTTCAATGGACTTCTTCAGTACTCTCTCTCTGTCCATGTCAGCAGCTGCCTTGATTACCTGAATAGGAAGAACACTTTCAGGAGAGCTAGGGGATGACTGAAAAATGTTTCGAGTGCAGGAGTACAACGTAGGCTACAGGTACACATGCTACCCGCTTGCTTCCTTGTCTCCACCCTCGTCTTCGGGGGTTTACATATTGGCCAGTTTAAGAGCTACTGGCAAAAAGACAGAGCTGCTGCCTCTCCAGAGCTACACATAGCCCAGAGAACATCAGGGACATCAAAAAAGCTTCACAAATCAGTAAGTCCCTCCCCCAACAAAATAGTAGAGCCAACTGTGAGAAGCTTTAGGTGATGTCTGCTGGCCCCTGCGGCTCAATTTATCAAGTGCAGAACATAGCAATCACAAAGGAAGCACATACGACTTCACATAAATTTCGGTCTGTAAGCAAGCTAGAAATCACAGGAAGAGACAATGAACAGGATAAGCAATTCCTGCATACCCTCATATAAAAATCACTGAATTCTGTGTGCTGCGATACGTTCAAGTCTCCCAGTAAGCAACATTATAGTTCTCCATGTTTGTCTTGCAGTTCAAACATCCAAACTCAGATAGCCAGAGGCTTGCAGCAGACGTGCAGAAGGCTATGGTAAGGGATGAAACAAGACCAGAGATCTCTCTCTTGCCTCCAGCCCTGCTTCCCTCCACACCCAAAGTGGATTCAAGTACAAAGTGAAACAGCTAAGAGATAAGCATAATTTTGCAAATACGACAAGACCCCCAGTGCAGCACTGCAGGGTGCAGTGCAAGTCCTCACCTCTATGTAGACATCTGTGAACTTCTCATCAAACCCTCGTGTTGCTCCGAAGTCCAGCAGGGCCACCTGGAAATGGACAAACCCATCTGTATTAGTGTTAACCGCTCAAGTAGAGCTTGACCGTAAGAACACTCCTGATGTCTTCAGGAAGCTCAGCTGGCTGGAGAGCCTTTCCACTGCAGCTCAGCTTCCCCTTATCTCCTTTATTCCCTGACAGCAGCAGCAGCACAAACATTTGCGCTAGTACATGGCAGAGGAGGTATGGCCTATGCTCGCATTGTCACACCTGCTCAACTGATAGCTCTGCTCAGGCTTTCTGTGTGGGGACAGAGCAGCACAGAACCTTTTCCCAGCACTCTACAACACAGACCTCAGGGATAAACAAGCCATCCCATCTGACCTGCAGGGCGCAAGCAAGCAGCCAAACCAACAAGCAGGACACCTGCAATTGCTACCCTTATCTTCAGCACAGCACAAGACAAGAACATTCAACTACAGAGTCCTTGGCTCAGGTATGCCCTGGTAGAGCACTGCCAGCTGCAACTTCCCACTGCCCAGTTTCAGAACAGACCCTAAGTAGGAAGTAGCTGTGAGTGGCTGCAAGGCCACAGACAGGCAGCCAGCCAGGGTTACAGGAGCCCTGCTCTCCTATCCAGACCAAGTGAGGACAAGTGGCAAAAGGACAGGTTTCACTGTCCTACCTGCCCAAGGCTCAAGGACAGGAATCTGAGAGAATCTTTAGTAAGGGCTCGTTGAACTCGGGGAGTGGGAATAATCAAAAGCTGGCGAAAACCAACTCTTGTACAGGCAGGACAGTGGCTGCTTGGGCTTACCTTGTGCAACTGTGGATCATAGAAGAAGTTTGACCAGTTTGGGTCAGTCTGCATGTACTTGAACTCAAACAGCTCCCGCAGACACAGAACTAGGATGTTGTGACAGATCTTGAAAAGCAAGGAGAGAAAGAAGTCAGTCAGGAGGGCAGCAAGCCCTACTCACACATGTAGTTTACAGCAGGCGTTAGCAACAAGGAACACATCACCACACTGGCAGGAACTATCTGCTCCATGCTGCAAAACTCCTGAAGAGGCAAGGGAGCATCTCTCAGCAACTCCTAGCCCACCACTGCCATGGGATATCCTTAGCAGACAGCACAGATGCCATGCAAGTTTTACATCAGCCTGAGCTGTAGTTCCTGTCAGCCCCGGAACGTGCCTCCAGAGAGGCTGATAACCCTGTATCTGGCAGCTGAGAACAGCAGGCTCCAGGAGTCATCCAACTGCATGTGTTACTTGTGTCCTGGTCCCACCTTTTACCTTGCCAGCTTTGACTAGGCACTTGGTTGTTGTTTTGAGAGCAAAGGAACATCTTCACAGTGTGAAGAGGCATCCAGAAGCAGAGGTGGGGGAGGCCAGTAGAGCATTACAGCCTACCCTGGTGGAAAGTCCTGCAGGACCCTGACCAAAATGAAGCTGATGCAGCTCAGGGGAAATGAGATGCAGTTCCAGGGCATTTTAAGTTAAAGGCCCAAAGAAGCTAAAGGGGAAAGTCTCTTCCTGTAGAGCTGCCAGACAACATACAGAGCTAGGACCAAACCATTACTGAAAGGGGTCTTCACTAAATACACACACCCACCATGTACTCGTCAGCCAAGTCTTCTGCTGGGCTCAGCACTGACCCAGCTTGAGGAAGGAGCAGCAGACCCACACCTTGGGACTGACAGGCATGGGGGGAGGCAAGAGTAGCAGTCCCTGAAGAGCCCACGGCTGAGGTACATACTACAGCAGAGCTTTTCTGTGAGGATATTTAAGCTGAAGCCTGTACAGCAGAAGAACTGCCAGCCTCACTCTGCCCCTCTTCAGCTTCTGCAAAGCTGAGTGAAACATCATATCCAAGAGGGAGGGAAGAAAGCACCAAATGCAAGCCAGACGCTACTACGGGACATTGCCATTTGGGTCAGGAGGCTGTAGGTCAGTGAGGCCAGTGGCTTATAAGAAAGAAGGGCTGCTCCTGCAGCAACACCCCACGTCACAGCCTTTTAAAAGCAGCCTTGATGATACAGCAGCTCATCAGAGGGGACAAGCCCTAAGAACAGACAGCTCAGGGGTCACAGGCAGCCAGCTCTGGCATAGCTTTAAGTCCAATGTGACACTGAGATCTGTTTATCTACAGGAACATACTCTGCCCTCTTCCCCAGTGACCTGCTAACAGCTGACAGCTCACACCAAGACAAAAAAAAAAAAAGAAAAATCCAAATACCAGGACAGTTATTTCTGCTACTAAGAGCAGCTGCTTGTCCCACCACAGTCCTTTGCTATATTCAGCACCAACGCCTACCCATCCCCACATCCCCCCCCTGTTTATGGAGAGGTACTTTTCCAGCAGGCCTGTGCAGTTAGTCCCACAGGAGGTGATGACACCCAACCGCCTGCACCAAGATGATTCTGCACTCTGGCCCAAAAGAGCAGCTGCAAAACAAAACCCCTCTCCCCTAGCTGACAATCCCTCCCAAGCTTAAGGTCATCAGAAACAGGGCGTCTAGGAGTTACACAGCTAGGCTACCTCCCCTTCAGCCACCCTTGCCATTCACCCCCTCCAACCCCTCCCTACTGAATGCTGGCGCCTGCAAGGCCTAGACTAGCCTGGGGAGACTCCAACGTCACTGCCAAATTCCCTACACAGAAATCTTCCGAGAGGCTCCAGACAGTCCCCAACTCCAGCCCTGCTTTGCGCCGCTCAGGGTTTGCCCTTCTACAAAGCATCCCCTGGTCTACCAGTCACCAGGCAGGCCGAGCACGCTGCTCTGAGCGAAGGGAGAAGCAAGACCACCCCACAGTACCTCATTTCGAATCTCCTGGCTCAGCCCTACAGCTTGATCCAAGGGGAAGCCAGACACCAGCTCTGTGGTCAGGACATGCTTGCTGCACAGCTCATCCACTACCCTTGGGACATAAAAGAAGGGGTGGTCTTTCAGCAGCTCCCTAGGGGATGGAGAAAGGAGAGGAAAAGGTTAGGAGCGCTGAAAGCAGCCAGGCCCCTCCGCAACACCTCACACAGCACATAGCTCCTTCACACCACCTCTCCCCACACCCTGGCTCTGGCTGCCAGGAGCCGTTTTCCTCAGCAGTTACAGTAGGGATCAAGTCACCAGAAACCATGCCAGTGACTTACAGCCGCTGCCAGCTTCTGAGGTCACATCTCCTGCCACAGCAGTGACATTAGGAGGGCTCCAGGCTGGTACATCAAGGGGCACTGGGCTCCTCTGCTCACCACACTTCACTTCAGGGCCAGACTACGTACATGGAAGAAACAGGCCTTTTCCAAGGGGAGCAATGTCACAGGAGCAGTTCTGCAGAGGGACAGCAGGGGCATCCAGCCTCCAGCAGCTCTCCCTCATCCAGCCTTCATGTAAAAACAATCTGGTCCCTGCCATTAAAGCAAGACAAGGGAGCAGGCAGTGCTGGTGGTGTTAACTGCTGTGAGAGGGCTAAACTGAAAAACCTCCTAGACCAAAGGATGGGAGAAGCATACAACAGGCTGACATAAGAGTACACAGAACAGCACTGCAACCCAGTCTCAAGAGCTACTGCAGTACCTTCACATGTAATAAAACTGCCAGATAAGACTGGCACTGAAGGAGAGAGGATAGCAACCACCTGCCTCATCCCCATGCTTCAAGAGCAGCATCACAGTTCAGCTGACTGAAAACACACCTGGCTGAGACAAGGTGGTAATTCTAGCAGACAGCTCGGGCCAGGAATACACACCCTTCCCCTATGCTGCATCCCAGGACATGGCATTCATCTCCCCACTGTCCCCCAAGTTAAGCAACCTGTCCTGCGTTTCACACGCACATACACAGATGGGAGGGGTTGAAGGCAATGGTGTGAACATACTGGAATTTCCTCGCGCAGGCAGCTTCTCTCTGGTAGTCACACTCCAGGGCCAGCTCTCTGCTTAGGACTTCAATCAAATGCTCAGGGAACAAACCTGAAAGTCAAACAGCAGAGATGAGTAGGCTTAGAAAAAAAAGCCCCTCAGGCTAAGCTTTCCAGAGCTGCAGCTGAGGAACAACCTGCTATCCAGCCAACTCTGAGCTGAAGAGTACAAGAGGCCCCAGAGAACCAAAGCTTATTTCAAACTAGATAGAGGTTCTGCAGATAATCCCAGGCCAAGGCTACGCAGCTGCTCCTAAAGCAAGGTACATTCACACTGTTCTTGTACGGTAGAGCTCCGTCTGCCCCCAGCTCCCACCCTGCAGCCTAAGCTGTCAGTTCCTGGTATTGGCATGGCTGTGCAGAGACACACAGCAAGGAGCAGAAGCACCCAAACGCTAGCCTGGGCAAAAGCAGCAAAAAAGGCTCCAAACCGTATCTGCCTACAACTGGAAGCAGGCACTGCCAGGCACAAACAGTCAACATGACTAAGACAGTGAACTGCAGCCGCATGTAGCCAGGGCCTGAGTTGCCAAGTCCAGTCTTCTCAGTCTTAGAGCTGGAAAACCAATCTTCTTACTTGGGCCAGACACGGCTGGGCCTGCAGCAGCCTCTGCAGGGCCCTGCCCAGCCACCACAGAGAACAGTCCCAGGTTTTGTCAGCACCCAGCCTGACTTTAAAGCAGTATTTGTACAGTCCCACTAAGATTCTGCAGGCATATATTTGGAAAAAAGCAGTAGTCCTGCATTCCCTGTGGAAAACAGGAATTATCTGTGTGCTGGGACACTGAGCAAGCTCCAAGTCTGACAGTTCTCCACCTCTCCACAACTCTGACTGGGAAGAACAGAGAATGACTGGGAAAAGCAGAGAATGGCAAGCATGGAGGGCTGCAGGAAACACGAAGAATGACTTCTGCCAGATGTACCAGAAAATAACAGGGACAAAGCAAGACTACCTAACCTGAACACTGACCATACTTCATGCCTAGAAAGTCATCAAAAGTGAGTATACCCAGACACTTTATACTTTGCCAAGAGTCTCTATGAGTCCTTCGCTATAAAGAGTGCACAGAGACAAGGCCATATTACTCATGGCCAGGAAAAACCAACACAGGTGCACTTCCCACCCCACTGAGTGGATACTAGAGCAAGCACATGCCCAGCAAAGGCAGTGGCAGCTCTGCTGCAGGAGAGGGGAGCAGAGCATGGCTCCCCAAGTTGGCCCTGCACCCACTGCCCACATCTACTGCCTCTCCCACTTTCTGCAGGAGATCTGCTCCTGGGCAGACTTAGCAGTTCCTAAGTCCTTTTCACTGCTTCCTTGAGGCTGTTTCCTCCCTCCAGTCTATGGAGAGAAGTACGCAATGCACTGCTTGAAAGGGGTTGGCAGAACCCAACATATGCGAGCGGGAACACAGGGCCTGCCAAGAGCCTCTGTCTTTTTACCTTCAGGAAGAATATTACTCATGCTTAGGACAGTCATCAGGTTGTTAACATCACTGTTGATGCTCTGGGCGACTCCAGGGTACTGCAGGACAGAATGGGAGAGGGCAGTGTTGAGACTAGATGACCAGGTTGTCAAGGGTAAGATAAAAACACCTTCCAGCGCAACGTCCACTGACCCCCCCAACACAGCCACCTACAGCCTGGCAATGAACCAGGGCATACCCAAGCCACACACCCCTCCTCTAAAAGCTTATTTAAAGCCAAGCATCTAAAATGGGGAACGGAGAGATGGGCTAAGATGCAGGTCCTTGCAACCAGAATGGCCTGTTCAGGTCCTCTGACAGGGACTCTTCCAACACATGAAAGGTTCTCAGACACACAAATCTCACAGCAGAGATGGCAGTTGGTCATTTCCCTATCACAGCTGAAAGCACATGCCACAGACAGCCCCAGAGTGTTTCATCCACAGCAGTAGGGCAAGCGGTGAGGCCCCAGCCCAGTCCTGGCAAAGGTTCCTCCTGTTCTTTCTCATCTTGTTTGTCAAAAACGGAACCAGCCTGTACTGCTGTGGAGTAGAATGCGTGCTGATGCTACAGGGTTAACTTTCCATTGCTTTTACCTTGGCCTAACTTCAGAGAGTACTTTGAACACAAATGACTTGAGAAGACGCCATACTGTTCCTAAAGTCTCCCCACTTGACAAAAAGCACCAACCAGATGACCAGCTTTGCCTGGGACCCTGCTCAGTCAGCAAGGGATCTCAGTCCTTTGGATTCTAAACCATGTTGTACAAGGGGTTTCAGCTCCAGAACTCAATTCTGTTAGAAATACCTGCTTGGAGTTGCTGACAGCTTTAGTGTGAGTTGAATACCCTCCTGCATCATCAGACTGCCATTGCTCAACAGTCAGTGCCTGCTTGTCACTTAAAACTTCTTTAACCTTTGGGCTGTGGCCAGAAAGGGGCACATGGCATGTGTGCATCCCAGAGAGGGGACTGACCTATGGAGCCGGTAGGACCCTCACACACAGCCTGGAGTACAGGCAGTCCCTCATGACCATTATTCCTGCGCTGCAGTGATACCTGTGAGATGTCTCCTGCTCTTCTGGAGTCAGAGACTGGCTCAAGCTGCAGAACCTTTTCTGTCCCTCCCCTTCTACTTGCACTAGGCAAGATATTGCTGGACCCAAATTTTCACTTGCATTAAAACGTTTCTTATCAGTCTAGCAGTAAACATACTTATGCAGCTCCCCTGCCCTTCTATGGGGCACAGACAAGAGACAAAGCTGGTCTCTAAAGCCCACCTGGATTTTCATGGCAACTTCTTTCCCGTTTTTCAAGCGTGCCAGGTGAACCTGACCAATTGAAGCAGCAGCAAAGGGGCGTTCTTCAAAGGACTCCAGTTTATCCCTCCAGTTGGGGCCAAGATCATTGTTCAGAGTTTTCTACAAATAAAAAGAAAGCATCAAGGTACGGGAAGCAAAGACTTAAGAATTATTTTTTTTTTGCTATTGGCAATCCCGTTCCTCTAAGGTGACTCACACGCTATACTAGGTCTGAGTACCTATACCCCGCTTTCTAGATTGTCCTCCCTTCCTCAACATTGCACACCATTGCGAGCACTGGTCCAGCCAGCAGTACTCCCCCAGCACTAAACAGATGCTGATCAGATCTGTGTGAGGCTCTGTTGCTCTGGCCTAAAGGACAGAGATCTTTAGCATAAACACCACTGCCGTAGCAACATAAAAGTCCCCTTTTTGGTGCCACTTGTTATCTTCCAGAAAATGAGCAAGGAGTTAAGATATTTCTCCTTCTCTTTCATCATGCTGCCAAGCTGAACAGAAGCAACCCAGGCATGCAAGAGTGACTCTCTTTAAGGCAATATTGACAATTAAACATCACAGCCTGCTTTAACAGCTTTTTTGCTACATTGCCAGACTCCCATATTTAAGTTCTGGCTCTGCTCAGCATCTTTCAGAAGATAACTAGTGCTGGCAATTGCTTTTGCATCACCCTTCACATCTTTATTTACAGAGGGAAGTAGAGAGAGAGAGACAGAACATGTACATTGGGGAAAGCAAACTTAGTTTGCTTCATCCTGGCTCTTCTTGATGGTGGGTTAGATGTAACCAAAAAAGTAAGGACAAAGTTGCTGTTAATTTTCCATCAGACTAAGGCTTCTAAGTCTGTTTCTAAAGTGTGATGTAGGCACTTCTAGACACTGGCTTAACATCCCTGAGGAAGATGGGAGAAAGGAAACTGAAGAGGAGGCTACATTAAACAAGACCCTATAATTGTATTTGTATGGAACATCCTGTTCTACCAGCATAGTCTTGGGACATGAAGAACCTCACATTTTTCCCTGTGTCTAGAGCTGGGTTTCAGTGTTTTGGAGAGAAAAGGCAGCACATAATTGAGATAAGGAATCAGATGTTATCCACAACTGAAAATATGCAACAGTTATTGAAAGAATACTCTTAGAAAATCCCCATCCACCTCCCTTACTGGGGTATGTCACAGGTAACATTTATTCTGTTATTATCCCTCCTCTCCTGATAAGCAGGAAGGAATATTCCTTACCGTCATCTGCTTTATCGGCATGAAGTCAGCACTCTGACGTACACGCTCAAAAATCCTCTGGAGATGGGGGTTGATGAAGGCATCATCTGCCAAGGGAAAAGCACATGGCAGTCAGCTCAGGCACTGCATTCTCCAGTTGTTCTTCAGCACACAAAGAAACGCACACCTGCATTCAGCCAGGCTGGCCTGCCCCCAAGCACACCCCAGTGAAGGTTTTGGAAATAATTCTAGTTCAGAAACTCTCCATACCCAGAAGTAGCACCTGAGGCATCACACCTTTAGAAGTAAAACAAACAGAAGCCCTGTGCACAAGTAGCAAAATAAAGGGGAAAAAGCTACTCCTTGCTCTAAACTCCAGCAAAACACCTGCATATTACTGAAACATCTCCTAAGCTACCCTCCTGCTGCAGCAGGAGAAAGTTTCCGTGCACCTCTTCCCAGTTACCAAGGGAAAGACAAAGTATAAATACACTAGAAAGCATGCTGAAAAGCTTTTTATACTTTGGAATCAAGCATCAGCTGTCATAGTGCTCCCTGGCTTTGTCCAGCAGCATTGCTGAGAGAGCAGTGGGCAGCTCCGCACAGCACAGAGGCTTTTGGTGTGGTGGCAGGTTGCACAAACCCAAGAGCACAGTGCTCTGCACAAGCCTTTGTCATCCACCAGCCCATCTTCTTGCTGACAGCACTACAGCATTCAGGTCTAGGAAAGGGCACCATGTCATGGAAACGCAAGTCACAGAAGGAACCCTCTGGAGAGTCATACCAGCACTCCCAGTTTCACAGCGTGGTTTAATCCAGTTCATTCTAAGGGGCAGCAGCTTCTCTAGAAAGATGCGCAATGGTGAAACACCACTTGCGCAAGTATTGAACTCTTAGAGAAATCAAGATTCAGCATCTGCTACTATAAACAAATACCCAAATGCAAAGCAACTACAAGTGGGCAGAAGAAAACACAGCTGAGCCAAAAGTCAGTTATTTTAAGAGTCAGAAGGATTTAGCAAGCAAATATTTACACTCATAAGAAAGAGGAGGGCTAGGGGCATCTTGAAAGATTAGTCCTCTCCTTTGAGCAAAGGCTTTACAACAGCTCAGAGAAAAGCCACCAGTTCTGGCAAACTTTTCATTTCATAAAGGATTATGAAGGAATTAGATTTATCTGCTGCTCTTCCAACACTGGAAAAGTCCAGGCTACCAGCCTTAATCTTGAGAACTCAACCTGCACATGCGCTTCTGACAGTCAAATAAAAGTCTGTCCTTCCTCTGCATTTAGACATGCACGTACAACCAGAAGTCTATCCCAGGAAGCAAACAGCTACCTTAAGAGTACTGTCCTGGGAAGAGGGGTGGAAAGGAATGGCGAGAAAAAGATACATAATGCAGAGACGTGACATTAACACTCAGCATTGTTTAGAAATTCCCACTGAAGCCACGAGTAGCACTTAAAAGTGCTAACAAAACCCCACTGCGGAATCAACAGGAGTTTTTAAGAGGAGCTCCCATTCTGTCACTGCAAGTCAGAGATTAACAGGCTTTGCAGGAGCAGCAAGTAAAACTCCCGTTGTGATGTTAAAACCCTGCAAGAAGGCTAACCGTTGCATTTGTGTGTGCGTTCTAGACACTGAAAGAAAATTCTGCTCTGTCAGTGATGGTGTATCACTGCCAAGCCTCTGAACATTATAAAAACTATTCTCAGGGGTATGTGAAAGTATTAACCATCATGCTGTAACATGATAACCTGCATCTCCTCCTAGGATGACTGTGCAGAAAGAGAATGGACCTCACCAAAAGTGACTCCTGCTCCCAGAAGCCATTTGTGTCAAGGTATCAGGGTCTGCCACAGGCATTTAGGATCAACTTCTGTTACTTTGCTTATTGCTGACATCCAAAAAACTCACAAGGTATTTCAACCTTCAGTCTGAGAGGGCATTCTTAACCGGGGCTGCTTGACCACCACTGCTTTGTTCATGAGCGCAACACCAAATAGGCAAGAAACCTGCATGTCCTGATCGACTGTACAGAAACTCGGCAGCAACATTAAAAATCAGTCATGCTGTGGAGGCAGCTGACAAAACGAGGTGTACAACATGCTGATGAATAAGGTTTTACGTCTTTGTGGTAAACCGATGAGGCCTTACCAGGAATGAAACACGAAGCAGGAGTCAAGGCAGGGCACTCAACTGGCAAACGCAGCTGCCTTTCCAACATCTTCCAGAGCACACGCACTAGAACACAGGATGACTTGGGGCCCTTGGCATCCTTTCTGTGCATGACCTGCAGGGATGTGGGTCCCTAACAAATCCACTGACACGCAGAAGCAGACATCAGGGTTTTTAAGGACACTGCTTTGTAACTTCTGGGTGGTTTAGCTCACCTGCACCTGGACAAGGCAACACAGAGACCCTGTGCTCAATTAGCACACATCCCTGTTAACAGAAGAAGCCAATTCAAACTCACCAGGCCACAGAGAAGCCCATGAAGTGGCAGGAACTGCGTTAAACCTTCCTGTCCAAACAGCCAGCCCAAGACCTGGATACTCTGCACTGTTGGAAGTGTCTAACTTACTTCACCACAACTGTCCCCCAAGCAAGGTTAACCGGGGGCCTGTGTTCTCACCAGGCATTGCAGCACTCCAGGCACTTGTCACAAGAGTCAAATGAGGGCTGGGCAGCACCACTGAGGTTGCTGAAGGCCTGTATGTTCTTGACACCAAAGTGAAGTCAATCAGCAAGTGTTTGACAGTCCTGCCAGAGCTCAGTAACATTAAGAGACAGCAGGCAAGTGACAAAAATCCAGAGCATTTCTACTCCTCGGAGCTGTCCTTTCACAGCTATTCCCTCTTCACTCACATCCAACCCTAGGGCACCTGTGACCAGGCTCTGGGCACACATCAGCTGCAACTAAATAGTGTCCTAAGAATCTTAAATTAATCCCCACCTATGGTAGACTAGTGAACTTCAGAGCTGATTTCCAGACATGGCTCGCTCACCCCCCATACCAGAGGCCCTGGCCACAGAAAGCAAAGAGCACAAGAGCTCCTGGATCTGCACTGTGAACCATAGGTCTTTGGCAGCTGGCAGTTTCTAGAGGGAGAAACAGCATATGGATGGCAGCCTTTGACACAGCAGCTGCTCCCTCCCACCTAGCTTTGTTAACATTGCCATCAGGCCAGCCTGGCATGCACCTAAAACAAGTGATTAGCAAATGAAGAACGATGAAATGCCACAATCAGGGCTCTCTGGAACAGGGAGCTGGTCTTGTTTTATTGGCTAGCCTAAGTTTTTTAATACAGTACTAGATCCAGCCTCATCAGTCAACACCTACAAAAATTCAGGTTGAAGCACAAGCTAAGCAAGCCAAGTACTTCAAACACTCAGACACTGACTCAGTTTCAGAGCCATCTTGAAAGCTATTTCCAGGCAAGTGTAACAGCTATTTTTGGCTGGTTCTTCCCTTCCCTATCAAGTTGGGCAGGAAGGCGAAGTGGATAGGTCCAGATAAGGTCTGAATTCAGCACACCTGCTATCTCCCAGGAGTAATCTAACAGTTCAGTGCAGGCTCTGATGTCACTCATGCCTTCACCTGTGATCACTGACTTCAGAGGCCAATGGAGTGAGTACCAGTTTGAAATCTCCTCAAGATGAAAACAAGTGTTTTATACCTGGTAAGATTATCAGCTGTACTGGCCTTTCCAGCAAAGCTTCAGTGCCAACAAAGCATGTAAACCACAAACAGGTTTCTATAATGGGAGAGGGCTGTGGACATAACCTTGACTGCTTCTGGCGAACAAAGAACAGGATCATGTTCTTGCCATCGTCCTTCTCCTTTCTAGCAGGACACCTGCGTGTGGAGTGCAATATAGCTCTACTTCTCAACAATTGCTTTTAACACAGGCATCAAAACTCAGAGACAGCATCACCTTATTTTCAACCAATTTTCAGCTGTGTGCCTAACACAATAGGGACATTAGGAAAGCGGTGGTATATAGTGCACACATCTAGTTATTTCATACCGGGATTAGACTGAACTGAATCAAACGTATCTCTGTCACTGCTCTCACATAAGCAAGCTACTTGTCTAGTCTCTCCACATTCACTTGACACTGATTCCAGACAGCTGACCATGTATCACAAGGAATCAATTGCCCTAGCTGGCAGCACTCAGGGGGATAGCTGAGGACCTATGTTACCACTTACCTTGAATGCTTAACATCTGTCCCAGCTTCAGTGCTGCTCCACGGACCTTGCACAAGGTTCTCACAATTCTTTCTGCATTGGCCTCCGACAGGAATGGGCTAGAATCCATCACCGCTTTCTTTCCTGAGGGCAAGGAGAAAAAGCATATGGATGAACACCACTCTTATCTCGGCAGGCTCACTTCATCCTGTTAGCCCACATTCAAAGAGAGATTTGCCCTTCCCCTGAGAAATCAAACTGGGACTGCACTCAGTGCCTTCACCGCAACCCAGGGTCATGGACTGAAGTTGTATATGTGTCTCGTGACAGTTTTGACATTGCTGGCTTGAGGGCCAACAGCAGGAAGTCACAGCCTCCATGAATGAATGTCTGCGCTGCTATGCAAACTGTCTAGGGTTCTGGGCAGATGTTGATGCTTGAACTCACTGTACTAGCTAGCTCAGCCTAAAACACTACATAAAAGTCTCCCTAACCCCATGCCATAGGCTGCAGCATAGCCATAGCCTCAGGAAAGCAGTAGGGGTGAGCCACAGCAAGGGGGAATTGTCAAAAGCCTTGACAGCACACTGGCATAGACTGAGAACGTGCTTTTTACCACTCCCTAGGGTGGAAGCAGGGATTCACACCAGTGCCAAACCTCTTTTGTCATACCAAATAATTCTTGCCCAAAACACATATGTTCGTACACAAACACATATTGCTGTGCAATTGCACATCCGGAGCGTGCACTAGAAATCTGTAGAGAGCAGACACAGCTTTCCATCTCCAAGCCCACAATAACTTTCTTTTCTAATCAAACTGAAATTTACTGTCTCCTGATGCACAGGCAAAACAAACTTTCCTAACACCGTAACCTCAAAACACCATGGCTGCATATAACATTTTGAAAAAGCAGCAGACTGCAAATCTGTGATGAGGTTAATCAAGCTAGTCAAATGCAGGGAGGCTGGAAACAGTCCTCGCAGGAGGAGCCTAGCAGGAGCTCTCATCTGTGATACCATGCTCTTGGACAGCTGCACTGGAAGGGAAATTCCTGTTGTCAGGATTGCCAGCCTTTTTCCCCTCTTACATCCTTACACACGCATGGTGTTCCTCACCACGTTCTTGTGGGCAGCTTGCTACTGAGAAGCACGCTGCCTTTAGAGAGAACATCTCAACGTAACTAGTCCCTTGTTCTGACTGCGTATAGAGACCGTGGAGGGAGGAGGCCAAACCCTTCTGTCCTTACTCTCAGCAGCAGTTATGCAAGCATCAGCTTGCACAGAACAAGGCCCAAAATATACACACTGATACACACATGTTCCTGTCCCCAAGAACAGGTAAAGCCTGATATCTGCAGGCTCACTAAGTGGTCATTGCAGCCATATACACACCAGTGTCACAGTTCCAAGTATGCAATGTGGGTTTTATGTGGCATAAGAGGCACTACCTCTTCACTTTTTCTTTTTTAAAGGGAGAGGGAAGCAGACCCTGATTCCATTTTCTGGTCCCTTTGGGAGAAGC
Organism: Sagittarius serpentarius; assembly: GCA_034782735.1. NCBI lineage: Eukaryota > Metazoa > Chordata > Aves > Accipitriformes > Sagittariidae > Sagittarius > Sagittarius serpentarius. The sequence continues at coordinate 15,210,882 of JAVKLA010000054.1, read as the reverse complement.
AAGCCAAAACTCCTTCTCCAGGGTGATGCCCAGTGGAGCAGGGACAAGAGGGTGCAAGCAAGCATCCGCCAACCACTTATCTTGGGGCTGCAGATCAGCTCCTGCTGATGGACAGCCAAGCAGCAGGAAGGTCAGATCTTACAGCCAGGCTGCAGGGCCCGCAGCTGGTATGCTTATCTTGGAGCTACATCATTTTTTTCAACACTTCAGAGGAAAGGGTACTAAGGACAGAACAGCTGAAGCCCCCATACACAACAAACAGGGCCCAAAAAGGCACAGCAGCTGCAACAGCCCTGAAGATCTCAGGCAGATGGAAATTACTAGTGTGTCATGTAGCGACTACAGCAGCAAGAGATCCTCTCCATCTCCAGCTAGCTCTCGGGAAGCTATACAGAGGGAGCTTAGACTGGCCAGGGGACAGAAAAAAGAACCAAGAGGCAGACTGAAGTAGCTGCTGCCTAAACTCTGGTAGCTCACACAACTTGGTACCACTTTCTTGAGGTGCTAAGCATCCTACTGGTCTGACAGGCACCCTTCAGCCCCTGCAAGCAGCTGGCTTGCTTACAAAGCTTTCCCTAGAGAAGCGATACCACTGAACTCTCCACTGGCAGTGCACAGAGGCACCAAGCCCTGCCCTCCCCTATCCTTCAGCCCCCCTTCTCTTTCCTTTACCTGTGTTGTGGGACAGCAGCAAGACGGCACTGCATGGGGGACATCTATCTGTACAAATCCCTGCCCTAAGTAAAGAATGCACATGAAAAGCAGAGGGAAATAAAAACACCAGGAGGGAACACACAGGGCAACCAACTATCCTTCTCTTGAGAGCAGGATGCAGAAAATAAGGAGGGGCCCAGAAGTCACCATTTGCATCTCACTCAGCAATTCTCAGAGCACATTTTGCTCTGTATCCTGGATGTAAGCAGTCTGAGAGACTGAATAGGTAGATGCCCAGGGCAGAAGGATCTACCTTTGTGCACTTGAAAAGCTGGCTCCGGAGAGTGGTGTGCTTGGAGCCATCTAACAGAGCTCTGGCTCTCAATGATCCCATCTCAACTGTCCCATCAAAAAAACCCCTCTGTGTCCTTAGCAATGATGAGGCAAATAATCTCTTGTATGAGCCCCATCAGACACACAGGAGCTAGGGAAAGTACAGAGTCAAAGCCTTACCCTTCCTTCACACCACCTGCACACAGAAACATCCTCCTTTGAGTCTGCCGCAGGATTAAGGAGTTAGTTAATGATTAAAGTCACCTCCAGCAGCCAATCAACCCTGACAATTTTAAAACAGTGTTATCAGAGAAAAAGCCAAACACAGGCACTCCCCATCCTCTTCTCCTGGCGTGTTTCTCACTGAAGTCAAGCCCACAGGGGCACTACCCCATCACCAGGCAGCCCAACAGCACATGATCAGCTGTTGCTTGTTTATGTACTCTGCTAAAAGTGGACACGAACGAGAAGGTGACCTGAAAGCAAGAGTCAAAAGCAGGATTATGTAAATGGCAAGTGGAGAGAAAAGAGACACAGGCTTTCAAAGCTAGGTGGAAAGGAAGTGGGGATAAAACCCAGCACAAGTTCATGAAGAAATATGCCAGTTTTCAGTAAGTTAACATTTTTCCCCAAAGATGGCTGCCAACTTTTAATGCTACAAACAATTTCCTCCCCATCTTAAGATCACGAAGTTCTGGTTTGTTTTTTTGTTTTGGTTTTGTTTTTTGGGTTTTTTGGGTTTTTTTTTTTGTTTTACCTGCTTCATCAGGGAAATAAAAAGAGGCAAATAGAAGACACATCTAAACAAGCTATGGCAACAAGGAGACCTCAGACGTGAAGGCTCCTGCAAGCCACAGTGCCTGGAGCCTGTCAGCTCTTCACAACAGAGGCAGCAGGCAGATGCCCTCAGGAGTGCTTGACCCATGTTTTACTTTCCAGATCCAGAATCGGCATGAACCCTTCCAAATCTGTGTGCATCTCCCAGCTGGACCACTGCTTTTCCACCTCCTTTGCAACTGTCAAATGGAGAACTAGCCACTGCACTTTGTGTGTGTTTGTTTTTAGGACCATCTGCCACACAAACTTTAGGGCAAGGGAAGAGTCAAGAACCTAGCCTAAGCACTTAGGACTGACAACTCAAGGAGATTGCTTTATTCCTTTTCATAAGGAAACAACTCTACATTCAAACCTAGGCCAGCTGCCAGCCCTTTGGGGCTCTGCCCAGCCTGGCATTTGCACAGCACCTAGAAGAACGGCCTGGTACAGCTCATTAATAAGTTACAAAGTTGACCTTGAACCCAGAGTCTCTTTACTAGTAATGGGAGCTATTTATCTGGATACTCCATTTTTATTCCTGGAATTTTATTCTACCCTCCCATTCCCACCCCATGTCAGCCTTGCACTTTAGATACACGCTCTAAATATTGAGACTGCCATCAAGCTCACCAGTAACCAAGGAGGTTATTCTTAATTAGCTACATCAGCCTACCAAGAAAATTCCCACTGGAAATCAAGTACAGCCATCCTCTTTTTAAAAAGAATAAGATGAGCCAAACCACTTATTAAAGAACTTAAAGAGGGCAGCATTAGGCCAACCAAAAAAAAAAAAAAAAAAAAAGCAAAAACACAAAACACCTGCACCTACTCACAGGAATTTGGCAGTGGAAAGAATTTATGTCCAGGACATCAGGCTTGGATGAAGAAGGGAGAAATTCACAAACTCGTGCACCAGACTTTTTTGTTCTAGGATAAATCCCTTAAGAAGTGATTTGTTTATGGAAACAGAGGTAATCCAAGGCAGAGAGAGAAGGGCTCTGTGACTACTAAACAAGGATGGGGAAATTGAGCAGGAAAAGACAGATCAGCACTATAGCAGTTGCTAGAGAACATGCAGGAGAATAGGTATTTGTGGTCTCTCCATTTGATAACAGCAAGGGAAAGAAGTACAAGCCATGCTACTAGGATCACGTGTAGCTCAGAAGTTTGTGTCTTGCGGTTTTGTGACTGAAGGACCAGTGTTTCTAGCTCCATTTTAAAGGTGTGAAGGCACTTTCATTTATACTGACTGGACAAGAGGAGGGTAACCAAGAAAAGGCTCTTCCTTGTCACTCCTGGATGCCAGCGAGAGCGTGAAATTCTTCAGCATGCCTTTGGGCATATACACATCCCACTTGTTTAAGTTTAAAGTGCCAAGAAGTTACTATTAATATTGCAGCAAAGGGGAGAGAAAAGACATCCTCTACCAGCTTCCAGAGAACAGGGCAATATGTCTTTCTCAGAGACAGGTCTTAGCCCAAGTTTATGGTGCTGGCAGCCAGAAAACTTAGACACAAATGCCTCAAGCTGAAGTCATGAAATGGGTGCAGAGGTATTTTTAAAGAAATGTAGAGGTACCTTTGTCAAGAGATTTCCCCCAAGAACAACTAAGGCTGGTACTGCCAGAAGAACAGTAAGAAAATGGGATCTTGGGAGTCAAAACTGTGTACATACCCTCTGCCATGCATTTCTGCAGGAGCAGAGCCCGCAGAGTAAGTTCTCATCATGGAACCTTATCCACTACTGTAAAATTCTGTGGAAAACACATCCAAGGACACTAGCTAGAGGCTGTAGCTCAGTGACCCAGAGACTTTGCTATGTCCTTGGCCTGAGAAGCTCCAAGAGAGTATGAGGGCTGAAATAGTATTTTACTTCTGCTTCACCTCAATAGTTGCTGTTCTTGGCCTATTCTCAGCCCCACTACCCTTCTCCTTTACAGTAACCACTCCTCCAAGCTCTTATCTAAGCAGACTTGACAGCAAGAGGGGAAGCAAGAACAAAAGCAAGACAGCCAAAAAGAAAAGCCAGGTAATTTTCTAACTCCCTTGTCTAGCGTCAAAGTCAGCAGCCCTCATTGCCTTATTCTTTAATCAAGGTTTGTTCAAGAAAATTACTCTTCCCAAAGCATGACTCAGGCTGCAGAGCAGGCTTCTGGCACCAAGTTACAGTTACAGGGGAAAATAATTTCCCTAGTGGGAAGAAAAAAGTCTGAAGGTGCAATTGCTTTATTGCAAGGAAAAAGCATCTGTTGCCCTCTAAAGAATCCTTTCTCAAGCTGTGAGGAAGAGAAACAGAGCTCATGTTATTCCCTCAAATTTCATAGCTCTGCAAGCTCATGTTTTTACTTTGGGGTGTGCCCAATTAAAAAATAATCTGGCAAGCAGAGAAATATCAACAGTTGTGCAATTCCTCCTCTGTTAAAAGCAAAACAAATCGACTTCCAACAGGTATGAACAACCTGTCAAACATCACAAGCACGGAAAGCAAAAGCCTTCAAGGATTTTCTACAGGAGTGGCCATGTTTGCCTGAATGCATGCTTTTAAATCAAAGCAAAGAAACCCACCCAGCCCCAAACACCTCGGGTCATGGAGTGAAATAACTCTTTGCCAAGCATCCTTCTCTGCTGGGCTGCTCTGCATTGCCTAGTTGTACAGGGAATACAAAGATGCAAGCATTAACAAGTAGTGCCCTGGGTGGCACGCAACCCCTCCCTTGCCCCTGTCCCTCCACCACAGGGAATGTGTCCAAGTTTTCTGGCTGCCAGCACCATAAGCTTGGGCTAAGACCCATCTCTGCTGAGAATGACATCTTGCCTTGTTCTCTGGAAGCTGGTAGAGGATGTCTTTTTCTCTCCCCACTGCTGCAATATTAGCAAAGTTTTCAGACATAAGGGCTCATCTACAGTTTCTGTACTGACAGAATTACACAGTTTCACTGAACAGTTTAGAAAAATTGTTAGGCCAAGACAATCCAACAGCAGGCACAGGTATAGTATTCAAACTCATGGATGGCTGCGGGAAAGCAAGCTGTAGGAATTGTGCTGGCATAAACTCATTCTCTCACATACATGTCTGACTTCTGTCTACATAGTAAGGTTCTGGTGTACTTAGATGGAAAAAAAGAGTCTGGAGGTAGAGAAGGATTATGTTAAAAATACTACTAAAAAGAACTACCCACATCCCTCTGTTATTCTGACTGCCTCCCCATCCCAGCTTTCAAAAGAATAAAATCTTGCAAATGCAGGTAAACTGTGTCTGGGTGTCCTGGTTTCGGCTGGGATAGAGTTAATTGTCTTCCCAGGTGCTGGTACAGCGCTGTGGTTTGGGTTTAGGATGAGAAGAATGTTGATAACACCCTGATGTTTTCAGTTGTTGCTAAGTCGTGTTTAGACTAAGTC
>JAVKLA010000054.1:15188153-15205581 GCA_034782735.1 Sagittarius serpentarius | reverse complement strand
ATCCCACTGGGTGGGGGGGAAGTGAGTGAGCAGCTGCGTGGGGCTGAGTTGCTGGCTGGGGTTAAACCACGACACTGGGAAATTAAAAAAAAGTGGGGGGGAAGGAAAAAAAAAAGAATAAAAAAGAAAAAAGAAAGGAAAAAATAGAATGAGAATGTAGAAAGGGCTTACCACTGCGTTCCTCAGGTCTAAGGCTCTTCTTTGCAACTTCTGCCAATGCCCCAATGCCAAGACCAACAGCTAGTCCTTTAAAATAAGAAGAAAAAGACCCAGATCATAATTAAAAAAACCTTCTGAGCCACATACAGAGGCATTGTTGTAATTAATCTTTAGCCACACGGTCAAATGCACAGCAGCAAAACAGCTTGATTAGAACATCGTGGCTTTTGCAACGGAGTCATCTTCAAGTTTGACACTGAACTGTTTTCTCCTTATTTCAGCTCAGCATGCCAGCCAGGTATCGTAGGCTAGGCCGGTCTGGGATGTCTGGCTCTCAACAAGTGCTACTCAGAGCTCTGTGCTCTGGCTGAGGTCCTGCCGTAGACTCAAACTGTGGGGTTTAGAAGAGGGGAGGAAGAAAGCTTACAAACGTGGTTCTCAAAAGTACAATTCTCAGTAAAGAACAGATTCCTCCTCAACCCCCACCATGCTACCACAGTAGGGGGAAGCAAAACTGCATTTAGATGAAACCGCTGCCAGTAAACACTCTGTGAGCCTGCTGTCTAAGCATTCAGGTGTATTTGTGCTCATTAGCTGTCTTTGACTTCCACATGCTCGTTGACTGTGATGAACAGAAACATGTTTTTCCTGAGGCTCACTTTATCCAAGCAGTGTTGTAACCTGCAATTCCAAGTTGTGCTGGGGAGTAACCTTGCGACAGTAAGACCATGAGACCAAACACCAGCACGCCATGTGCACTATTACCCTTGCAAGCAGTGAATTCTAGGGTGTTGTCTCACAGCCACAGATTAAGCTACAACTACAAAAGCAGTGTAATCTGCCTGCCCTAACCTGACCAAAGCCACTGAAGATTAAATAAGACACAGATCTAACCACGCAGTAATCCGTACTACCCAAGGTCTCACTGCCTTGTCAATTTAAAAATATTTTTCGGAATAATAAATGACATGGGCAACCAGAACAGCTTTCTCACAGCTCCTTAGCAATGGTGCATCCCACCATGCCTTACTCCCACACCACTGACAGTACCGGGTGTGCGTGTTTTCCAGGCACCCCAAGCCCTCCTTGAGGCACTACTGGACAGCTTCGCAGGTGAAACAATGGGGGGACACAGGCAGGACAATGAAAGAAGCACAGCTGACCAGCATACGGCATTTTGCACACGCGTGTGGGAAGAAAGGCATGCACATGTTTTGCGGTCTCAAGTGAGGAAGCCTGGGCACAAACAAGTTGACCTTCATCTTGCACTGAGGTTTTCCTCTCTCCCACCAGGTAATAACAACCCCACCTCTGCCAATAACATTTCAAGCTTGCACAGTATGTCTGCTTCAGAAACAGCTCCATCTGCAATCTTGCAGACTACACGCACTGGGCCAAAGAACCCAGCATAAGGGGAAGCACAGGAGGCATCAGTGACATTACAAGGCCTTCACGAGGACTGCTTCTGGGGCTGCTCCCATGCAGTTTCGCTGGCAGACAACCTTTCATTCTCCATTGCACGTGAATGTTTAAGTGCATATGGCATAATACAGAAATCTACATTTAAAAAAAAGTAACTTCCACAGGATGCCATGATTTTAACATTATAATACTTAGATTAAAAAGCCCTGAAATAATTGGGGGGGTGGTGGTGGTTTGGTTTTTTTAAGTATTCCTATGGAGGTACAGCACTGAAATGTGAAATTTAAGCCTAAGGAAGTCTGCTGTTACTAGCCAACTTGTGCAGACCCTTCGATAGGGCCAAGCCATGCATGACCACTGAGCAAGTCTTTTGCACCAGAAATCCAGAGGTTTTATTAGCTGAAAAAAGCGAGAAAAATACCCCTAGACTCCACAGGAAAGAAGCAAAGAGACTTTCCAAACACAGCACAAACTATCTATTAAAATGCTGATACACAGTCATCTCCAATCAGATCCCACATACAAGACAGTAACTTGGAGCAAAAGTACCAAGAGTCAGAGTGGAAGCCAATGAAGATAGATATCTCATCAACAAAATGCAATTTTCTAGACTGGATACCACTCACAGAGTACTTCTGCTGGCCTTGATCCCACTTTCACCACCTCCAAAGCAATGCTCCCCCATCAGAAATCAGCTTGGTCATTATCAGAGCTAGACTGAACTAGGCTGGTAGTAATTGGTATTAATTAGTTCCAAATTAAATATGCTGCATCTCCTTTTAAAGGCTTTAAAGATTTACAGCCTGCACCTAAAATAAAACATATCTGAAGTTTCTAATCTCTCTTCATCATTAAGATACAAACCACTTCAAAGGCAAATGAAAGACTAGGAACCAGATTCTGCTCTGTCTTCGAGAATAAAGCTGGAGAAGTTCTACCATGCTCCAAAGCAGCTTGTGGTTTACATCTGTGTAGGCAAGATCAGACTGCAAACAAATATGTGTTGCACCTCCCCTCTTACGGACATACACAGTTCAGCATCTGAACTAAACCATATTGTAGACTACACTAGAAAAAGAGCTTCTCTTACAATAGGTGCTCTTAGATTACTCTTCTCTTACAATAGGTGCTCACTGTTCCACTTTGTCCAATTTGATAGAAAATGAACTCCAGCCATCAGTCAACATCAGTCAACAACTATTTCAAATAAACTAAAGCCAGGCATAAAAAAGTTTACGGTTAAACAGCTGCTGAGGTTGAAAGATCTGAAGTTTAAACAAAGGCTTCAAGCATCTTCAAACTACAATCACAGTTGCGCAGCGGGATGTTTAGCTCAGGGCATTACACGAAAATGCAATGCAACATTCCTACTTCAAGTCTTCAACAACTACCTGGAAACATCTCAGTGCATACACAGCCCTGCTCTAAATGAGACAGCAGGAAGGTAGATAATACTCTTGGGACTGTGCAGCGTCAAGTGCATCTTGGGTGTTTGCAGCTTCATTTTTTGCAGGCTTGACTGCTAAGAAGTCAGCTGTATATGTAACCTATCACTAAGAAATGGGTAACAATTCAAAGTTATATTTCTCATCAAAGCAATGCCAAAATTGGTCTTTTCCATGAACATCCAGGGCTTAGAAAAGGCTGGCACTTTTCAGAAGTCTCAGTCGCTCATTTTATTCCTTTGTTCTTACCAAGTTATTATCAGAAGAATTATGAAATTAGGGAACTAAATAGCAGCCTAAATTCCTCATAGCTGTCACTCCATCCACTAACATCAGTACTAGAGATCAGTCTGACCCTGAACTTCAGGAACCTATTACCTTCTCCTTTACCAACGTGAATTTCATTCACTCTGGCATTTGGAGCACATGCAGCTCACACAACAAAAACCAGCACGGAAAACTTCACCCTTCCTCATCTTACAAACCAGACTAATGCTCTAGCATTCAGAAAGCAAGTACTAGACAGGAGGGTTCAGAGCCACAACACTCATTTCCTGAAATGCCACCAGATTTGTTTTCCAGGCCTCTCTTATACACCCACCCACTCTAAAGGCTGTGGTCTAGGCACCTATTATTTGAACACAAATAATGCTGTGTACTGGTTCTGGCTGAGATAGGAGTTCATTTTCTTCATAGCAGCCTGTGTCATGCTGTGTGTTGGATTTGCGACTAGAAGTGTTGATAACACACTGCTGGTTTAGCTGTTGCCGAACAGTGTTTGCACAGTGTCAAGGCTTTCTGTTTTTCCCACTCTGCCCCTGCAATAAGTAGGCTGGGTGCGGGCAAGAGGCTGGGAGGGGACACAGCTGGGACAGCTGATCCAAATCAAAGGGATATCCATACCATATAACATCATGCTCAGCAGTAAAAGCTGGGAGAAGGGAGGATAAGGGGGGGACATTTGGGGTTAATGGTGCTTGCCTTCCCAAAGTAACTGCTACAGATGTTGAGGCCCTCCTTCCCAGGAAGCAGCTGGACATCTGCCTGCCGGTAGGGAGTAGTGAATTAATTCCTCTTGCCGCTTTGCTTGCACATGGAGCTTTGCTTCACCTATTAAACCGTCTTTATTTCAGCTCCCAAGTTTTCTCGTTTTTGCTCTTCCTATTCCGTCCTGCTGTGGGAAGAAACAAGTGAGCGACTGCATGGGGCTTAGCTGCCAGCCAAGGTCAACCCACCACACACTGCCAGCCATTCACCTGTTACCAGGATCAACTCATCCCTCCAAAAAACCTGCACAGCTGTAGAAAAGCACTCTCCTCCTCTGGGCCACTAGTCTGCTGTCCTTGCACAAGTCACTCCTGACATCCTACATTTTCCTTGTCTGCAAGATGAGTATTTCCTCCAAGATTAATCATTTTGGGACAAGTTTCAGCATAGCTGAACAGCCATAGTTCCACACCTTGGAAAATAACATCCCCGAGCACCTCTAGAAAGTTACACTCCTGCATTTTGCGCTTCATGCAGACAGATTGTTTCAGGCCTGGAAAATGCCACTTCGTTTTATACCAGCAGAGTGCCTCTTCAGACATTTTCCAGGCATCTCCAGCACCCGTTACACTTCAAACCAAGCCCATGAAGAGGTGATCTGGAATCAGTTGTGTTCAGGAAGAATCCTCTTGCTCAGCAACTGACACAACAAAACAAACAGAAGATTGAGTGGGCTGTTATCACTCTGCTCCGCCTGCCAAGCCCAGGAGTGGGCAAGACTCTCCCCTGGAGCAGCCTGTGCCCTGGTTTCAGTCACATCAAACACTGCAAGCACCCCACAGAACACGCTGCAAGCTGCAGACAGTTGTGCATCGATTTCCACTAGCTTTCTGAACATTAAATGCTCACCAGAAGAAAGCCATGCTTATTTGTCACTCGCGTGACAATCAATCTTGTAGTTGTCAGTCCTGTATATACTTTAATAACATACCTCAAGAGGCTAGTTCTTTGGGGTTTTGTTTTTTGGGTTTTTTTGTTTGGGTTTTTTTTTTTTTTTTGCAAAACTGCTACAATCACTACAAGCTTCCTGAATTTTCTTTATTGCAAAAGGATCTTATTATATCATTAAAATAACAAATTTACAAACCAGGAATATGATTAAGGGAGACAGAAACTGCTTAGAAAAGTCAAATGATGCAAGGAAGGAAGAATGGAAATAAAGAAAAGATCAAGAACTGTGTGGGTGGAACTGATGACCCATCAGGCTACAAAACAAGCATGGAACAAAAAACTGCAGAAAAATCTGTTTTACCAATTCCAATCCTGGGAAGAAAAAAATAAAATAAATAAAAATCAAGGATGATATTTATATCAAGGATGATAAATACAGCTACCAGCAGTCACTCCAGCTGCTGTAAGCAGCATATAAAAATACAGATAAAGGACAAAGAAGTTCAGTAGAGGATCTTGTGCCGATTACAGAGAAATATTAGCTCAGTATTACATGCAAGCATTGGAGAAAATGATCTTCAGTTTTTCCAGCAAAATGTTCTTTGCTCCTAGAAGAGGTGAGAAGCCAGGCGAACTCTGCAGTCCAGATATTTCTGCCTCCTGTTACTAATTTGCCCCTCACCAGCGTGTCTTACACCACAGCTCAGATCAACATTCCCTATAACATCGAGGGGACAACAAAAAACATGCACAGGAGGAGGAATGATTCAAGTGTGAATGGAATCATGACAATAGCATGGGAATTCAGCTATCCGAACCCCAGGAATAGCTACATGAACTCTGCTTTTGACCTACTCAACTTTCCATCTTCTCCAAGTCTAAAATGATGTTGTTCTAATATGGAAATAAAGAAAAAAAGTGGGGTTTATCCCACCAAGAAAAGTCACAATCAAATGCTAGTTTGACTGGTGCGGAGGTGGTAGGGGAAGAATCCACCTCAACCGTTATATTTCTTACAACAATTTCCTGGGATCTTCAAATGAAGATGGCACCCCAAAGCACACAAGAAGAAAATCACACACAAAAAGCTTACTTGCTCTAAGCTACACTCCCTCACAGATACAGAGCAGCCTCCTGCCCTTAAGTATTTTCAAGGCAATGCAAAGAGACAGCTGGTAGAGCAGGAAATAATCACACACACCCCAACCCTGCTATCCCCTATTTAATTCTGATCATTTGAATCTCCTAGGAAGCAAGGACAGAGCTGGGTCACTACTATTGCACAGGTTAACAGTGACATCCCCTGCAGAAGGGGCTCCTTCCAGCTGTTAACCATCATCCCTCAGCAGCAGCAGGTGCTCCCAAAAACCAGTAACATAATTGGAGACTCTCATTAAAACATCCTACACCTTGTTTCTGACTTCCCTTGAAAAGGCAAGACAAGAGAAAATGCATGAGAGTGAACACACGCTGTGCAGGCACATGGAACTTCCAACTCACCTACCACTGAGCTTTGAAACACTTAGTTTACTTCAAACTTACCTTGCCTTCTCTAAAGAAAAAAAAAAAAAATACATTAAGTTGGCTTGGATCTTAGGAAAGCAAAAATCAATTCTCATCTCCATTGGAAACTGCATCCTATGTCCTCATGAGACTCCCTTAATCAGCCTCACTCTTCAGCTTGCAGGTATTTTTAGAAATTGTATGTTACCTCTTGCATCACTCCTGAGAATAATACGCAGAAAGGACTGACAGTGAGGACAAAAAGTAGCTAGGACAGACACACAAGTACTACCTTCCCCTGCTCACAGTCTTAAGAGGAAAACAGTCAACCATAAGCCAAAACTCACCAACAACTTCACAGGAATCAAAAATGGGTAAAAGTGAATGGTACACCACAGCGCTGGCCATCAGCTACTGTTTCATGGTTTAAGCATTTAAAATGCTTCATAAGGATGCGGTCTGAAAAGAACATTTCTCATCAGGTGAAAGCCAGTCAGGAAGAGCCACACTGGAATTAGCTGATGGGGTTTCACAATTGCAGTGGCTCTCTCAAGGCCATCTGCAGGTCAGAAAAAACACTCTAAACTTGGAGCAGACAGCAAGCAGGAGCTGCTCCTCACTATAAATGGAGTTCCTCTTTCCATGCAATTCTAGAGGCTGTTTAAAAGTTTGTATCAGTCTGGATCAAGATCTGACCATTAAGAAGTGTTCCTTACAGGTAGTCCTTCCCATGTGGGCTGCCCACACTACTTCAGACTTGCTACACCCTCAGAAACCTTCTTCAAGTATTATCCAGCCTACCAAAATATTACCAAGGGATTTCTTAAACTGGAAAAAAACTACCTATAGCCCAGATCTGTTGTTTGTTAGCCAGTGTACCAACAGTACTATTTCTCCTTGCTGTTGCAAGGAAAAATTCAAAGGGACAGATAAGCAATGAATGCTAACAAGAGATTGGCAGAGACTGGAGAATCCAAACACCATTTGTGCAACACAACGTCCCCCCAAAAGCAGTCTGAAAGCAAGAGCTCTGTCTTGCCAGCAATTTCAACCGTATAAAACAGACAACTGGAAAAGAAGGGCAAGACCAAAAAATAAATGACACACACAGATACCACTGGGGATGCTGCTTATAAGCAATCATTTCTTTCTTACTCTTCCCTTGTGGTTTTGGTTTGGTGGGGTTGTTTTGTTTTTTAACCTGAGGCTAGGAGAAGGCAGGTAGATAGTTGTATTTCCCCTTAAAGCATGAGTCAGCCTTTCCTCACGCAAGAGCCTGGGGTGCCAAGAGCTGGAGCATACAGCAACAGCACTGGAACTCAAAGTTCACAGAAAATTTGGTCATCTGCCACTTTACATCCACCAGCTGTCAGCAGGCAGCCACAGATAAATTCAGAAGATGACAGCTAAAAGTGCTGTGACACTTTCCATAAAAATCAAAGCTGGATTAGAATGGAGCTTGTATGCTTCTAGAGCTTAAAAACAAAGAAGTCAAGCGAGTTTTAAACTGATGCCTTGTTACTCCAAAAAGCAAATCATGAATCCTGCTTCCCTTTAAGGAATATTAACCATGCTGAGAAACCAGAGCACCTGCAATGAACTACAGGGTTAAAAAGACCTGGCCAGCATTAAAATGTTATGTTATCACAAAACTCACTTGCTCTTCATTCCTGCACTGCATAGAATCAGTCCCTGCTCCCAGCTCCTCCTAGCGTGCACATTACTCTGACAGAGACACACACAGAGGAAGAATAATTGTTTTTTTAATATAATAGTTGATCTGAATTACATTTGACAGGCTATTTTTCTTTCTTCTGGGATCTGTAACACAAGGATGTCTACTTTGCACATATGCTTCTCTATCAAATTTTGTGGAAGAGAATCACAAGAGCCACAACGGCCTAACATGCTACTTGGGAGAGATTGTTCATGACCTAGATAGACTACTATCATCTCAAAACACTATGGGCACACACAAAAAACCCAAACACAACAGAGAGACTACTCATCTAATGATTAGCCAAGTAAGACTATCTATCTGTGACAATCTTTTCCACCTCCAATACTGTGATAGTTCACTTTTTCTCAGCAACATGTTAAGTCCTTTGATGGCTTTGCATGTAAGACATAAGCACCATCTGTTAATATTACTGAAGATACTTAGTTGCTTTTTAACACAACAAGTCCCATTCTGCAAATAAAGTTCACATAGGTTTCAGCTAGCTTGATCTTACAAGCCCAGACTTTACATCCGTCCTGGGAGAAGATGGTTTATAAGCAATAGCTAAGTAAATCAAACCTTGAGTATTATCATCTCCCTACCCTCAAAAATCAATACCGAAAGGATATGTTTTATATTTAACCACTGCTCAGAGAAGTAGCAAGGATATGGTTGGGAAAAAAATTATTTTAAATAACAACTGCTCCAGCTGTCTATCCTTGACAGTAATAGCATACTGTAAGGACTAGAAGGAGAGTTTCCTCAATAAAGTGAGATCACATATGCAGGACCTGGGTATTTGTACAGAGTGGAGAACAAGCTGCTCCTCACTCTCTCCCTCTCATTAAAACAGCACAGCCTAGTATGTGTTAGCAGGAAGATGTACAGTTCTACCATGCAATCCCAAATCATCTGCCCTACACTGTTAAGAGTGACTTTTTTTTTTTTTTGACATTTCAGAACAGGTGTATGAAAACTAAGCTCCAGGAATGTATCAGCCTGCCATCTTAAGACAAAAGAAAACCCATGCCAACTCTGTAGTTCTTGTTTACAGGTAGCTTGCTGAACATATCTGAAAGGTCTGTTTAGGTGGGGAGCTTTTTTCTTTGACATAATATCACAGTGACAGTTAGATATGGTAAGAGAGTGACAGAAGACAGGATTCAAAGTAAAACTTCATTCTGACTAAGGGCCAAGATCCATAATTGTAATGAAAAGGCCCAAATAAAGCTCTGAGCTAACCAGCTGTTTGTGGGAAAGCACTTTCCTTTTAACAAGCTTAACTAGAAATTAGAACCAATAATGCTTCAGCAGGAGCACTGTCATAGCCAGCCATTCATCAGTACGTGGCAAGGGTAGCGCCTTCACAAATGCGGGTGTGCAAACTGACCTCCAAAGTTGGCTAGCCGTCCGATCCTTGTGACGGGAACCTTCCTCTCCCGGGCCCGCTCACTGAGCTGCAGCGGAAAGAGGGGGGAAACAAAAAGAAATCCACAAATGAACTGGGCATATAGTCAAAATACCTGCAAGTTCAGACTGCAACTCTGAAAGCACTTGAACAACTCTGTGTTACAGAAAGCTCTTCTTGAACACTGAGCCTTATATATGTTGAGAAATTTTCATGTGAACACCCTGCATAGCAGACACACCATGACCTGAAACATCCGCTAAGCAGAGCAATGGACAGGAGGGTGGGAAAGACAGAAGAGCTGACAGCCATGTTTAGAAACCCCATTTTTACTTTCACCTCAGCAGCCCATGTATTTTGAACTTGGAGAAGCAGCACAATGCCAACTCAAACTCCCTTCCACACATGGAATTAAAACTCATGGAAGGTTATTAGGTTCACAGTACTGTAGATAATTCCCCCACGCACAACAGCTGGAGCAGCAGAAGAATACATTTTCATCAAAGCAATATCCTGAGTGAGTGAACCCACAGTAGCATCTGATACTGGGTTCGGGGAAGGAAGCAGAAGGTCGGAGCAGATGGCAAATACCTCCACTGTGAATTCTGCTGTGGGCTTTCTGCGCCGTCTCACACAAGGGCATGAAGCACTAAAGCAACGATTGTGAGCTATGCTACTCTCCAATCTACTAAAGCTCAGGGCAGCATTCCCTCCAGTACAGGAAGCCACGGCCTTCACTGAGAGGAGTTTACGTCCAATTCATTCTTCACAGCCATAGCAAAACAACTAGCTAAACGGAATGGGGCCCTTCAAGGAGAAGTCAGGTTCTTTAGGTCAGTCTTCAAACCTTTGAAGCCTACAGCGGTCCCCACCTGCTCAACATTTCACCCCAAAAACTGGGATGAAATACAGACCCTTCATTACTGTAAATGCCTCAATAACTACATTGAGGCCTCACAGTCCAGTGAATGAAAGGAGAGCTCCGATTAATATAAAACTGAAGTCTAACCCTATATATGCTTTTTAAACATCCTCTCACATCAGAATATCTGATGGAGAGGGGGCAGGTGCGAAAGGAGAGCCTGAAAAGCTACTGACAGACTAAGTATCACAGAGATCGGAGTTAATGAGCACTGACACTTCCCTTTTTTGCCTCTACAAAAGGGAACAGCAGAAGAGGAAGAAATGAGAGAAACACAGGAGAAGGAGAGTAAGGACAATCCAGTATATAAACCATAGTACTGAGAATCCTTAAAAAAAAACCCAAACAAACAGAACAAAAAAACCCATACCATCTGTTTGTAGGGTTTCTGCTCTGAGCCTGTCTTGGCTTGTCTGGCTTTATCAATATCTTCAGCTGTTAATCCACTAACAGAGGAATGGTCTTGGTGAAAAGCCCTATTTTGTCCAAAGGCAGCAGCAAAAGGATTTCCAGGGTCCCTAAAGCCTCCAAATAACCTTGCATCCATTTTGGGAGGGAAAGGCTTCTGACCCGTGCCAGAATCTCCAGTCTCACCAACACTTCTAAAAGGTCCATTCGTAGCGTAAGAGTAAGCAGGGCCTTCACCGCTGCGTTCGTGGGGCTTGCTGGGGGCAGTGGAGAAGTCCGTTGGAGCATCTGAGGGCTCTCGGGCTGAGAAGTCATAGTCTTTCCCAAAATCCTCACTGAGATCAGTTAAGTTCTCCTGCTGTTTGCCTAGTTCCTGCAAACAATAACAGAAATACTTTAAGAAAAGGACTTAAAACCGACTCCCTACCCATCCGTGGTCCTCAGCGATGGGTGGGCATCTAGGCTGTCATGTCTCCACAATAAGTAATTTGTAAAGACTCTGGCACTGCAGACATTCACAGTAAGTGACAGGAAAAAGGAAGAGACACAGAGGACACCTGGGATCACTGGCAGTCCTTCAGCCCCACTGACGGGTCAAATTCATTAACAGCTTCTCAAATACCCTTAAATGGAGACACCTTGTTCTACATACACTGCCAGGAAGGGTCACTAATTGTGGAGTTCACTAGAAGCAATACACTGCTCTGATACAACAGGTGATGGGAGCTGCAATATCGCGCAAGATATACTTAGGAAGGGTAACAAAAACCTAAACCTCATAATGTTCAGTGCTTACCCCTACCATGCGCCCTCCTCCCATCCTGTCCCTGATCATGCGATGTCAGCACTTTTAAGCCTGAAGCTACTCAAAGCAATACCAGATACCTACTTATAGGCAAAGTAAGCTCAGCCTTCCATGGCCATGACATTACCAACTGCAAAACACTTTTCATTATTCAACAACTATGGGGTTTGTTGTCATCCTAAAATAAATTCTGTGCTTGAAGCAAGGACAGCAGCATCAGACAGAGCAACACTCAAGGCAAGCTTCTCCTGACAATCTTTTCTGTTCTATCCTGACCTGCAAGAGCTACCCCACTAAGTCCAGATATTTCCTAGTGCTTTTCAGTGTAGAAAAAAAAATTACAAAAAGTCAGCAGCAGAGCATTATCTCCTATTTTCTTGTTACTTTACATATTCTAGTTACCTATCTCAGTAGCAGCAATACCACGGAAGAACTGATGACTATTATAGCCAGCCAACCGGGTTTTAAATCCTGATGTGGTCAGGCAAGCAGGTAGCATATTTTAAGCTCTTTCCTAAACACTAATTACATTTCCTTTCCTTACAGAAGAAAACAGAACATGGTCTTTCCTGTTATTCAGCAGGTCTCATGCTATTCTGAACCTCAACATCACAGCAGGGGGGGGGAGAAGAGAAATCTGTTTACAGATGGGGACCGTGGCCACAATACTGACTGATAGTTTTGAGCAAGAAAGGCCTCTCTACTTCCATACTTAAATTTTAAAAAGCATGTCAGACAGCCAAAACCCTGCCACAGATCAAGAGAAGTGAAATGTAGTCACTTAACATAAAAGCTTTCCTCTCTTTGAAACAGAAAATTTTGTAGCTTCAGACTACAGATATCTTGCTGAGCTCTGCTTTGGTAGCAGCTTCTCCTGCAACTCATTTACAGAATGCAGGGCAAGTGTTCTGCAGGTGTGCCTGTGGGGCCTCTCTTGTGCAGAGAAACACAGGAACAGGAGAACATCTCTCTCTCTTGGGATGCAAAAGGACAAAGGCAAGACAAAGCACCATCCCCATAAACAAACACACTTTGGGTATTTCTATTGCAAGCTTAAATACAACCAAGGAAACACAGGTCCAGATTCTAAGACTGAAGCTATAGACTGCCATGATAGTCTAAGCTCATTGCATAAAAAAAATGTCAAAACCTCACTCATTATTAGCTTTTGCTTCAAAAATGATGATCTGAGCTATATTGTCTTTCTAAACGATGATAAAGGATGATCGTTTTTGATTAAGAGGAGTTCTTTCCCTCAGACAAGCCCCATGTTTTCAAGAGATGGCAACACAGCAAATGTGAAGCTCTTACAAATCCATCCCTATATCTAGCAACAGAAGCTGCTGCTTAAAAACAAACAAGTCTGGCTTTCCTTATGTTCCTCATGTGAAAATCAGTTCTGAAAATCCAGCTGGGGCTGTAAGTGATGAACATACAAACACCTGACCCTGAGCCATTCTGAAAAATATCATCACGTGCACAAGTTCTGTCAAGAAAGGAAGCAGCACTGAGATAAATCCTATTGACTCTAAAAGGGCTCATTCCCTTAGTCAAAGGAGAGGTAATCAGTGACTGAAGTTTAAAGGAGACTTTAAATAACAAAGCTGCTGGCCAGTCTTAGCAAGAGCTTGATCTCTGACAAGATGAGGTGAACAGAGCACTTTTCATTTTCAGCATGTCTTAAACACTCAGTAATGGACACAGAAACTCTGCAATAACATTCCCCTCCCATTCCTGTCCAAGCACCTACAGCACACCACAGAAATCCTGGAGAATTCCCAGAGCACTGCAACATCTGCATTATCAATCCGGCACTTCAGAGCTAGGTTCTAGTTCACAATGCGAGTTCCTAGCCACTCTCGCAGCAAAACCAAAAAGTACCTGGAGGAAAAACGAAGCATCAGACTAGACTGTGCACAGAGAACTTTGCTTACCTGCATTTTCCCCAAGGCAGAACTGAACTGTTCTTCAGCAGTTGCCTGAAGAGTCCTTGCAATGGTAACTGCATCGCCCCCAAGAAGCGCCTGCCGAAGCTGTCCTGCTTGGGTTTCTAGGACTGCTTTGCTAAGCTTTGTCAAGCCTTTCATGACCATGATGGCATCACCCGCCATGACTGATGTCTTTCCGTGCTGAAAGATGAAAAAGAAAGGCGGGGGGGAGAGAGAGGAAAAAAGCAAGAGGTTAAGGAACAAGTCTGCAACCAGTTTAAAGTCAGCTAAGAGCCAGTGGCATATCCCAGACAATCTCTTTCTGCTTTAGGCAGCCAGCCACCATGGGAACTTGTTTGCAGCTCAGATAGCACGCAGGCCAGCTTGAATGACAGCTAGTTAGCTGACCTTACCAGGCAAAGCCAGAACTCTCCTTATGACTGTTCAAGAGTTAGGACAGCGTTCCAGGACTCCACGCAAATATTCAAGTTACCATTGACCACGGGAAGCAAAGACAGGTAAATGTCAATAACACTGAAAAGACGGTCTTGATTCCTTCCGGATGTTTAAAAAGGATTAAAAGCATTAGCATTTGACTTTTAATTATTACCAGGCCCTGCAATGTATTCTTAGTGCCCAATAACATGGATGAAGTGCACTGACAACTGTCACATCCCATTCCTGCCCTGGAGCTATGCCTGCTCATTTTACATAGCCAAATTTATTCACCCCCACACCAATGAGTAAGCTTTGTCTGTCTTCCAAGGGTAGACTGCTCAGTCCCCAACTTGTAGCTCACTCTGCCACTCTTAATTGGAACCCTAAGTATGCTCAGAACACCTACATACCACAGCATTTGCAAAATACTGCACTACAGTGCTGAATTTTTTTTACTCAGTCCCCCTTCCTGTTCAAGAGACACTCCATCTCAGATTCATAACAGCCTGTGCAGTTTCAGTGTCTTCAAATACAAACTGGGTACTGTAGGATGCAGGAGTGTGTTTGAGAAGAACAATTTCCACCGACTCCTTTGTCTCAACCTAGAACCAAGCTCAGGCTCAGGACACCGGCTCTCCTACATCACTGCAGTTCATGTAAAAGAAAATCAGGAGTGGATGGGGTCCCAAAACGATTCTGCAAGGGACATTTTCACCTGCTTGTTTCACTCATCTCCCACATCTTTAAAGCACAGTCAGGGTCACAGTTCCAGGGCTGGCTCAGTTGCACGTCCTCCCACCTTTACTGACACAGAAGACACAGGCATGCATTTGACACAGGATGCTGACTAAGGTTCAACCTTACCCGTACAGCATTCTCTGTAATGATGTGGAAAAAAAAAAATGTTCTGGCTGTGATAGGTACCGAGCACTAGTCTAAGGCCACATATTTAAGTTACTTCCTAGGTAGGTACACAGGTACCAATTCATTTTTAGAAGATAACTTGCCAACACCCACATATGCACTACAACTATAGACATTAATACACTGGAGTGGTACAACTGATCCCGAGTCAACAGTACACAGGGCATTACGCCCTGCTGCAGATCATAAGCAATCGAATCCAGTTACTTTCTTGGGAAACACAAAGCCTGCCTCACAAACACGTCTGCTGTATCAGTCATGCAGGAGAAGTATGGACTCCTATAGCTAAATTTCTGGATAAGTACATAATTTTGCTGCAATCACACGGGAGTCGCATGGATTACTACAGCTGAATTTCAGAAACACATTATTATGCAAATACAGGGTAAAGCTGGTTACTGGAATATTTGTTCAACAACTGTTAATCAGTGATCAAAATCAGGAACAACCGCTGTAGCCAGGAAGTGAGTATTACATGTTAAATGCTTTAAGTACAGTTGTTAGAAGGATAGTCAAGTGTTCGCAACAAATCTGGGCTTAATGGGTTAGCTGTAAAAATAAAAATCAAGCCTACCCAGGTCATTATTCTGTGGTTATCTTTACAAGAACTGTCTATGTGCTCCAGACGTGTAAGAAGTGTTACTCCTAAATCTCTCCAGAGTTTAATCACTAGGGTTGGTTTTAACATTGTATAATGCACTTTTAAACTCGAAAGCTGCCTGTCAGGTAAGGAAATGCACTCTGTCAACAGGAGGTGGTTTCCCCCCAACACGCATTTTCACACTGGAAATTTCCACGTGGATCTCACTCAAAGCATTTGCGGGCACTCCCTGCAATTCAGAGCCAGGCAAAAAAAACAGCCAACAACACAGTACTGTCCTAGCTGAAATGAGACTGTTCAAAGGTTGCCACTACTAAGAGGTAAGTGCTTTTGTAGTCGCAAGTATCAGAAGCACAGGGAAGCCTGAATGCAAAAAGTTCATTCCCTCCCTCCCAAGAAGGGCTACAAAAGATAATGCAATATACATCAGTGTGCACTCAAACAATACACACAAAAACATCCACTTTGAACATGGATTCTTTCTAATCAACGATACTAAAACCATATTCTCCTTTCACCCACAACGAGCTGAAGGACTTATGTTGAAGTGACAGTTATGATACGCTAAATGTGCATTTTTCTAAAAAAAAAAAAAAAAAATCTTCCAAAAAAATTTTCAAAGAAGCTAACGCAACCACAAATGGAAAACATACATTGCACAATGCACACAACCCTCCATTGCTAAATACATCAACAGGCAAAGAGAACCAACTGCCCTTTACAAGTTTGGCTATAAAAGACAGCGCTGGGCACATTGCTGCCAATATCCTTCTGACTTCCATGCTATCACCCCCACTTCCCTCTGCACAGCAGATATAACCACCTAGGTACCATGCAAGTGGTTTGTTAGCTCAGAAGCATCAGCAACGTGCTCCTACGCAGCACTGCCAAAGGACAGGCTATTATAACAGGCCATTTATCGTAGCACCTTGCTGAAAGACAGGCCTCTGTGTAGGAAATACAAGCCTACAGGCAACTGACTTGCTGTTCTCAGTGATCTTTCAGATTCTCTGCAGGTAGCTCACAGACCCAAATGGAAACCACAGTACAAGCACAAAGGCAGGGCATGGCTCAAAAAGGACTTCAGAGGTCAAACCCAAGAAGAGTCACCAACAAATAAAGGTTGAGAAGGAAGAACATATTTCCACAAGCAAGACCATACTCCAGCTTTTTAACAGAATTCTGTCTGTAAGCTGTCTCCTTCCTGTTCCTCATCTTTTGTACACCCCTCACTTTTAACAAAGCATGGTCAGGAAAAAGTAGAGGAAACAAAAATAACTATACTGCAATGATTAATCCTTTGGCAATAGGCATCAGTAACAAGAAAATACTCAGGTAATATCTGCAGCCATCATCAAGCAATACGGAGATGGGAGCTAATAAGTACAATGAGAATTGAACTGATACTGGAGGCATCTTCCTCAAATGGAAAAAATCCCAGGTTATCTAGTTTTGTAGACCCTACATTTAGCAGGACACCTTGGCTAATTATCCTGGGAAGGACACACAAAGCAGAGACTAACGAGGTTATCAACCAGAAAGGGAAAGCATGAAAGAAAATACATGCTAGATAATCAAGAAGGGAAAAGACTACATACAAAAAAAATAACCAAGAATTAGGAAAATTATCTATTTTCTTCAATGAAAAAGCAATAAGCACAAGCAAGGATAAGAGACATGAAAACTGAAAGACAGAGGAAGCACGCACTTCCGAGAAGACTAGTATGTATCCCCAACAATACACTTGTGTTAATACCCAGTGCAGACAGCAGACAAGGGATTGGTGGGGGGGGGGGGGGGGGGGGGG
>JAVKLA010000054.1:15137487-15178732 GCA_034782735.1 Sagittarius serpentarius | reverse complement strand
GCGGGGGAGCCCGGCAAGCCCCGCCGCCGCCTCCTGTCAGCGGTGGGCCGGCTCCCTCCGGGCCGAGGGAGCTCCTGTAGGGAACGGCGAGTTCAGTCAGAGGTGGCGGTGTCTCGCCGCGGTCCCGGCTGAGGGAGGTTGGTCCCTTGGCGGGAAAGGACGGGGGTAGGCAGCGCTCGTACCCCGCGCCTTAGGAGGGCCCGGGGAGAAGAGGGGGTGTCGCTGCTCAGGCAGCCCCGCCAGCCGTCGGGGGACGTTAATGTCTGCGAAGAGCTGCACAGGAGCCCTGTGCCTAGCAGGCTGCCGGCAAACGCTAAGCGAAGGGAGCAGCTCCGGGGCCGAGAAACCTTTGTAGGTGGATGCCAGTGTGATTTTTCAGCGCATTGGCTTAAAATCGCCGTTGACACTGCTCACGCATGTCTTGGAAATTGCGTGCTTGTATAGGTGTTGGAAAGTAAAATAGCGCGTTGTTTCGTCCAGGGTGATTCCAGCGAGGTGGTGTCTCACAGATGCTGCAAGGGGCTGATGGTAACAGCTAGCTCTGTGCTTTTATGGATGTTCTGGTAAGCGCCTGTCTCTGTCAGCAACTTTGCTGTCTGAAAAATAACAATACATTCTTTATGGTGCATTTGCCACATGGCTGCATTAGTGCAGAAGTAGATTTGGATGAGGTTTGAAAATGAAATAGTTCATTTCTTCTTAAAACAAACAGGATTCATAATTCTCCTGCAGTGGTAGCATAACTTACAGGAGTGAACAACAAACAGCCCCAAGCTTTATTTTCAGCATTGTCAATTGCTTGCTTTGGCCAGCCTTTTCAGCTAACTAGTAGCTTGAATTGAGCACTTAAATCCACACTGAAGGACCTATATCAAAGTTGGTAGGAGCTGCGGGTGCTGTGGATGTGTGAAGAAGGGAACTGGATAAATGGTCTGCTGTAAGTGAGCATAGGAGGTTAACTCAGCGCAGCACGGTGGTGAATATTACTGCCAATCTGCTAGTGCCGAATTTCCCCCACTCTGTAGAGGGGGATAATTATGTCCCTTATCTCCAGTTGCTCATACCAAAGGTTATTTGGCTAGTATTTATGAACACACAGAGTATTGTTCAAATATTACATATATTCCTTCATGTTTTTTTTAAAAAAATAAAAAGATATGCTTCCCACCCAAGCCCCACTTAGCTTCCCAGGTAAGCCATGAGGAGGTCTCTGCTAGGCACTGAACAGGTAGTTACAAATAAATTTAGCAAAACTCATCACCCAGACTCCATCTGATTGGAAGCAAGCCTCAGTCAGTACTAGAAAGGCTAGATTTGAAATCGAAAGATTAAAAAAAACAATTCCCTGGGGAAGACACATTATTGACTTAATTGCTCTACACACAGGCTGTGCATAGACACAATATGTCTGAAATGAAAAGGCCAAATATGACACTTTCATGTTTGAGAATGAGATGGAGATGGGATGTGTTAGATGATGCAAAAACATGGCTGCAATAAGATACCAGCCTTGAAAAGTTTCCTCAAAAAAATGCCTAATGTTTTCTTAATTTCAGTACTTACACCTCCAGAAATGCATGCAAATTAGCTGTTCTGTTTGTGGTTAATTCTGTCCTATTTTCTCTAAAGAGAAGATCATCTTTGCCCTCATCTGGAAACACATAATTTTCAGATGTCTTTTCTAAGGACACCCTTTTATCTACTCCTGTACTGAATTTGGATGTCAGTTCTAAGTTTCTGTGTAACATCACTTTGCTTGCGTCAGCTTGGTGTTAATTGTGAAATATGTCTTACTCACTGTGCTGAGCACGGAGAATTGCATGGGTTTCTGCATGAGCACGCTGTCATAGTTTGAGATGTAGGCAGAACAAGCACAGGATAAAGCTCTCCCCATCTTTCAAAGACAGGCCTGGCAGGTTCCCTTTATTCCCACGTGGTAAACCATTAGGTATTTCTGCCGCTGCTGTTCAATTTGTATCACACCTTCTGTTGCCAGGCTTTCTGCAGCCTTAAAAGACCTCTTGAACTCGAGTACAAGGCTAGCTCTTTCTATACTTAGACTAAAGAGGAGCAAAGTGTCTGTTTTCCTGCCTGATTTGGAATGCAAAGAGGTGGAATTGAAAGTGGGACTGAAGCTTCTGGGAGCAGATACTTTATGTCCTTATTTGTTACTTTTTAGTCCTTGAGGGGAATAGGGGCAGCACACCCAGGACTCACAATCCGGAATCCAGAGGCTAACTTCTGTGGGGATGGTTGTCTGTGTCCACAATCCTAAATAAAAAGTTGAACATGGTGTATGCAAAGCACTGGGAAAATTGTTCCATGGCAGAAGCCGTGCAAGACCTCCCTGTAAACTGGAGAAAAATGGTAGAAGAGGAAAAATACTGTCAATATTTGGGATTGGTTTAGTGCTACCAATTATGAGATTTACAGCCCTGAACCCTGGACAAAAGAAGGGGCAGAGTGCTGTACTTCAGAAATGGACCAGGGAGTCATCCTTTTCTTCAGAAAGTTTATGTAAAACAGCCTCATGGTTAGCAGTTCACATGGGCTTTAAGAGGTCCAAATTCACGTTCCCTCTCTGCTTGTGAAGACTTACAGCACTCCACCCTCACATCAGGACCCTAATCATTATGCACGCTCTTGCCTTCTCCTCTCTCCAGCCTTATTCATATTCTTCTTATTATTATTTATTATTATGCTCTACACAATGGGAAAGCTCAGCAAGAGGAAATGAGAATGGAGCACTCCTCCATCCCTTCCAAATCCCAGACAAATTTACAGTCTGGCCTTGAGCAAACTGTGCCTTGTTCAGAGGCAGGAGACGTGGACGTGAATCCTGTGGGGATCAACCCAGGCCACCCCATTCTGGTTTTGTGCCCTCCACCAAAAGATTGTAGGTAAAACAGCAGTGACACCTGCTTTATCCATGCTTTGAGTCAGCTGTCAGAGTTTGTGTAGGAGCTGATCTGCTAAATGTGCTATGCAAACACTTGCCAGATAAAGCCCTTCCAAGCGGCGTAGAGAGAAGAAACCTGGGAAACTTCTATGTAAAAACCTAAGTGTTGGCATCCATTGATGCCTTACTGCCTCCACTATGATGTGACAGCAGAATGAGGTTGTTGCAGGTTAAAGGTTTTTACTTCAGTGTCTAAATCTCATGTAATTTTTGTGCTATATGCCTGCATTCTTTTGCAGATCTGTGCAGTGCAGATCTGAATTTACAGAGCAAGCCAGAGCAGTCCTGTGAAAAAGCAACTTCCCGTATTTCGAGGAGTCTCTTTATTACCCATAAGAACAAGAAGTGAACGTTATTAAGAAATAAGCCACAACACATCTTTGGCACTACAACCGTCATTTGCTTCTCGCATCTTGTTCAGCAGTGTTCTGTTCAGTCAAATTTCAACATTCTTGCTGCCTTATCTAGAAACATGAGCATTTCTAGCAAGAATCTTACACCTATGAGGATTATATAAATCATTTATTAAGTTATAATAAAAGTATGATAAATTTGATTATAATAATATAAATTACAATGCAGATATAAATACTATAATGGTATAGCTATCCTCATAATAGATATATAAATATAATGGAAATCATAATAAATTTAAATTATAACTAATAATGAGCCACACTTCCCCAGAGCCTTCTCTCTACTGATGTTAAAATGGTTTGTTGAAGATTATTTAATTCTCAAAATATCCTGATTTTGCAAGTCAGAGAGAGGTCAGTACCTTGCCCAAGGTCAGTGGGAAAGCTTGATGTAGCTGTTGGAAGTCCTGACTCCATAGCAGATGCTTTAGCTGTGCCATCATATCTTCACCTCATATTGCCTGTTGATACTTATGTAATGAAGGGCTTAATGATGCAATTTCATGAGGTGCATAAACAGCCCTGCTGCGGGTCTGGGGTAGAAGCAGCGAGAAGGGCACCAGGAAGAGCGAGTCCAGGGCTCTTTGACTGTGGCTCCCAGCAGGGTCGTCGTCAGCTTTTGGGTGGGGTTGCTTTCCTCCTCCTGTTTGCTGTTTTCTGAGAGGAGTTTGTTTGCTCGCCACCTAGCAGCTCACCACTTACTGGGTGCCAGGGAACACCCAAGAAAAACTCTGCCAGTTCTGATGCTGACTGCTCTGAAGAACCCGGTGAAAGCTGGCTTCTTTAAAGCCTCATACAAAGTGGGCCAAGTTCCCAGAGAGGAACGGGCCAGAGTGGCTAAACTTTCACAAACAAAAACAGTTAGAGAAGCAGAGCCTGGAAGGATCTTTGGGCCCTGCAGTAAGAAGGGCTCCATTGCAACAGGAAATTAGCAGGCAGACAACTAACCTGCAGAAAAAAAGAGTTAATGGAGTCTCAATTAAGCAGCTATTGGTCATGTCATTAGGTTGACAAGTATCCAGGCTATTCAGAGAACACGCAGAAATCCTCTTGCATAGGACAGGCCCAAGCTGTTTCTCCAACCACAATAAAATATACGTCACCATCCTTCTCCCATGTTCACACAGCTAACCACAAAGCAAAAGCTGCTCTGGAAATGTTTCCCTCAGTCCTCCTTCTCCAAGCAACTGCTGAGGCTCAGATAAGCTGCCTCTTGAGGGGTTTTGCCTTGTGTTCACTCATCTTCTTTAGAGGGTAATTTCTTCAGGGCAGGAGGAACGTCTTATCTGACTATGTAGATTTATGGTGTTCCATCAACATATTATAATAATATAGGGATGATGAAGTGGAACAGCTCAAGTAGAAGTCACTGGACAAGTGGCTTGGTTTTAGTAGTTAACTTGTAGGTATTTCAAAACTTTGGCCGGTTTCAGTGACGCTGTTTGTACCATATGTTATTTACATGGCTTTATGGCCAAGAATGAGAGCAACAGCCTTGTAAAGAAATGAGATCTCTCTGACTCAGTCAGCGCCAGATGCACATCCAGTATCATCATAGGATCCAAATGATGAGCTATTTTTGTAATGCTTAGGGTTGCTCTGATTCCTGAACTACGTATTTTCATCCCAAAGCACTCAGGCATTCTTTGCACCTCTGCTTCCTTTCTCTCTCCCCTCACTGCAAAGGGATGGATACAAGGCTCCGTGTCAGTCAGTCAGTGAGCGCTTTATTTTTAAGATGATTTAGTGCTCTCAGAAGGAGACAATGTGGCAGTTCTCAAGACAAATGTTTTCTGTCCAAGAAGAAAACACAGTGCAGGGAGCAGAACAGGTATTTCATGATTTCCACCTCCATTTTCCTTCTGGGGCTCTCAGCAAGCAGCCTTGCTCCACACAGCTGGAGAGGGCAGGGAATGCCAGTGGGGCTGCTGGAGGGCCCCGAGCCCCCTGGCTGGGAAGAGGTGGGCAGAGGTGGCTGTCAGGTTCTGTGGAGGGGAGAGGACTGCTGAAGGGCTGCCTTGTCCTAATCGAAAAAAAGGAGGGGGAAGAAGACACAAAAACCTTCCTTTTGGCCCCTAGGTTTTGCCTTGCTGAGAAAGCTACCTTCACAGGTGCCTCTCCGTGCCCCTGCTCATACCACTCGCCCATTCTGTGTCACCCAGAGAGGGGCCACTTTGGGGAAGGAAGGGTGAAGGGTGTCAAACCACAGAGGTGGTTTATTATCTCTGTGGGTCTGCAAGGAAGAGACCAACAGAGACCTGGGAGGCCGGCGTTGGTAGCAAAGCTTAAGACTAAAGCATTTCTTGTCTCCTCCTGTTATCCACCCAGAACAGATGGCAGTAGACCTGGACAGGGTATTTGTGGCTCATGCTATATAGCTCCAGGGCATTAACTATACAGGACTGAACTCTTAATAGGAGGTGGGTTCAGGCCCACCAATGCTAGGGTTATCTCTAATAATTACTTGGAGAAAAGGTAGCAAGTCTGCTCTTCAGGCATTTTAGATGGTACTCACCTGGATTTCTCTTCTCAGGGATGTGAGGCAGATCACAACCTCATTATCTTTCACCAGGGTTTGTCCCTGCCCTTCACACACACCTGCTTAGTGGGCTGGATAACATGATTTTCTCTCCAGCTGGGAAAAAGTGTTGCAAAACTATTCTCACAAACTGCAAATGTACCTATAGGTACATGGATTTTTTTCTCTCTTTAGGTTATGAAAGAAAACAAAACTAGGTGTTATTCCCTAGATGAGGTCATAACAAGCCAGAACAAGCCCAAGCTACAAACATGTTCATCACTGAGAGAGCATTGCCAGAAAAAGTTGCGCAGCACACCCTCTGTACGCCACCATGCCATGCTTGGCTGTGGCTCATGCCACCCACTGCTCCCTCCAAACTTTGCCACGTGGGTGCCAAGTGGGTACCGGGTGCTTTGGAAAACTGGAGACAAGCCCATGGGGGTGGAATACATTGGGAGAAGGACAGTGCCAGGTGGAGAGGCTGCAGATAGAAGCACTAAACGGAAGAAAGTAATACCAGTCCTTGTCTTTAGATAGCATGCAGGACAGAGTAGGGCAAGGACAGGCACCTTGCCCCTGCCACCTTAGCAATTAATGGAGTAAAACATTCACAATATCATGCCTGCCTGTTCAAATTCTGTTGCGCAACAGTGCTTTTTATGGGTATCAAGCAAAGCCATTTTGGATGAGATGAAGTTGAAGAGTGCAGCAGTCTGATTAGCAGCTCTGTGCCTCAGGAATACGGTATTTGTTTCTCCCCAGATCTGTGAGACTCAGTTAAACATTATTCAGTCTGTAATTCTTCTTTATCTCTGGGCTAGACAGATGGTTGTTTCTGCTCATTGTACATTGTATTTGCTTGCATAGTTTGGTGAATGCTTTGCCCTCTCCTCTTGCCACCTGATTGATTACACATACCTCAATCGATCCTGCACAGGCATAGTGGAAAGGCTCAGTTCTTTGTAGCTTCCCGCCAGGATTCACTTTACAGATGATAACTAGTGAAGCCATTCACCCCCTGAGTAAACATGGCAAATTAATTTTGAAGCTAGGCAAACAGAAGCAAGTCCTTTTCTTGCATTTAGCCACTCTAAAGAGCCTTTTACAAAGGACAGAAGGCTTATCTGGAACAGTTTGTGCGGAGTTGTTCTAAATGGGAAGGTGGGCTGGAGCCAGAGAAAATGGGAGAAACAGGGCTATTTCTGAACACTTTACTGGAACTAAGAATTAACAGTAGTCATCATAGGTTGCTCTGCTGGCTAACGGTAGCGTGCTGCCAAAGTCAGCCATTGCCCCCAGCTTTTGGCATGGCATTGCCATGTGTCACATAGCTGAAGAGCAGTGAGCCACCTTGCCCCAGCCTGGAACTGGCCCCAAGACACCGTGTTTTCTTTCACTGCCCTGAGACCCAGTCCTTGTTCTGGCTTCCTGGCATCTTGCCTCGCTGTTCCAAAACACAGCAAGGTGTGGGAGGGAGACAGGGAAAGCTGCCGTTTTTCTGAGTGCCTGTGTGGCAAACCAACAAACTCATGAGCTCCATCCACTTGCCTGAAGGTGATTTGCAGACAGTCCTGACAATTTACTTCTAGCAGTCAGTCTAGGGGGAAAGCAGAATCATTTCTACCTTTGGATGCTGACTGACCCTTTTTCTGCTTTGCTGTGGCTATCGATCCAATTCCTGAGGTCAGTTGAGAAGGACTAGATAATCTGACCTCTAGTATCTACATCTGTGTCTGCATACCTGGAGAGAGATCGATTGGTGGCAGAACATCCTGACTGACACGTATCTGAGTACAGCTAAGAGGAAGACGCCAGCAGTTAATACAAGCCTCTGGAAAGAATGAATGATCAAGAAATGGTCCAGACATCCAGGTTAAGCCCTTCATTTGACCCTGAGCAAATCATTCAACTCCTGTCTGTAAAACAGTGCTAACGGCACTCTTCTGCCCCGTCGTGCTCTTGAAGCCCAATGCCTGAAGTACTTGGAAAGCCTCAGTGGAAGCACAGCAGAGTAATTTCAACATGCTCTGTAGCTTTGCACAGGGAAAAGAGCTTGCCTTCAGGTACAGCGGTGCCAAGAACCAGCAGTGCAGGTTCACTCTCCCATCAACTCCCAGACAATTCCAAGATTTCTAGCCTGGAGGAGCCCAAGGTGGGAGCACAAAGATGTCCCTTTCCTTCAGCAGTCCCACTAGATACAGTGTCTAATGACAAAGCCTGGACAGTGACTACATCCTGTGCCATCCACTCCACGGACTTCAACAACTGTTGCTTCAGTTTAACTGGTGGCCTGCTTTTGAAGCACAGGAATGTTCTCGCTGTTCTCTGCAGTCGCACTCCTATTTCATGACTGCACTAAAATGTGTGTGCACACATACAACATTAGCAAAGAAGGTGACCTAACCCTTTACGTGCTGAGTGCCTTTGGTATTGCCTTATGTTGCCTGCTAGCCCTCATTTTCCCATCCTGTTTAAGTCTTTAAACCTATAGTTGTACTGCCATAACAAGCCTGGCTAGAGAAGCCAGCACCCCACTCCTCTTTGGTAAGCCTAACCCATGCCTCAGGTACGTTTTGGTTTTTCTAGCCTTGTAATCTTCCCTCGGGTGGCCAGCCACAGCTCAGAGCCCCTATAGCCAAACGTATTTGCTGGATTTCTATTCCCCATTACTTTTCTGCACAACCTAGAGTTTGAATTGACAGCTTGATGAGTTGTCTGAAATGATTCAGTGTTTGCCATTTCAGTTCTTAGCTTGCCCACCCAAATCACATGTGGACAGAAATCAGATTTTTTTTTTCCTTATTAAAGAAGACAGTCAAACAATTTTCATTACTCCTGACACCTGCACATAACACTCTGGAAGACTTAACTATTAGCACAATATTTGGAGTACAAAAATAGCTCAAATTTGAACTTCCCGAAATATCACAAAGGCCATATTTGGTAGGCACTTACAGAGAGGCATGATGAAGGAGCAAGATGTTCCTGCTGGAATAATACTGTTAATGCTACTGGCATTTTATTGCTACTACCTACCTGTTGCTACATCAAAGCTGTGGATAGGTAGCTTTAAAAATAAACCTGAATACCTACCTTCAGCTCCAGGGATCTTGCTTGACTTACACCAGTTTTGAAGGAAGGCTTGGATTCTTTCATAAATAGATGCAGCTCTACCAAGTCAGGGAGAATTGTAATTGCTTATATTTAGCTTTGTAAAGATTGAAGATGGCATGGTGTAAGTTAAAAGATTGGATCAGTTTTCCACTCTTGCTCTCACACTTTTTACATTGTTCCTAGTCTGCTTAAGAGCAAGTTAGCTGTAGAGTTACTTGTGTTTTATACCAGGGTGAGCAAGGTCTCCCTGAAATCATAGAAACCAGTGACAGAGGAGAAAATAGGCCTAATGCTTTTCCTACTCTGCCCCCTTCTGATTCTTCAGGCCCTGAAAGGCAGTTCAGGAGTGCCAGGCTTCACACCATTTATTTCTGCACAGACCGAATCCTGAGTTGGCCTTGGGAGCTGTCACTTAGTTCAGGGTACATTTGATAGGACTTGGAACAGTTCCCAGTTTTGGAAAATGTCCATTCCAACTACTTGGCCCTGTACCTGTCCCAGGTTTCTATATCAAGGAGTTTAGCTAGTTCCACTTCAAAGTCTCTATTTATTTATATCTTTTTAATACTGAGCCATAAATAGTGCTGAGCCCCGACACCTCCCAAATTCTGTTCTTGGGCACCTGTCAAACAAATACATCACACAAAGATAACAGTTCATATTCACTTAACTCCTTGACTGCTCAGAACAAATGTCTTGGAATCTAGAGTGGGAAAAGATGGGTAACAGCAAACATGCAGCAAAGTGAAGATGTAAAAGAAATTATAGTGACTTGGGTGATCACATTCGATGCCCTGATCTGATGCAGGCAGATCTTTCTTATGTAACCAAGCTTAAACCCAGCATTTACTCTCTTACTCTTGCTCTGTTTCCCATTTGTAGAAGGGGAACAGCTCACACCACTTTTCCTTACTGGGGGTAGGGGAAGCAAGGATAAACTCAGTGAGGGATACAACAGTGTGTTAGGGGGCATATAAACAGTGTGGTAGGAGAAGTTCTGGCAAAGATACCACATTTGTCTAGGCTGCTTTCTTACAAAACAACCGAGTTAAAGAAAACTAGATAGCCCTGGTCCTCCTGAGGGCACAGACAACATGATCTAGCCAGACCCTAGATTCCCCAGTGCTGAGAGCTGGAATAACAGCAACATGCTCTTTTTTTCCTCCAGATTAGCAAGACCTGCTGGGACAGAACAGGAGACTGCAAGTGAGAAGAGGAACGATGAAGCAGTAAGTGAAATTGTTCCTTTGCTTCTTGAGGATGCTCAGAAGAATATCTAATTTAGTGATGTCTGGAGGAGCCCCTGACTTATGCTTGGGGGTTGTAGTACTGAAACTAGGGCTCAATGCTTTTTAAAGAAAATAGTGAGGGACCCAAACAAAAAGGAGCATGCAATGTAACAGCAGCACCTCACCCAGAGCTGCAGTGCTGAACATGGCAACACATCAATACCAGCTGGTTTTAAACGGATTCTGGTACAGCGTGAGCTCACTCTCACGCCAAGTCTCTCCTGTGCTGTGCCAAAACTGCAGCTGTGCTGGGGTGTAGGGTGCCTGCTTTCTCCCTGCCATGAGGGAGACTCCAGGGCCTTCAGCCTCACTGAAAAACAAGGGGCACACAGGAGAGTACTTTAAAATGGCTGGTACTTCTCCATATAGACTTACTGCCCTCCCGTGGCTGCCAAGGAGCATCTCTAATGCAGAAACAGGGAGACCAGGGACTGAGGGAAACAAGAAAGGAAAGTAACTATATATTCAAGTTAAACCAAAACACGATTTGAGTTACAAGGACGAGGAAGGCAAATACACTGTGTGATTAACTGGAAGTACCTAGGAAGGCAAGAAGAAAACAGAGAAATTTACTGATTTGGGAGTAGCAGGGAAGCCTCCAAATACTTTGTTTTGCAAGGACAGTGGGCCTTGGGCTATTATTCTTTACCAGAGTCCCATCAGTGAGTGCCATCTACTCGGAGAGAGGGTCCATCTAACTTCATCCGATTGCCCATGGAGGAGACTTCACTAGCAACTGGTGCAAAGAAGGTATGGGAGACCAGACCACTGCTGCTTTTCCTGACTGTGATAGACATGTGCTACGACCTTGCTGTATCTACTAACCCTCGTTGGCCCAGCTTCAGCAGCGTTTATAAAGCTCTTGCTGAGACACCTCATACTGCAAATGTGTCCTTTTCTCTCTGTGAGCCAGCAGATGACATTTCTAGCACAGATTGACTCCTTTCTGAGGGACTTCCCTTAAGAGCCTAAAGTTAGGTTTTATGAATGAGACCCTGAGTATCCAACGAGAGCTGCTGTAGAAGCACTGCATGGTTCTGCAAGGAGCATCCTGTTTCTTGTACTTTCTTTATGACCATGCTGCTCCTTGTGCACTCTCTGCAGCCAGAATGCATCTCCAGTCTTTGATGCACAGTAGACACTTTAAACAAAACAACCCCGAAGCAATCAAAACCAAAAGCAACAATGATGTGGCAAGAGGAAACACAGCAATAAGCACAAGCAGCAACTGCGTGGTCAGAAGGCGACAACGCCAAACTGGTTGAATTGCACATGCTTCTAACAAAGGCACTAAATGCTGCAAGGAGGCTGCATATCTCCCACCAATGAAAAACTTGGATTTGTATTAGGCCAGCTTACCACTACGTTTTTGTTCATGAACTTTGCTTCCCTTTTACATGTTAAAGATTGGTGTATGCCCAAGCCACATTTGAGACTGGAGAGGAAGAGTGGGTGTGACAGGGATCAATGTAGGAAAATGCCAACACATGGCACCTCCTATAGGACTTCAGGTTGTTAGGTGACACCTGCATCAAGATGGGTGTCACCCCAGCCTACCTGACAGCTGTGCTTTTTCAGGGATGCACATCAGTAGGAGTATTAGGATTTCTTCAGCGTGAAAGAATCTGCAGTTCAGCAGGGCATGCAGTAAGTTGAAAGCAGTAAATGAACACAGTAGACAGACAAATGCTTTGCTCATTCAAGTTGCCAGGTCACTGGGTCACTACCTCACGTAGTAGCCAACTAGGGAGTAGTGTAAATCCTGCCCTCTCCATTTTCACATCTTAGGCTGTGCTGCGCAATGTTAACATCATGAACAAAACTTCGCTTTATGCACAGGTGAAAGCATCCAATGAGATGAGGAATCCTCAATATAGTTTTAAAACTTGTGTGTACGTGTGTATATACACACACATAAACACACATAGTGAATATATATATTTGTAGTAAATACATATGAACTTTTACACAATTAAAACCACTCCAGTATATACATGATATACTCCTGTCACTCACCAGGACAATACATTTTGTTGCACTGACAGAATCTGTTGCTCAGTTACCTTTTAAATTACAATTTGTATAAGTTATGCAGAATTGCTCAGTGGAAGGCCAATCTTTGGCAAGCACAAATCTGCAGAAAACCACCAGCTCCAGTAGTGATCCTTCAATATTTGAAGGTACACCCCTCCACCCCCCGCCAGTTTCCTTCAAATATGAACTCTGCTTTCATAGAAATAAATTGTTTCTAACAATATGCTACAACCCTGTTAAGCCAAGCAGGATTTTTCTTCTAGTACATATAAGTATGTAGAGACATCCTCTCTACACCACGCAATGCAAAAAGTAAAATCATGTTTGCAACAGACTGTATTCTGATTTGGCCCCGTAACTGTTTTAGTTAAAAAAACCAAAAACAAACAAAAAGAAAAACAAACTCTCACATAAACCTTAAAAATCAGCAGAGCTCTAGTGATTTACATTTCCAAAGGAAATACCTTTTAGTAATAATTGTCTGCAGCTGTTAAGTCCAAACATTGCAAATGTAAGAAATGAGGACAGAAAACTAAACAACGAGCAAGAATTACTTACTTGTCCAAACTGAGACACACACAACTCAAAAAACTTTATAAGCTTTTTAAAAATGTTTGAATTACCTGTGTGATGTCCTTGTTAAATATCAAAGTAGATTAGCTTGAACAAGTCCATTGGAAAAAGTACTACCTTAAAAATGCGTAGTTCAAAGCCTTATCTAAAAAGTATTTTCAGAGATGAAATTCTGCATCTCAAAGACATTGCATTATTCACAAAACCTTGCATAATGCTACATTTTGAAACACTGACATTGATCAGCTGTCAAAAGAAAACAGAGGTTGTTTGCATAATAGACACAAGTAAAAAGAAAAGGAAAAAAAATCACAGAACATGGCTATTTCTAAAAAACTGACTCTCAAAGTAGAAATAAAATTATTTCAAAAGGTAGAGAAAACAGTAAGGTTCAGTCAGACCTGTATTTTTTACTGGCAACAAGCACTGTGATTTTTTTTTTTAATGAACTCACTTGAGGGTGTGTAAATATTCCTAGCATTAATGATGCTTTATGCAGAGTAATGTAACAGCAGATTGAAGTTTGCACCCCCGTATTTTGATACGAACTATGACAGGGTATTTCCAAAAGAGTCCCTTTGACAGTAAATAGCTATTTTAAAATTTGTAATAAAAAAAATAATCTTTAAACAGTACCAAAACCGAGGTAAACCAAGTCTCAATCAGTGTAAGAAGACCTCTTCATAAAGGGAAGGTAAATCCTCCTTTGGAGTAGTTACAACAATGCACAGAAATGAGACCAGAAATACACACAAGAAGTTACAGGTCGGATTTACTGGAGTTGTGCAGTAGTTTCCACCTTATGGTAATTTGAAGATTGTAGTATGGACCCAGAAAAAGATTTCCAAAAAGACAAAATGCTGGGAGGAGACAGGAAAAAGTATCTGTTTTCCCACGCTGAGGATCTGATGCACTGGAACAGGCAGCCCTGCCTTCATCAGCTGTTAGCTACAGCGGTGGATGCACTTAGAACCAGAAGCCTGATGTTTAGACATCCCACCACTGACATCCTGTCTAGATCTGTCATGGCTCACTGTCTAAGGTCAGAATAAATAGGCATTTGGGGCAATTTCAACATAAGTTGTGTGCACAGAGGCCAGCTAATGAAGTTCAGCCTCACTTCTCTAATGCTCACGACCAGATGTAATACGCTGCTCTGTTCCGTGCATGCTGACTGCTATGCTTTGCTAGTTACAAGTACGACTTACTTGCACCGCATGTTTGCACAACGCTTCAGAAGCGTGAAGCATTAGAAATTCTAGAGTACAGTTAAACTTGACTGCAATTCTAGGGCTGAAAGACCTTAGCTTCTGGAAGCACAGATCAGGCCCTTCACCTCTCCAGTGTCCCATGCTATATACAGGTTTCTGTGCTTGCAACAGCCAGTGTGCACAACAAATAACATAGAAGTAATGCTCTGACATCAGCAATGAGCCAGGCTTTTCATTGGAGTCCAAGAGTCTTGTGAAAAATCTCAGTTCAACATGTAACTATTAGATTCTTAGTACACATCTAAAAGTTAGTGTTTTCCTTACAAATATATGGCACTAAGTGTAAAACTTTATGACTTATTCCAAACAGTGTACCACACTCCACAGCAAAGCTTTACAAAGAATCCTCTAACTCCCACTTCTTCTAAATATACAGCTGGTGGGAGGCCAGGGTGTCCATGAATGGTCGCACAAGGTTGTCTGTCGAGAAGTAAAAGACCAAGCCAAAGGTGATGGAGATGGGAAGAGCAGGCAGTGCCTTCTTAAAAACAGCCAGTAATAAAAGAGTTAAGCATAAACCCTGCCAGAGAGAAGAGAATAGAAAACACAAGGACATATAGTAAAAAGCCCAGAAACATATCTGTCATCAACAATCTAATATACAAACAATAAGCTATATACACTGTACAGCAATTGAAGCCTGCCTGAGCTACCTGGTGGCATGAAGTACATTTGTCCACAGCTTCACCTTTCACACAAGTTGGCCAGGTATTTTCCTCGGCCATCCTGAGCACAGCTCTCTGCTGAGAAAGTGGCATAAACAGCTAATGCTGACATGCAGCTGACCCCAAAAGGTTAATTTATTTACAGGTTATTTTACATTTTGTTCTATGCCATTATGTATGAAGTACTGATCCAGCAGATACAAGCACTTAAGTCCTGGTGAACTGCACAGATAAGCAGTTTCACTGGAGGACTCTAATACACAGCAGCATGTACTTCTAACACTTTCCCAGTTTGCAAGGTCTTTTGGGGTAAAAGAAGAAAAACAAAACATCTACTGCTGTTCTTTTGACTGGATTGCTTACTATGATAGGTGAATTCTGGTTTTATCTGGAGAGCAGGCCAAGATCTGTTTTTTTGGAGCACGTGTGAAAGCTTTTGTACATTTTGGGTAGACAGTACGGCTAAGTGCATTTAAGTATGGATTCCTTCTCTCATCTGAGCCCTTTTTAATTCCTCCATGATGACAAAACTTCAGAGACACTAGGCTCCAAAAAATATCCACTAAAGATCAGCAGACAGGATTTTTTCAAATTTAAAAAAAAAAAAAGTCAGTGTTTCTAGACTGTAAGTTTGATTACAGCACAACTGAGCCTGTAGCTCTGTTCTTGCACTCTCAGAGACCATATCTGGCCTACACCTGCTCCTTAGTTCACATCTACATTTAAAGATGCGCTCATTGCTGGGACACCGCAGGGCCACTTTTGGGAACCAGAAAGCCACATAGCACCAAAATTATGAAACTGCAAAAGGAGACAGAACAAAATTTTAACTGCACCATAAAAGAAACAGAATGGGGCATTTGGCCTCATGGGCAGACAAGAGAGAACATTTCCCCCAGTGAAGGGACCCTGTGCTGGACCCCAAGATATGGAGCTAGGTGATTCTACAGGTTTCTCTGACCTGTGAGGTAGGAAAGCTACACTCAACACCCTTTAAGTTAGCTCATTTCTCGTTCTCATGCTTTTTGATCCATGATCTTCACAAGTGAAAGTCACCATCTTTCACTGTCCTTGGGATCTAAGTGGGGAAATGGAGGCCCAAGAAGGACACAATAATTCATTTTCTTTTACCTTCTAAAAATCCTGCCATTGCCCTTCCGGTTAGTTTCCATGAGGATGCTGATGTAATCAGCAAGTTCCTACTGACTATTTTCTACCTAGGTGAAAGCTCAACAGTGTGTGGTCATTAGACCTGGCAGGATCAAGTCCTTTAGCAGTTACAGTACGATCATCGTCTGCTTTTACTGATAATTTCCATGGATTTTTAAGTCTCCTTCCTTCCTGTTTTTTCCAGCTCAAACACCAGAACAAGATCAGTCTTCATCCTCTTATCTAGGAGTTCTCCTTAGCATAAGGGAGTTAACCTTTTCAGCTACACTTCCTAATCAATGTGGAGTTCATAATACTGACTCTTGTGACAGACAGAAGTCCCCAACACTGAAGCAAACACACTAACACTTCAGCTGTAACTGTTCTCCTTGGGGCTGTTTCACCTCCACCATCTCCACACTTGGCTCTGCTCTGATGAGTCTGTATCATTCTGCTCCAGTGGCTGTTTAAAGCCTGTCTTTATAGACAGAGCACTGGGTGGTTTCTCCTGAATACCCAGCATGTTACCTGCAGTGATTCAGCAGTGCTCAGCTGCTGGTACTTCTGGCAACACTGCTGTGCTAAACAGGGTGTAACAGTTTTTAAAAGCTTGCTTCACTTACTATGAGAATGGCTACAAAGCAGGCCAGCGTGGTATTCCAGTCTCCACTAGCTGTGGCAGCTGCTTTCCCAACAAGCACACTGTAAAATATGAAGTCTCCAAGGCCCAGCTTCACACCCCCTGAGAGAAGTGGAAAAAGAAAACAAGTGTTAATTCTGCTCCTCCTGTTTCGCTTCCTCCTGAACAAATTCTTGTCCGCTGCAGAGCAGGTGAAGGTTCCTAGTCCTGGCTACCAACCTGGACCCTTAGCATCCCACACATTACTGAGGAGGCTGAGACTTCCAGTCCCCTCTCCTGCAGTTGTTTTTGCTCAGCCTTATTCTGAGGTGCTTCCCTGAGCTGCTTTACAGATGCATCAGCTGAGGAAGCGTGAGGATGGAGAGGGATGGGAAGCAAGGGGAAGAAGGAACTGTTTAAATTGTCCACACAGCCAAGAGATGTCACTGGAACCACAATCCCAGAACAGATTCTGCAGCAGCAAGAAGTAATACACACTCAGACTCAAGATCTTTGTTGCTCAACAAGTCACAACTCTTCAAATTAACTGTGATTAGACCAAACTAGGTAAAAAAGAGTGTTAACCATAATGAGTAGAAGCATCAGGCTCTGACTGTGACTGACTACACTGAAAACAAGGTATAAAGCTTCCCTTACTTTCCTCCTCCTCGAGCTCCTCTAAAGAAGTGACGGGGCGGGCTGGAACAGGACTCCTCCTCTCCGACATCTGAGAGTCTGCGTGTGAAGGGCTTCTGTGGTTCTCTCTCCCATCCTCAGCTTGGTTCCACAAAAATAGGCCAAGAAGAGCAGACAAAAAAAAAAAAAAAAAAAAAAAAAAACAAACCACACACACAAGGTAGCTACATTTATAATTGTTTTAATGCATGAAATCCACACTTCGTGAAGCTTCTCCAGAATGCATAAGCCCTTTGTTTTTTGGAGGCATGATTATCAGGACCAGTTCAAGCAGAGACATTTAGTGGCTTTGAGGAAAACACAGGTGTTATTTGAAACAGTCAGAAGGGTACACATTCACAGCTTCTTAGGCAGCTACCCAGGAGTTCAATGGCTTTAACAAATGAGTACATACGCAGAACTAAGCGTTGCTCTGCACAGGCTAGAATGACGAGTAAAACCAAGTAAAGTTAATATGCATTCCCACATTGTTATACCTTTGGGGTGGAGGTGCTCAGGTATTCCCTAACTGGTCATATGACAAAAATTGATGACTAAGAGGACTGCCATTTATGAGAAAAGTTCTGCCCTGAATCACATTGACATTAGAGCTAGGTGTTCACACATAGAAAGCAGACGTATTTCATTGTTCACAGATTTAATTTCTCCCCCCACCCCCACCCCGTTAAACACACCTAACAGAGCCCTTGGTAGTGCTTTTGGAAGCAGCCAGTCTGTGATACGTTACTCTATCTGACAGTTCCTATTTTTCAGAAGCCCTCATACAAACTTTCGAGTCCACGTCAGTCTGACAGGAGGCTGCTGCTACAAATGCAAGCAGACTGATCTGGAACACAGAGCTTCTACAGAGGCATTCTGTATACCTCAGCACGTAGTCTGTGCCTGCTCTGTGTCTTGTTTCAAAGCAGGATTACGTCCCTATGGTTTGTTATTACGCCAGCTACTTTACCCTGAAATAAGCAGGGTCTTCAGTTATCAAACCTTAGCATACATTTATTGCTTTAATTTAAAAAGGTACTGTCATCTCTGAAGTGCAAAAGGACCAGATGGGAAATCCTCCCAACACCACAAGTCAGATTTTATTCAATCCCCTTAAAACTGCAGTTTAACTTGCATTTCAAGATAAAAGCAAAGGCACACAAATTACCACAGGACCAGCTAGAATGTAAGCTTGGAACACATCAGCTGCTGTTGGGTAACTGCCCAAACCTAAGCCTTTACCCAAGGGTAA
Organism: Sagittarius serpentarius; assembly: GCA_034782735.1. Lineage (NCBI taxonomy): Eukaryota > Metazoa > Chordata > Aves > Accipitriformes > Sagittariidae > Sagittarius > Sagittarius serpentarius. The sequence continues at coordinate 15,160,195 of JAVKLA010000054.1, read as the reverse complement.
ATGTAAAGATGTTCATTTTCTTTGGCAGGGGAAGCCATATTGCACTTACAGCTAGGTAAAACCATGTCTGCTCCATGGCAGTGGCCTGAATGCAACACGCTGCAACACACTTAAGTTCACCAGCTCATTGACATTTTATTTATGAGCCTATGTTGTAATTTACCATCCCCAGCTAGTAAAAATATAAACCCCCACTAGACCACTTTCAGCTTTGACTTCAGTACATCTGAAGATGTGTGTTGAACAACAGTTCTGTTTGGTTTTTTGTCTGGTTGGTTTTTTAAATAAAAGCAGCCTGAATACTGGAGCTTCCTACATTGTCTGGTCATCTTTGCTGCTAGTTAGTTCCAACAGCAAGTTTCAGAACCAAGTTCTGCAACTAATGTAACAACACTGGAAAAAAATGCATCCATCAGGATTCAGAGGCTTACATTTACTTGCAGTCTCAAACATACATATTATTTCCATGGGACAGTGCTCTGTATAGAAGAGTGACATGCAAGCAAACCTGCATCCCACGTCTGCTGACTTGGTCCTCTTGCAGCTGTGTCTGGCTTTGCCATTCCAACTGTCCATATCATAGCGGCTAGAATAAAGAGCAGCTGCGTAAAACATCGGTCACTATAGCTCAGAGGAGCTAAGTATTTAGCTGTCCCTAAAAATACAAACTGTTGCCCCTGTAAATACTTTGAAAACACCCACTCATACTTGGTTTCCCTAGGCACTTACAAGGCAAAGTGAGAGAAAATTAAGGCAGTGCATCCATTCAGTTTTTAAGAAAGTCCCAGAGCACAAATAGCTAAGTCAGTATAGTCATCTCTGTAGGCTAAAGAAAGCAAAAATCCAGAACCGAGGGTCTTCATCTCCTTTCTTTTCTTCCTGATTTCTGGCTTTTCTCTTCAAAGAGAACAATTGCCCAGGAAATGATGATAGTACAAAAAGTAACCAAAGATTAACTTACACAGCTTACTCCTCATGTTCTGCTAAAGGTAAAGCACACAAGTGAGGGGTATGCAGGAGTTATCAGAGTGCTAGTTTTCTCTCTGCCCACTTGTTTTGGTTCTTTCCTGTCAAAATATTGGCTATTTCTGTTTTGGTTCCAAGAACAACTGAAGTATGTTTGGGGGTTTATTCTTGAGATGGATCCCTAAATTAAAAAGGAATACAAACCATTCTGAAATCACTGGAAAGGCACTCAAATCAGCTGTTTATTTAAGTGTGCATCAGTCTTCCTGTTTTTATAGAAGCTAAACTAAACAAAATAAGCCAAGGCAAACACAGTGCCTGCTACTCCTCTACCAGCTCAGCCAAGGTGATGTTTTTGCATCTAGAGGGAGCCACAGAATGTGGTCTCGCAATGTAGACACTGACGTTCTGCACAAGAACTTTTTGTTCAGTATTTATTTGTTGAACTGCATTCTCCTTTAGGGAAACTCTTGTTTGTTAACTAAAACATGTAAGAGACTTCATCTAGATTGTCTCAGGTCAGTGTAAGAGAATCTCCAGTAAAAGGGAGCTCAGCTGAAGCCAACAGAAACTCTGCTTGGAACACATAAAAGCATTTATATAACATTAAATGCTGGGGGGGGGGGCGGGGGGAAAAAGATCAATCAGGTTGTAGGCATCCTCAACTTAGCACCCAACATTTGGAAATACTCATTCATCTTACAAGCGATGTAATGAAAAAGTCATTGAGGTCCATGAAGCACTTGAGTCCAGCTCCTGTGAGTGCTGAGTCGCCTGCCTTCCAACTATCTTAATCTTAAGCACGTCTATACATTTGTGGATAAGGGCACTAGACACCATCATAGTTAAACAGCCCAAGAAAGCCAGGGAAGAGATGACTGATGTTGTTTGCAGAGCAATACCTGAATAGAGCCCTTTACAATGCAAGCAGCTGCACAATGAACGATAAAGCAAATATATTCTAAGCACTGCCATCCGTACAGTGCACAGAGCACAAGGGGGCTACAGGAAGAATGGAACCTCATCACACGTTTGAAGTGTGTCTATAAAGTGTACGCACAAAGAATAAGTGTATTGAAAGAGCATCATCTAATCACAGAACTTAAACACTACTGTCCGTGTAAAACAGGTTTTTGCACACAGAACAAAGGGGCATGTTCTGCACTGTATTCACGAAAGGATAAATCTACTTTTGAACATTTCAGCTTCACAAGGCAAATGTGGGCTCCGTTTGGCTAATTAGAGTTGGCAGCACTGTAACTGATAAACAAGGCTTTCTACAAATGGTCTGTTCCAGAACATAAATGCACACCAATCTCAAGGCAGGTAAGTAACTAAAATAGTGCTCTTTGGTTCGACACAGAAATAGGTTGCAAGTTTAATCTTGCTAAAAACATTAACATTCTAATCTTACTCACAGGAATATATTAATGCAGGAAAAATGGGCTCATTTCTCTCCTGTGCAGTTTCTACCAGCATTCTCAGTGGCCCCTTGGGACAGAGAACAGCCATCAGATCTGCAAAGAGAAAAAGGCCAGACAATCTCATCTCAAACTATTGAGCATATTTTACATTCTTTATCTTTAAAAAGCTATTCTCCCCTCAAAATGACATCTATCAATATTAACTGGATGATTTCCTGACTGGCAGTTTCTGCCACTTTGCATAACTCTAGCTGTTCTAGTCCCTGAAGATGTCATTCACTTAAAACACCACTCCCAAACCTTAATGTAGTAATAAGAGTTTTCATTGTGCTAATCCTATAAAAGCCTCTTGAGAATACATTATTTCTTTGAGAGCAGATGACAGCATTACATCGAGGTGTTAAATTTAATTAGAGGAGGACTGGGGGTACTTTGTTCATGTTCCACAATCCACCGCTACATACACTGACTCTGTGTTTCACAGGAACAAAGGCCTTTGGTCCAGTTCCTCATTGCCTACCCTCTCTCCTCCATCAGAGTTCCTCACTAATCTGAATGCTGCCTCCCAGCTACCTCTTGTTCTGCAGGTTCTCTTGAAACTTGTAACTCATACCAAAATCCATGATCTCTCGATAGCCGTAAACGAAACCTGCAAGACTATCAGGTTGCTACTGATAAAAATCCAACCACCCATACAAGCAGTTAGATGCGGTTCAGTACTTCCTTGACTTGGTGTTCCACTTTGAAAGACATGGTAGGAGTACAGTACCTACACAAACAAGTTCGCAAGAGACATGCCAAGGAGTCAACTTAATTGCCCATCTGCCTCTTTCTGAAGTTGTCAGAACCATAAAGTTGTTTTCTGAATGACATACGCAGTCCAGAGACTGCCTCAGAGTAACCTCTCTGTGAGCCACACCTTGAGAGTCACAACCCAGACTTACCATAGATGGAGATTGCACCTAGAATCACCCATGCTGACCACTCAGGTAGATATTTAATGAAAACCAATGCCATTAGAGCACTGATCATAATGAGATATGCTTGCTGGAGCTGCAAGGGACCTTTCCAGTGGATGCAAATCATTCCAACAGCTCCAAAATTCCAGATGACTAAGAACAGAGTGGGATAGTCCATGGCCACGTTGTATGTCTTCAATACTTCACTGGAATACAAGAAAATTTAGCTAAGCAATAGAAGAAACTGACACACAAAACATGGTACTAGTTGTAGTTAAACAAACAAGCCTCCTACGAGGAGGAAGGGGGATAGAAGCAGCTCTCATCATGAAAGGGGAACCTGCCTTGCAGCCAACTGCTGCTCTTAGCTCCCCATTCCTCCTGCAGGACATGGACACTCTGTGTGTGCAATCACCACACTGCCTTAGTCCTGAGGTCAACAGTGATTCCAAGGGTTTGAGCAGGCAGGATTTCGAGTCTTAACCGAACACAGGCTTATAGCTACATGACAGTCTGCAGCAAAGAAGTCATGTAAGTGCCATCCCACCAAATGCACAATGCGCACAATTAAAAATGAAAAGTTTTAACAAGTGTCACCTGCAAGTTAAAAGCTTGGTTCTGCCTGATCTGGGAGCTAAGGGAATGAGCTTGAAACAATGTAGTCTGAGAAAAAGGCAAGACAAATCAGAGAACCAACTCAGCACATAAAATTCCTTTCACTTGCTTTTCAACGTATAATTCAGGGCCCCTATACCACAATGTTCAGCCTGTTCACTTCATGCTCACAGTATCACTTCCCAGTGGTTTTTGTAGAGTAGGCACCGTAAAATCAGGCACTGCGATTCAAGACCTCATTTTCCATTTTTTAAAGTGAAAGCTATCTCATTCTAACAATTCTTAAACCTCCATTTGGAGAAGGGGAGACATTCCTTTCCTCGTTCAAGTTGGGGATTTTCTGCAAAGAGGTGAAGCAGCCCTGAACTGCCAGGTTACCTGCACCATTCCCACTTACCCGAGATATATGTAGGTAAAGAGGAAAAGCAGCATCAAAGAGGACAGGATCAGCCAGCCATGGATGAACTATCAAGGGCAAGAAGAGACAGTGATTGAAGGGGCTGTTACCCCTCACACAGGTCACAGTGCTGCATGCACTATTGACAGAGCCTCCTATTGTCCAACAGTCTCCTGCACTCCTCCTCCAGTTGCCAAAGACCCTGCCTTCCCCACTGCCAGTGAGGGACGACGGACAAGCAGTTGCTCCCAGTTCTCCCAAATCCTTTCATTTTATATTCTGTCCCTTGATGTTTGTTTTTGTTGGTTTGGTTTTTTTTTTTTCAGTCTCTTTCCTGTCCATTTCCATGGGTGTCCATACTAGCTGCTAGCTTAGACAGGTAAGCGCATTCTCTCTGCTTGGTGGGGAGGAGGAAGGGTTTGCCTAAAGCTGTACAATAAAGCCATCTCAGGACCAAGTTTAAAAAGCAGCAGTGGCCAGTGCTCAAATGTTGACCTGGTACCACATATAACAACTCCCTGGGCACCACAAAATCTGAATGCCTTTCCCTCCAAGCCTTGTCCCCTTCCACCAGGGCTCCACAGGCAGGAGGAATACCAGTTCCCACAAAGCTTGTCTGAAACTTCTTAAGAGAAGGCATTTGCAGTAAATGGTACAACTTAGTCCATAAGTACAAATGGCAAAACTTTTTGATCAGATGGAAAAGACTCAGACCTGACTAACACAAAGTAGCTGGCCTCGTTTTTAAGAGCCTACCATTAGTGAAAAAATAACAGCAAAGCGTATTCAGGGACATAGCTCTACCACCACTAACAAAGGCTTCTGTACAATATGATTCTTGCTGTGACTAAGATGTGGACTAGCCAGTGCAGTGCCTGTATTTCTCAGTTACACTCAAGCCCCACTGGAACTCAAGTCACAGCATATAGGCGGAAAAGGCTCCGTCATGAATGCTTTACCTTGTAACAGCGATATTTATAGAGCAGAACTAGGAACACAGTCATTACAACGATGACGCTGATCATTATGATGGTGTTCAACACCGAGTTCAAGAGACGCTGGCCCACAGACGGGGTATCCTCGCTGAAAGGGGTGTAGATCCTGCAGTATAAAGCAAAAGCCATATGAAGTATATATATTCTCTTCTAACTAACTGCCCCAAGATAAAACCAAACCTTTCTCTGTGGGGGAAAGAAAGTGAGGAACAATTGCCAAGGACAGCAAACATGAGATATAGCCTCTGAAGGGGCTGGGATCCAGTTAATTATCAACTCAAGCTTAGTGGTCTCTATCAAAAGCACATCTGTGGCTGGCAGAGCTCTAAACAAAAAGACCTAGAGTATAAATGACTTCATTTAAGTTTAGTAACTTCTCTCCAGGCCACGAATTTTTATTGCATGCTCTGGATCCTCTCCATAATAATTATAAGGATACATCCCATGTGCTGTCCTGAAAGGGGGGGCCCTTTCTTTCCACACTTGGTAGGAGCATCTTGGACTCTTACTGCTTCTCATCAGCCTGCACACCACCGCCACTGCCCCACCTGTTTCCTTTGGTTCAGTTCAAGGGACCACAGTCCCCATTTCTCCACCCGACATGCGAAGCACAGTTAGAGCCCCAGGAGTGCTCTCAGGCACAGTCAGCAAGAGCTGGATGGAGTTACGTATCCACACCATGAGTCTTTAGGAACCAGAAATGTCATCAGGAAATGAGACACTCATCCAAATGAACATGCTGTTCCCTGACTGCTGCCAGCTAGTGAGTGAACAGACTAGGAGTTCAGCCTGGGCCTTTTATGCTGCAGTATGACGCAACTTCATTGTTACACCGCTCACAGGCTTTGCTTAGGGCATCCTAACGACAGTGCTAACGAATCAGTATAATGCAGGTATGGAAAAACTTACACAGATTAACGTAGCATACTTTACTAAGATCTTTGTATGTTTACACAGCCACTTTTAGCTGTGCAAAGGTTCTCCCAACCTGCCGAGGAAGCACTCAGCGTGCAGATGCGCGTGCCTGGAATGTATGTGTAAAGCTAGGGATCCCATGTACTCAGAGGCTGTTTTGAAGACCCCACTTACAGCTGCCCGTTTTTCTCCGTATAGAAGCGCACTGACTTTATGGTGGCGACGACAACAATCATACAAAGGGTGACAGGCACAAAGAGCATGATTACATGCTTTGCTCCATATTTCAGAGTCAGTTCCTCCTCTTCATTTTCCAAGGTGCTTTCTCTCTCTGGAACACCCGAGTCAGACATTTCCCCATCAGCAATATTGTTAGGGCTATGGCTGCTACCTGTTCGCCTCTTCTGAAAAGAAATATTAGGAAATATATGACACTTCTTTTATTTGTGTTCAAAGCTTTATTCCATCATATTTCATGAGGCTGCTGTAGGCCACCACAGCATAGCAACTAACTCCTAATAGAAAGGTACCAAACAGGCTGCAATGGAGTTTTTTAAACCAAAACAATTAATATCTAAGGGCATCTTCAAGTGCAAATATATAGATGGACACATGCACATGAAGGGCAAGATGCCCAGAACTGAGACAGAAGAAATGTCATCTGAGGTGGCATGAGCTTGACCAGTTCCTCCCCCCACAGCAATGCTGTGCTTGCTTTACTCTGCTGCTTCGCTGGCAGCAGGACTAGGTTCTGTTCCAACATTTGCTCCATTTGGCCAGGGCAGACAAAGGGTTTCTGGCAAAACAAGAAGGCTGAAAAGGATATCCTGCAAGAGTCATATGTGCATCAGGTCCTGATTAAAAGCCCGTATCTTTACCAAAAGGAAGGAAAAGGGAGGAGCGTATATGGAGAAAAGGGGGAAAAAGTCACAGTGGAGGAAATAGGAACAAGCACTGCTGCTGCCGGCTGAGGGTGACACCAGAGAAACACCACTGGTCAAAGCCAATCCTAGAAGCCAGTCTGCTGGGAGGGATTGAGGGGTAGCAGGACTACATCTATAATCACACCCCATTTCTTTACTCCCCAGGAAGGACGCACACCTACCCTATGTGCCTGCACTTCCCCTGCTTCTGAGGCTTGCAGGCCATCCTGGTAGGAGGGTACTGAAGGGCTCTCTGCAGACATCAGGGATGTTCTCTCATTGCAGGGCTCCTCCTCGCTGTCCGAGTTGTTCATGAATGTGATCATCGTCGCTTTCCTAGGGAGCGCTCAGGAGGGGCACAGCCAAGCACTACTCAAGGCTGAGGGGACAAGCAGAGCAGAAGGAAAAGAGAAACAGTGAACACCGCAGTGCAAACAACTGGAAGTCTGAAGAGGAGGCACAATTTCAGCAGGGAGGCTACAGCACACTATGTAACTCCATCTCCCTCTAACAGCTGATTTAGCCTGCTGTCTCCCCAGGCATGACAATCCGTTCAGTTGAAGTCAGACCGACTTTTGCAGTCAGTGAGAAGAACAAAATGCAGCATTGAAGCAATTTAATACCTTTTCTTTGCCACAGCTTTCACAGTTGCTGCGTCCATTTTCCCTCTTCCATTAGTACACCTTGACTTTGACACAGGAGGTTTCTCAGGGCTTAGTGTTTGTTTTGCATGGGCCAAACAAAGCTTCACCTCAAATGTTGGCTGCCTGCTAGAAAGCTAAGAGAGCTCAGCTCTTACACAACATTCCCGCAAGCATCAGCAGGTAGCAGAAGTTTCTTAGTAACCCAGAGCCTCGGCTTTACATAAGCCACTAACCAGGAGTTACATGCCATCTTCCCCATTATGACTGTTTATTAACCAGATAAATTTTATAAGCAGTTCTTCTCTTTGCCCATGGACAAGGAGAGGTTTGTGTAAAAATGGAAAGACCCGTTTCCTTAGGTGATCCGCTTTTTTTTTCCTTAGGTTGCCTTGCAATTAAAAGCAAAACTACTTGAATGGCCAACTTGGGAGTGTAAAAGCGTGGGCTAGAAATGTTTGGCCTCTTTCCACCTACTGCTGTGCAGAGAAGCAAGCAAAGCAGTGGCAAAATGCAGAAAAGAAAGGAACAGCTCTTCTTTCTAGACACCAGAGAAAGGAGGTACACTACCCTGGATGCTGCAGAAGAGCCTTAAAGCCAGGATTTCAGGAAGCTCTAAAGGTAACTGATAGGAAAATTCCTTTTAGCATTTATTAAGTCAGCTTAACAAAGCAACTGGAGTAAATAAGGATAATTCAATCACCTTCTGATTCTCAGCCACCTGTCCATAAGCAAAACCAGACCTCTAATGCATTGTAAAGCTGTAATAACTACAAGAACACCTCTCCTCTGCAGTATTCTACCCAAGCCCGTGTGTCTCAGGAAATATATTCAACTCAGAAGAGGAAGCTGAAGAAGCCATGTGACTTGGACACAATCACTTAAATCTAAATCATGCATTCACAGTCCATCCAGTACACTGTGCTGTCTGCCAGCCAGCTTGAGAGGTCAGAGTGGATACTTTGAAGATGTGTGAGATATTCTTGCTTCTCACTAAAGAAATTTAAATTCACTTTGGAGGAAGGAAAGAGGGAGGAGTGGGAGATTCCCCTTTCTTTCACAACCTTCTCAACACATCTGTCACCTTCAAGAAATTTTAGAAGGTCAACTCAATCTGCCCAAGTGAAACATTTTTCAGACATCTGCTCCTCCCCTGCCTTCTCCTCAAGCTTTTTCAAATAATTTTGTTCCTCTTTTAGTGATGAAAGTGGTCCAGTTATGGGAAACAAAAGCAAGGGTAGCCCTCAAGCCAGGCCTGTCAGCTTCACAGTAATACTGTGTTCTTACTGAGTGAGCTGCCTAACACCTGCGCTTGTGTGCTTATTTCTTACAGAGCTCAAAATTTCTCCACACCGGGTGCTTAACACACTCTTCCGACTGAGCATGTGAAGGCTCACAATTTTCAGTTGAGAGCCTAGATTCTGGTTCAGTTATAGGATTTAGGCCTTTAAAGAAGTCTGAATCTGTGAACAGGCTAAGGTATGCATGCCACAGGATCTGTGACGCATGGAATTTAAATAACTCTCAAAACCTTCTGCCCATGTCACAGACCAGGGAAGAAATAAAGACAGATTTACTCTCCGACAGTTTGGGACCAATATTTAGGTTTTAACAACCCAGTGAAAATATTAAAGAACTTTTTCTCCCAGTATTTAAGGAACTGCCACACAATTTTTGCTATACGAACAGAGCAATTCTGCAGAGGATTTAGAAAGGACAGCCAGTTAGCCTACTTTCAACACCCTTATTATGCCCACTGGAGGAGTTAAACCAATGGCAAAAACACAGTGCTAATTACTAACCTCCATGATTAAATGGAAAAAGAATCTCGTTGTAATACAGCCATTTTTAAACTGGACATTTTCTGCTATTCTCCCTCAACAAGGATATGGACAAATTCAAAGATGCAACTACTTCTGGTGAGCAGGCAGGCAGACTCAGACCTGAATACAGCTTTACTGTCCCTTGTTTACAAGGCTGTTGTTTCAAGCGAGGACTGACACAGACAGACCCCAACGTATCCAGGATTTTACAGGAGCTCCTGTGGCAACCAGACCTCCACAAGTCCTCAGATGCTGTACTCACAGCTGCCTTAAACTGACCTAAATATGTGGTCCTGCCAAAGGGGTTGTCCCATCTCCCTCAGTCTCTCCAATGCCAACACCAGGCGCTCATCAGCTGTCTAGCTCTTTTGAAAAGACAGTAGGCACTTGTCTTCCTTGGCTTTCACAAAGCCAGGTTCCAGCAGGGCTGGCTCCCAGGCTGGCTACGCGAGCAGCGCCAGCGCCCGTGCCCACATGAGAAAAAGGGAGCGCTGGGCCATCCCCCTTCCAGTAGGGTCAAGCCTTATGGTGGCAAGCCCTCTGCTCGCTCCCACACAAGCAGCCCACCCCCACCTCACGTCTGTGACCCCTATGGCAGCGTGGCTCTCAGCCACGCAGGGGTCTCCGACACACAGTTTACAGAGGCAGGAACACTGGCCCTCCCGCTCTGACCCACCACGCGCCCAGCAGGGAGTTTTTCTAATGCCACTATTTATTCATCAGATCTGCACTCTGAATTGGCACCAAGGCCGTGCTGGCTGCTGGAGAGAGCTTTGGTTTAAGCAATCTGTCCTTCAGGGGAGGAAGGACTGACCTGGTTGCTCTCACACCCATGTACTCAGCACAACAGCACCCACTGGGCTGAGCAGAGGGAAAGAAGAGAAAGCCTCTGCCCTGAGGGCTTGCTTGCCAAACAGAACAGGAGCCACAGAGCACCAGGCAATCAAGAAAGGAGTGTTATAAAGCCCCACTGTTTTCTGATATCATTTCATTGGTTCAACTAAGGGAAGGGGCCTTGCGGAGATGATTTCTGCCTCCCAGGGATGCTGGATACGCCATAATGGAAAGAACAGGAACCTTCTTTCCTACTCATATGCATGACACGAAACACATCAGTGCATACTGACTGCGTTTTCCTAGGCTGAGCTGAAAAGGGGGAAGGACAGTTCAGGAAAGGAAAGCATAGAGAGCAGAGACAAGCACACTTCCTTTCTGCTACAGCAACAGGAGGAGCTTGGGGTGGGGGGAGGGAATGCAAGCTGTATCTATATTCATAGAAAGCTATGGAGCACGGTCTACCAAATACAGCAAAAAAAGGAGAAAAACAACATATGCCAGACCATCATCGAACTGACTCAGTAGGTTGCAGGGTATCAGGCAAGGTTTTCCTCTTTTCCTGTGTGGATGGATTCAAACCATTAGGTCCCATTCAAAAAGCATATGATGTTTAAGAGCCAAGAGACCAGACTCTCAAAGCCGTATGGCAAAAATGAAAGAGGGCAAAAACTAGGTCAGTAGTAAGTGCTTCTTTTAACTGAGCAGCTGAGGTGGGAATACAACAACTCCTGCTTTATAGCAGTCTCATGAAGCCTGCAAGAAAGCAGGAGTCACCGTTTCTCTCTTTCCAGATGCCCTTCATGCAAGGGACCTCCTTCCTCAACTGTGATAAATCAGCTTTATGGATTTTGATGAAACTGGGCCAATTCTCACTAACATTAGGATCTAGCCCCGGTTTGCCTTTTAATTTCATGCTGCAACATCACTGTGCTGCAAACAAGCCTAAATCCTTTGCTTTGCATTTCATCCATCACAAAATATACCAGCACAATATACAACACAGAACAGTTGCTATAGGCTGGCAGAATACTTAATAATCCACTTGAGAGCTAAAATTCCTGCTTGTATGTACGGGATGGCAATTAGATGAAGAGAATTGGTTTTTCTTTGCTATATTTAGATCAAGAGAAAGCTTTAGGCTGACACTGACAGCCTGATGTTCTCCTAAGTTTCGGCTGTAGTAATCACTGTGTTGGTAAATACAAAGAGGAGGAAAAGACTTTTAAGGAATCCTAAGTGGTGGGGCCAAAATTAGGAGGAAAGATTTCCAGGTTCTTGCCAATAAATAAAGCCAGAATGTACATGCTGCCAAAATGAGAGGGGCCTTAGAACACACCATCTCTGTGGTCAAAAGATAACTAACAAATGCTGTTCACTTTCAAACCCAGAATGCAAAAATAACAAAACACAAGATACCATGGGAAGCTGTAGAGATTTGTAGCCCTCCTTCTCCATTTTAGGGCACGCCAACACAGCTGAACTAGCACTGCTTTCTTTTGTCCCACAAGAAAGGCACAAGACATAGCCTCAAAGGGTTATTTTGCTGGCAGAGCTGACACCAGACCCTCCCCAAGAGCATCAGAAGGATTATTTTGCCAGCGTTAAGCCCAAAGATGCTAGCAGTCATCTTCTCCTTACAGCATAAAGGCGCCACAGCCCTGCAGACCTACTTACACCAGTAAAACCTCAAAGCCTGGGTCAGACTTCATGCGCAGAAGCAGCTACTCACGTTGGTCCTAACAGTGCCAGGGGCATCTGAGCCAGCAGGTGCTGGAGGTGACACACCGGGGACACCCAAGGACACTTGCGTTGGGGCTGGGTTCCCGTGTCCTACCCGAGTGCCTGGGGCACCAGGGGCAGCCAGCCACGGGCACACGGGTACGCACCGGGGCTGCGGGGCTGGCTCAGCTTCCCTGTCCGTTCAAGCACACGGCCAGCCCGGCCACGCACACAGCAACTGGTGGAGAGAAAGAGAAACAACAAACATTAAAAAAAAAAAAAAAAAGAGACCAAAAAACCCATTGCCAGGCAGAGATTTTGCAGGAGGCCAGAAGGAGACCTTGCACCCATGCAGGCATCTTCCCCACCTGCCCTTTCTAATGCTTAAAAATCCGGTTGCCATTGAAGGTGTGCCGGCAGCGCTTCCAAATGACATCCCGGATTGCAGGCAGGAATGCCACCGCCCAGAAGAAAAATATATGTATTTGTATTTTACGCATATATAGACACACAAAATCATACATTAAAAGATAAATTTTATAAACACATATAGTACGCATTTATATAAAGACATACATATATACGTGCATACACACGTATATATATACACCTATAACTTTCACCAGAAGGAGCCAGCAAAGCTGCCGGACCTCCTGCCCCCGCCCCCAGCCTCTCCGCCGGGCTCCGGCGTGCAGCGGAGGGGCCTCGCACGGCTCTAGCGGCGCGGCGACCCCGAGCCCCCGCGCGAACACCGGCCACCGGCCGGGCCTGAGCCCGTCCCGTCCCGTCCCGCCAGCAGCAGTAGCAGAGCCCGGGCCCGGCGAGGCAGCCTGAGCTGCCGCCGTTGCTCTTTACCTGCTCCCGGCGCGACACGGGCTCGAATCAACTCCGCTCCTATTGGCCACGGCGCACTGGCCCTAACGCTGGCCGGAGGGGGGGAGGGCGCACCCACCGATTCGCCGCAGCGGCTGCCGCTCGGCGGGTTCCCCCTCACACTAGCCACCCTCCTCCAATGGGCGAGAAGGGTGGGAAGAAGGACGGCCAATAGGAAGGCGGCTCTTCCGTGCCTGTCCCTCCGGCAGGGAGGCAAGCTGTGAGGTGGCGGCCGCCGGTGGGTGAGCCGCCATAGTGGGGCGGTTGTGGGCGGTGCCGGGGGCTCTCGGGGCGGGGCTTCTCCCCTCAGCGGCAGCGAGGGAAACCGACGGCTTGGCTTGGCTTGGCTCGGCCGGGGCCCTGCTGCCAGCTGCCGTTACGTGGGCAGGCGCTGTGGTAGGGGGCTCTGTGGAAACACTAAGTGTGGAGATAACGAGAGTGAGCTGTCTGGTAAAGCACCATCAGCTTCCCATCAAGCTTAGTGACTGCATCCTCACAGTTGCACACGTGAAATTTATAATGCCAGTGAAAGGCAATTTTAAAATAATTGCCTGAAAATGCCTGGCTTTGCACGTGTAACATGTTTTTACAGACTCTGTAACTAACTGAGCCACCGGTGGTTTTAAGGCATTTAAATGCTTATCAACGGCCTTCGGTAAATGGGAAAGCTATGCGAGTGTGCAGATCCTGACTGAAATAAAAAGGTAAGGGGGAAGCATGGAGGAGTAGATGGAGAAACCAGAGGAAACGGTCAAAGAATGGTTCTTTTGGAGTTGTGTCTGACCTCTACGCAGTTTATAGGTCAGAGGGGTGAATAAAGGAAAGTTACAAACATTTTCACATTATTTGCTATGGGTGTGATAAGTTTTTAGTCTCAGAGTGTAACCTTTTTGTTTAAAATTAAAAAAAAATCTAGCATGATAGTAAGGAAGATAATCCTGTAGACAGATGAAACCATTCTTCAATCAGCACACAAACCACTCCTGTGCCTCTGTTGTTCCCACCACTCTATCAAGCAACAGTTAAGTGAAATTAAGATTCTGTCAGCTCTGTAGCACTTGCTCATCATCTGTGGGGGCAGAGACACGAACTGGAGTCATGGTAAATTCTCTCTGCTGCTGTTGTCACTTAGGAAGAACCTCACACACAGACACAGGGAGTATTTGCAGCAGAGCTTCATGTTCCCATTTGCTTCATGCCAATCTGTGATGATCTCGCATACAAAAGGAATGAAGAGTAAGATGGCAATGAAGGAGACATGAGGTACAGTAAGTGGACTGCCCTGCTATATACAATTAGACAAAATGGAATTTTTTGCAAATTCCAGGTTGAAGTTGGCCATCACATTCTTTTCCCCAAATTTCGTGCACAGTATTGGTGACAAGTGATACACCTTCCTCATACCTGTAATCCTGATTTTGAGCCACTTTACATGCAGAAATAAGTTACCTGTAAAATTCTTCAGAGCCCCAGAGAGTTGCCTATCAAAGCATGGCCAGCTGTCCTTTGCCAAGGTAAAGTCAGTCTAGGAAAACTGATAAACTGTGTGCTTGGCTGCGTTCTTCACTAGCAGAGTATCAGAGCTCTTTGTAATAGGTTTCTCTCAAAGGCTGTGTCGATCTTTGGTCTTTGTGCTGAGCTGTTGAGTTCCTTTTCACTGAACACTTGATCCAGCTGGAGGTTTTTTTAAATGGGAATTTCTCTGACTATTTGAATCCTTTGCACATTGTATGCTCAGCTGCTTGTCAAGTTTGTTTAATATTAGGAGAAGGAGCAATTTTGGTTGCACTCAGATTTTCCACAACTGACAGTTTTACACCTCTTTACTTTTATGTGGAGCTTACATATCTGACACACATTTGGGATAATGGTAAAAATATTTGTCTGTTTTAAAGCATTTTACATCTTCAAAGCCAAAGCACTGACAGTCTGAACTGCGCTGCTCTTCACCTCGCTGGCAGCCGGCCAGTCCATCTGAGCCTGCCCAGAGCTATCACTGAGCCAGCAACAAGCATGTTCCAGTGAAACCCCTGGCCTGCCATAAATCTGTGCAGGCAATAGATAAATTGTTCTTGGGCTCCTTCTTCTAGGGGCTGAAGGGATGAGAACTGGTTTTACGAGCCCAGCTGGCCTTTCTCAGTAGCTTTAGAAGCTAAACTTGCAGCTTTTTTCCTCTCTTAAAAATGCTGCTCTTGAGTATGAAGGGCTCTGGGAGAAGACTACATTAACATAAACTACACAGGTGTCTGTTCAGGTCTCTGGCCTGAAGCTGAAAGACAAATCCCTTGCTTCTCTCCACGTTCTCACTGCATCCTCTCTTTGCTGTCACCCTGTTGGACAAGTGCAAAGAAGTGTAGGATTTCTGCAACCTAGCAAAGGGGTTTTGGAAAAATTAAATCTACTGCAACCTTCATGAAAGCACAAGAACGATGGCACTGGGGCCATGGGTACGTGAAACCCAGCTGTCTTTCTGTGAATGCGTATTCTGCCTGCCTCCTTTGTAGTTTTGCAGAAACAAAAATCTAGCTTAACTCAGTGTTCCTCTTCTGTACCCTAAAGTGGGTAATAAGAAGACAAATAGTTGTTTCAGTCTCTCCTTTCTTGAGAGTTACTACCATACAGCTTTCAGTCAGAATGTCCCTTCACATGTTTTTTCCTAGCTGCATCACATGAGAAGCACCTGACCTGAGAGAAGGTTAAAAGACTCTTTGAGCAAAGCCCCACGCTGTATTCATATGGCCGTCAAAAATATTTCTGCTTTTTTTTTCTCTTCTTTAAACAGATCTGTGAAGTCATTTCCTTGAAGGATCTCTCACAGATAATGTAAAGTATGCCTGTTCCTAGGAAAAACATGTGACAAGCTGCATCGCAGCTTTTTGACTTGGGAGATCAGTGTTTCTTGATGGAAGCAACTGTCGCCAGGCTGCTGGTTGTTCTGAAGTACATAGGGACATCCTCCGGGATTGCCCTTATGTGCTCCATTTTCGTACTTACACGTTTACAGTAGGAGATCTCAGGGAGGTTTTGATCATAAACTGTTACAATCTTCCAAATATATCCAAGGAACTGTGACTATTTTATTTCAGGAGGTATAAATAATACCCGGAAATAGGACTACTGACACGAATTCAAACACTGAGATGCTCCCTTGGCTTTCGAATGGAAACAGACACAACACCATCTGTCAAAATAACATTAAAACTTCTTATGCTTACACATAAGATATGACTAGGGTCAGACCCAGCATATCTGAGGTTTTATGCTAGAATAAACAGTACTTTCCAAGAGTTTCTCGGTTTATTCCACTCTGTAAATCTGCAGTCCCTCAAGGATAGGTCATTACTGAATACCAAAGTAAACATTTTTCTCATAACTGATGGAGGCCTGCTCTTTCACAAGATCAGTTAGCCTGCAGCCAGGGCTTATGATGGAGTGCCATGTGTGGATGGGTATCATATATTGGTGTCACACTTGTGTGTTGATTTGTAAAGAGTGATCCCACATTGGTGTATCCATGAAGCCTCAGATACAACCAGACACTTCAGACTTACGCTCCAGTACTGAAGAGCATGGCATATCCTTCTGTCTAAAACAGAGATAAAATATGGATGTAAAGTCCTCCAGACTGTAGACTACTGATCTGACTCTTGGAAGCACATCTATGTCGTAAGGGGATACTAACCAGTCGTGCCGTGAATGTTCATTCAGTACGTCTCCCGTGGTGTTGGGTAGACCTGAGATCATCTCACGGCTCATTCATTCCAGGGTCTGTAGCATCACAGAAGCTGTGTAGATGACTGCTTACTAATGTATGTAGAAATGAGCTAAACATGAGACCCAAATCAAACAGACAAGGCCAAGGTGGTGGGAGGAGAACAGGAATTAAATCTGGTTAAGTGTACAGCCACAAAGCAGTCAGTGATGCATCCCAGTCAATGCAATGCCTCCAAAGTCTTGGTTTTAAGCACAGGTCCTCAGCAGGCCCATTGAGCAGGAGCAGGAGTGCTGCAATGGGAGTGCCCTGTGCCTGCCTGGGAGAAGGAGCACAGCTCCTGCTGCCATGATGCCCTCTGGACCACTCACGGTCTCATTCAGGCAGTTTCTCCTGCCTCCTTATGTATGTGTTTTGTACAGTTTTGCTAAAGAATCAAATATCTCTTCAGGAGACAGACAGACCAGCCTAAAGCAGTATTATACCTTTAAGGTTGTTGGTATCTCTTTGGCTTTGCAGATCTTGGGACAAATCCCTCTGACAATCCCAGGCTTCGATAAGTCAGCAGACCTGTTCATGTGACTTGGAAAATGATGAGTTAACACTGCTCTGCTCTGCTCTGCCTGAAGTCAATGACAAATAAATAATGACTTTAACTGAAATGAGGTCAGTCCTGGGAAAAAGGGAAATACATGTTTAACATCTTTTAAAAACGCACATGACAAAACAAGACATTCTCCATAACTATGCAGATGAACCTGTATAATTTACTTGGGCCCTCTGCTGGTAGACATCGTGGGGAGGACATGGGTAAGGAATGTCAATTATACACTGATATTCAAACAAATCTTTCCCCGGTTGCATTTCAAGGAGGTTCCCTCCTCCGCAGCCTGTAAAAGAGAGCCTTGCTATATACACTAGGGGGCAGAGGCCGCCTATGCAGGGACATCTCGCTCTTTAACATCGATCATCTGCAGTCTCAACTCTGTTAACGCTGTGTGATAATCCTTTGAGGGGATTTTTATTGTAATCAGATTCCTGCGAAATACATTAGGTGCTTCTATAGCCCTCTGTGGAGAATTTATCTGTGAAATGTCTTGTGTTGCAAAACTCCCGACACTACCAGAGCAATTGTTTCGAAGCCACATTGGTTTGCTAAATTCCACCACACTGTTCAGGTACTCGGATGCAGCCCAGCTTGTCTCTGCTGGCACAGTTGTACCGTGACCCGTCTTCCCATTGCTGGAGCTACAACTGTAGCAGTAATGGCAAGAAATCTGAGAGAATGTAGGCAAAGATATATTTTTCACTCCCCTAAGGGGTAAGGGGAAAAGCGCCCTATTTTGATTTTTGTTTAAAAAAAAAAGCAAGGCTTAATTGCTTTCTGTTTCTGAACTTCACTCATGTACTCAAGTTAAGCAGCAGTTTTCCAAAGAATCCATTGTCATATTTCTGCAAGCCTCTCTGCACAGAAGCACTTAGAATAGTTTATCTTACTAACTTTTAAAGTAAATTAAATAAGTTTATTTTAAACCCCTTCCCCTTCAGCAGGAGTGGCCATTCCTAAAATAGCCTTTACTGGCATTCAGTTTATTTAACTTTGCAGTAACATCATTTAATCAAACCTTAAATTAGGTTTTGAACCAACTTAGTTAAACTGGTTCAAGCCAGTTTGATTTTCAGTTATGCAGTAACTGAAGAGTTTATTACATTTTAAGATAATTGAAATAAGAGAGTTCATACAGGGATTTTTCTGCTGAAAAACAAAGCAGTTTTAAGGCATATCTACAGTTAAACCACTGTGGCTTTTCAAAACCTTGAGGCTTTATTTTTCCTCTTGTACAATGAAACTGTAACTAAGTTGAAGAAAAAACCAAAAGATTTCTTTTATGTATCTGGGAGGTTCAAGCATAGATCTCAGATTAAGGAAATAACAATAACTAGTACCGCCTCATCTTCTTCTTTATGACTTACCTCCTTTCTTCCCCATGTGACAAGCACCAATTGCTTCAAGAAGAACTTCAGAAGTTAATTCTCTGTTTCCAGAGCAGCAAAACTTCGCAGGCATTATGGGTGACACTCATCCTTGGTCAAAAACGGTCTTCATGAAACACAGTCATACTGCAACTCTCATAGATGGGCCAGAGTTGACTGGTGGTGGTGGATAATCTCTATCCATTTGAGTCTGTCTGTATTGTCTCCCAAAGCCCAGGTAGAGCCTGGAGATCATTTCAGCCAGGGCTGGGTTGATGTACAGCTGCTATTTAACAGCTCACATAACAATATACAGTAGTCAAGGAGAGAGAAATGAAAGAGAACGGCACACAGATCTGACATTGTTAAGGTGAAGTGAGCCTGGCAGAAAGTCATTACCCAATAGAGAATTACAGAGGAGAGGACGTTGCAAATAAATAAACATCATAGACATGCATTTGAATACAAGCTACAGGTTTTCCAAAATGTCTGTGGTATCTGTGGATGTTTATTTGCTTTTTCCTAAACCCACATGAGGAACTGGATATTTGCACAATTAGGAACAGTGTGGTCCTAATACAAGGAGGAGGGGAAAACAGCAGAAAAGACAATGCACTGTGATAGACCTGAGCAAAGGGAGGCGTTGCACCAGCATTTGGATCAGTGCTCAGTGATGCAGTCTGAATTCCCTGACTCTGGCCATCTGCAAAGCAGCACTGTGAAAATCCAGACCTGGGGCAGGCAATCTGCTTGGTTTCTGCTTGGTTCAGCCCGGAGCTTTTCCATGCTTGAAATCCTTGGTAAAAGAATACTGCTGCTCTGTGGACACATTGCCTGACAGTCACCAAGCAGTTAAATTCCAGCATCTGTGCTGTCACTGAAGGCAGCATAAAACTCGGCAAGACAGAGGGTGGGTGTAGTGCTGTCAGAAGAGCTGCAATACCCATATCCAAAAGAAAAATTTACAGTTCTTCATGACATGTAGGGAAGATGCAGTTTCCTCATCTTCCCAATCAAGTCAGGTGAGTTTACTCATGCAAATGTCAGGAAAAAGCAAAGGCAACTCCACAGATACCTCCATGTTATTTGTGGACAACTTACAGCTTGTATTCAAATGCACATACAAAAGCTATGGTAAGTAATGTCAAAATCAGATATATTCTTTAAAAAGAAGAAAGATGCCTTCACTGTAATTTAGAAAAGGAAACAGTAATGGTGGTGACTTTCTGTATGAGCAAGAGTAGCATATGAGACACCAACATTTCCCATGTACTCATTTCAAATGCTGAATCTGAGACACTTTGGGCCTCATTTTACACATGCTGAGCAGACAATATTCCGTACTTCATGAAAGTCATGAGGTTCCTGAAAGTCATGGCTCAGTCCAGACTGGTTTCATTTTAGACATGCAGAAACAGAGACACCAAAATTCACTGGCCAGTTTTGAAAACGTTAGTCTTTACCTCTCCCTGCCTTAGTTTTCCATCTGCATGGGAAAGATGATAATTACCCTGAGTGAGAAGTGCCTTGAGGCACCCCCTTCCAGGGAGCGGGTAGCAAAGTGCCATGGTGTCGTTAATGAAGACGAGCAATGCCCACTGTACTGCACACAATGCCAATGCTTAGATCATTTCTCACCCACCTCTGCTTTCCTCCCTAAGCTGCATTTCTGTCTCCTGTGTCTTTCTCAGAGCTTTTCACACTCCTGTTTATTTCAGCATTTATACAGGAGGTTCCATAACCACATCAGATTCATTTCATTCTTCCACCCAGTGCAGCTATCTTGAATCATTTCACCTCTTAATTTCTTGTCTCAGAAGGCCAGTGTGATGCTTTTTATAAGCTCAAAGTCTACTCTGCTTATTCAGGGAAGATTTCTTGTGAATGTTGAATCAAGTCCAGCCTTCAGATCCCAATCCATAGCTAAACAGTCAATGCCACAGCAGATGCACTCAGCAGGTGATGGCAGATGAGTTTTCCTAGGCCTTGAAAAGATGAACTTGTTCCCACTGTAGAGGTTGTATCTGAACACAGAACCACTGTTGATTCTACTCTCAGTGCTGAGCTAATGTGCCTAATGGTCTCTGAATAGCTACCTTGTGCACACGAAGGGAAGAAGGAAGCTAGCTCTTCTGATAGTGAGGAGAGCCTTTAACCACTAGAATCAGAGTAGTTTTGCTGCAGAAAGGAAGTGGGAGTTTTGAGCAACAAGGAGAGAAGACCTTGTGGCTTGGGCACTGATTTAGGATACTGGTAGTGCAGGCTGGCTTCTCAGTTCCTGCACAAACTTCCTAAATGTTCATACAACACAGAGATAGAGACCTTTCCAAGGGCTGATTTGTTCCTTAGAGAGCAAACTCTTGGACAGAGAGATTCCTGCTTATTATATACATGTGTTTTTCACTTATGTCAATGAGGTTCAGACTCTTAAGCTCATTTGAATGAATTTTCAGTTTGGTGGCTGAGCCAAATAAATCAGAGTTGGGCTGAAATCGGTTTGAACTAACCCATAGTAGAGATATCTGGGTTTTATTTGCATTCACAAGAAAAACTGTAAAAAGTTGCTCTGAGTTGTGGAACATACTTTGTTCAACCCAAAGTTAAATAGCAGGCTAACATAAAACTGCTGATGGTGGTGGCCACCTCTTCTGCAAACGCAAGCACTCATGTAGGCAGTGTAAAAGCCAGATCTGAGTATCTTCTCTGTCTGAAAGGATCTGACCCACCTGTCCCATTTGTCACAGAAGCATCTTCTCAAAGCTGTTCTACATCCACCAGATTTTGTCAAAGGGAGGAACCTTGCGTAATGTTGTGATCTGTTTTGTCTTGTGCTTTGATCTTGTTGTAAAGCCAATATATTTCTGACATGCTGAAATAGTTCCTGTCAACGTTACCAACATTAACGTAATTTTTGGTTCAGCCAAACTCTACTGAAAAGTTGATGGACGGTTAGTAATTCTAAGCATGTGCTGAAAGAGGCTAGTTGTCAGTATCTATTATTGTTCTTTGTTGGTTTATTTGAACTATCCAATGGACTCCTATAAATAGGATATAATCTTCTATTGAAATCTGTATGAGAATGGAAAAAGCACACAAATTATACCAGCCTCCTGGGGACTTTTCTAGAAGGACTTCTCCTTTGTTATAAAGAAATATGAAATAAAAGGAGCTGTACTTTGATCTAAATTTTAGCTTATAGTGTTGGGAGGCTTTTTACTGTAAAATATTTCTTGCAAAGTCTGAAACAAGTGCAAGTTGATTCATGAAAGAAAAATTGAATCATAAAGAACATATTTGAACATACACAGCAATGAACCCAAACACCTCCATTAGTGTCTGCAAATTGTAAAATTGACTCCAAGTACCACATGAGCTGACCAGTCCCCACCAAAGGAGAAAGAAGAAGAGCTAAAAAGAGAAAGAAAGAACAGCAGACGGGACAAAGAATGGATAATCCAAAAACCTTTAACTCTGCCTCCTTCAAAACCAAGACTTTTTTGGAGGTCTACAGTCCAATTTGTGCCAGAAGTCCTGATAAAATACATCAGACTTCTGAATAGGGAGCATATTGCAAGATGGAGCTCTAAACAAATACCTACATGGTTGCGTTGCTCATCTTATCCCAGAAAGTAATGCATCTTTCTTCATCTTTTTCTAATGTTTTTCTGTGCTTCTACTTCTCCCTGTCATCCTAACTTGGGGTCCGTCCTGCCAGATGCTGAGCTCACTGTGGTGCTCATGCTGCCAAGTGCTGAGTGCCTGTGAAGCCATTGGAGGCCTGATGCATCTTGCATCAGGCTTGTTCACTGGAGTTTTGTCACAGGGTCTCTGTTTTCCTTGGTTTCCTGATGGTCAGCAATGTTATATGGTGATAAACCGTAATACGGGCTGTTCTTCAAAACGAGAGAGAGAAAGAGGAGGGAAGGGAGGGAGGC
>JAVKLA010000054.1:15121428-15137481 GCA_034782735.1 Sagittarius serpentarius | reverse complement strand
GAAGGAAGGAAGGAAGGAAGGAAGGAAGGAAGGAAGGAAGGAAGGAAGGAAGGAAGGAAGGAAGGAAGGGAAAAAAGGGAAAACAGGAAGGGGAGGGGGAAGAGGGCAGAGGGAGGGAAGGAAGGGAAAGGGAATTGCTTGCTGACAGTACCTGCGAATCCCAGGGTCACCAATTGACGCCAGTGCTGAGCACCCAGTGGTCACTGAGCACTGGGCTCTACTGTGTCACTTCCAGTGTGCCGTCAAAGCGTGTCCAGTCATGCTGGAGACGGAAAGAACAGTGTGTGACTCCTGTAGGACAGCAGTGCAACTTTGCCAGCTGCAATGCTGTCGTTATGCCCAGACGTAATGTAGGATGGGCAGGAAAACCCCAAGTCTGTTTCCTGCAGCCCCTGCAGCCCCTCTCCCCTAGTCTGAACTGAGGGGAGGAAGGAGCGTTGACTCACCAAGACCTATGAATGATTGGTTTTGTGTGAGTGGCGCTTGGTGCTGGTGCAGCTACTGGATTAGCCACGTGCTGCCCTTTCGCTGGGTTTTGCCTGGGGGCCTTTGGCTTCCCTGGGCTGGAGCAAACCAGTTCATCTCCCTGCAGGCAACCCCCCAGGGTGTAGAGACAGTAACTGTGAGACTGTACAAACAGGACAAGACAACTGGAAAAGATCTATTTGGACAGCAGATGCGAGCAGGGCAATGAGGGTATGCTGGAGCTTGGCAGTGCGGTGGCCTTGGCATAGCAACAGCAGCGGCTGCTGCCAGCACGGCCATTGAAAGCCGCGGGTCCCAGAAGGGAAGCGGGCTAGCCCAGGGAGCCTCCATAGCTGCTGAATATGGAAGCCGGAATGGAAGGCGGGAAGCCCCAGCCCTGGTGTAAAAGGACTGTTTGGTACAGGAGGTAGAACGGGGTGTGGTGAAGTATCAGATGGAGCGGAAGCTGCATGCTGGACACCAACCAGGGTGTGGCTGTTGAGTTGTGGTGATAGGGATGTACGGGCACTTCTGATCTGTGTTGTTGCTTCAGCACATGGCTCAGTAGGTGTGGAGGTGCTGGGTGCAGATATCTGGGTGTCCTCCTGTGGAGCTGATGCGAAGGGATCGTTCTCCTGCACAGAAGCAGCTTCTACGGCAGCCTGAATGTCTGGGTTTCTTCTCAGGCAGCCTTCCTTCAAATGCGGGTCCAGTGAGAATGCAGCTGGTGCTGTGGTTTTTACACCAGCACTCTGCTTACAGGTTCACAGCAGGTGGGGATAATCTCTCTTGAAATAGGGGTTATAATAAAAGAGTAACTAAAAAATGCAAAGAGGAGGAGTTAGTTGCCATCATTTCCAGACAAAGAAAGACAAAGCTATGATAACTATGCATTTGATTAAAAAAAGACAAAGATGGATATGAAAAAGGCATCTTAGGGGCATTTCAAACCTAAAGTTGAGGCTGAATAAAATGTTACAGTACAGTTGTATTAAGTCATAACCCCTCTTGTGTTTTCATCATTTGGGAACAGAGAAGTGTAGGATTTTCCAAAGCATAAAAACGGATGTGGAAACCCAAATACCACTGGTTTTCAGCCATTTCAGTGTGGAATGAATGTGTAGGTAATAATATGGTTCTGACATGTATCTTGTCAGCATTCAGCAGATGCCACAAGAAAATTTAAATTTTTGGTACAGCAAGATACGGAGCAAGAACTATATGATGAGACTATCTTTCCATTTCCTGGGCTCAAAGTAACCAGAAATAACTAAACCCTGGTTTTTTCAGCATTTCTGCTCCTTAGAAATACTGCATCAAGAACTGGTGAGAATGACTGGAGAGGCAAAATCAGGACGTTCACTACCATCCTTGTCTCCTACCTTGTAAAGGCTTATTGTATCTGAGCGTAAATCTATCTCACCAGCATATCCTGAGAGTTATTTCATGTGCAGAGGGACTGATGTACCTTGCCAAAAGCAGAACCTGCTGCTGCTAGTGCTCGAAGTTCATCAGGTGAGGCAGATACTGGAGAATCTCCTGTTTTGCTGAATCTGTGAAGATTAAGCTGATGAATGAATGTTTTAGTGGAACTGGTTTCAAAAATTTGCAGAGGTCTTCTCCTTCCCAGCACTTCCCTTTTGAAGAATTTTTCAGCAAACAGTGTGCAGTTTCCAGCATTGCCCCACCAAATCGACTGAAACCAATTGCTTCCAACAATTTTCCAGAGTTTCTTCAGGAAGAAGGGGGATGAAAAGCTTTGCCAGAGCTCTTCTCCAAAAAATTAGCACCTATGCTGATGGCCCAGGGTTCATCAGGCAAAACTTGATCAGCTTTTTCTTTTAGTAGAGGTGCAAAGGGAGCATGATCAGTGGCTCTTCTATCACATACTGGAGGGACAGGAGAAGTTGAGAATGCTGACTCAACTGTTTCATCCGCAACAGAAACTCAAGATTTTTCTGATGAAGAAGGCTCCATTTTCAATTTTTTTTTCTCGGTTTGACTAAAATTTCCAGCTCTAGCCATTTACCTGACCAGCCAGGC
Organism: Sagittarius serpentarius; assembly: GCA_034782735.1. Lineage (NCBI taxonomy): Eukaryota > Metazoa > Chordata > Aves > Accipitriformes > Sagittariidae > Sagittarius > Sagittarius serpentarius. Next base: position 15,134,973 of record JAVKLA010000054.1, on the reverse strand, counting down.
TTCATCCTGCTAGACAAGATGCAAGGTGAAGGGTAATGGTGCCAGCTGCCTGGGGAGCCCAAACAACAGTTCTCAAATGTCACCACAATACTTGTAGTGCTCCACAGTCACATCACAGCATGGCCTCTGTCTCCTGGCAAAATGAAGCGGGGGCTAAAGAAGTTACTAAATAGCAGTGGTTGCTTTTCATTTACAGAGCTGCAGATGTTTTGAGCCCAGGGTCAGGAAGTAAATAAAACTGTATTTGCATTGCATAAGTCCTGAAAGGGCAGTGCTGTGTCCAGTGGCCTTTAGCAGTTGGTCCCCCAGGAGGAAGAGGGAAGGCTGCAGTGTTAGAAGTAGCAATGCCCCAAACCTGAAGTGTTTCAGTTGGGCACCTTTCACCCATGCAGGAATGTCTGTACTCTGTTTGTGCTTACGGTGAAACTCCTGCTTCACCACCTGGGCAAAGAGTTTTTATCAGCAGGACTGGGCCTGCAGCCATTGCCCAACTGCTGTGCTGGTGGGGCTGCTCCTCCTCTAGGCATGGCTTCCCCTTCTCCATGCGGTGCCCTGACTAGCTCCCTTCTGGCCTCCTTCATTTACCTGTGGTTCTCCAGCTGAGCAGTGCTGCTAAAAGAAAACAGAAATCTGTTCCCAGTGCCTCCCCATTTCTTCTGCAGAATAACCCAGGCTCTGTGGTTTCAGTAGCACTGCTTCTGTAATGGGTTGTCCATGTACTGAGGTGATGCTCTCAGCTCTCAGCACTGTCTCAGTGACTGCTCGAGAGGATAAACTGTAAGTAAAAGGTTACCTAAGTACATTTTGCAAATGAAATAAACAAGAGCTATGCATCCCAGCCCTTCCTTGGCTTGGCTTTCTATGTTTTTATTTGATACTTACCCTTCAGAAACCAAACCAACAAAACCAATGATGCTTGATCAAGCTTCTAAATTCAACCCTCTCTGCAAGACTGCATGTTCTCCAGTAAAGGATGGATTTGAATGAGCGCCTGTAGGAGTCAGTGATTCTCTTCCCTTCAGCATTTGGATCCGGCCCTGGGAGTTTTATGAAACATGGGCAGAAGTGTGAGGACAATAAGCATGAGAATGATAAGCGTGAGCCCAAGAAGCACTGGAATAGTACGGGCAGAGCTAGTAAAAGCTGGGAGTCTGGGCAGTGAGAATTGTCTCCTCGAGCTGCGTCAGCACCACTGAAGGCCTGGCCCAGGCAGACACATGGAGCAAATCATTTGGACTTTGCTATTCACCTGCAGGGAGAAAATATGATGGAAAACAAGGGCGGTCCCAGCTGGGCCAAGCTGAGCAGAGACAGCTGCAGACAAGCTTGTAATAACTACTACAACAAGAGCTAGTACAGTAACTGTGTTGAAAGAATAGCTATTTGCAGGAACTAGTACAAGTAACGTACCTGCTGTGTTGGCTTTACTAAAGTTCATCATGCAAACGTGACCATATGAAAACAGGAATGAGGAAAAAGGCTTTAGCTATTTAGCTCCATCCCTCTCTCTAAATACAGAGCCAAGGCTGTCAGTGCAGTCCCAAGACCCAGGGGTGGTTCTGGCATGGGTTGGTGGGCAAGAGAGGCCTCTTTGCTCTCTCTGGTACTGCTTGCCTGCAGTGCCTTGGGCATCGCACTGTCACTCCTGTTGCCCTCTGTTTTCTGACTTGTGCTGTGGGGAGGACTGGCCTCACCACTGCCAAACGCTCGGAGCTTTTCCACTTATAGCTGCAGAGAGTTACCTATTCATTCATCCTGTTTACATCGCATCAGCTTGTTAAAAAGAAAGGCTGGCCCATATGCTTACCTTAAATGTGGATGGAAAAAATATATCTACCCCGTGGAAACTGATTTGAATTCAGTAGATTATTTAGTACCTTGTATGTAAATCCTTGCTTTCAATTTTTGAATAATACAAGTGAAATAGGAAATGTGGAAAAAAGTACTCCTTGGAGATAGTGCTTGAAGGGATTTTGAACTGAATTCTGAAGGAGAGAACTTGATCAGTTTCTATCCCAGAGACAGCTGAATTTCCAGTTTAAGTGTATAGTATAAGACCTGGTCCATAGCCCATTCAAATCAGTACATATTCTTCTTTGGATGTAAGTGGGTAACATATGCAGACTATAATTTGTGTTTCCTGCTACAGTTGTTAGCCTTTTGGGGATTTTTCATGGGATTATCTAAATGCCAGAGAAAGGGCCAAAACTTATTTCAGGTGTGATGTGATCCACTTTATGGGAGTCTTCCCTTGGACTGATCTGGTTTATTATTCTCAAATTATGATTATTTCAAATGTAACCAAAATTAATCAAAGGCTTTCAAACCCTGCTGATACTTAGAATTGCTGCAGAAAACATTTGACTGTAATCTCATCCTTCCATAATGATTTGGAAAATTGGGTGCTGTAATAGCTATTCTAAACCCGTTTGCCTGCAATACAGCTAATGCCTCAGTTAAACAAATTCAACCAAAACTCATCAACATTTACATGTTATATACACTTGGAAATGTTTGAAAATTAAAATGTAAAATAAACCACCCGAGTTACTCCAAAACCAACCCATCAAGACTGCCTTCTCAAAGGCAACATTTATCATTGAGAACAGGTTAGACCAGATATGGGCTTTTTTAACTGATACGTTGTTGGGGACAGAACTTGAGAAAACCCCATAGTTTTTAGAGAATGCAAGGCCCCACCTTCCCCTTTTACAACTTACTGTAGCAGGCAAACGCCTCCAATTCACCTCACACTTGAGAAAAAAAACCCTGAGAATCATTTAAGCATTAAGAATGGGAAAGCATAGTTTTGACAGAGAAAAAGATGAGAGTTATGAATCAGGTTTTTAACAGAAAATGAAGTGCAATATTGACTTCAGGCATTACCCATTTCTGGTAAACGTGGGAGACATCCTTTGTTAACAACTGCCAGGCAAATTTCATCAACAGTAAAGTGTCCTGCGCCATTTCTGCAAAGATCATCATCCTTCTTTTTCCAAAGTGGCCAAAAGCTGAGACACATTTTGTTTCCATGTAAATGCAATTGCAATGCTTGTCATGTTGACAGCTTGCATTTGAGGGATTCTAACCTACTTCCATCCACCTTTCACTGGAAATGAAAATCTGTTTGTCCGATCACCTTAGGACACTGAAGCTGCCCCAGCACTACTTCTCTGAGAGAAAAGGGATGAACCTCTGGTTTGCCAGAGCTGTAAGGACTTCCCCGGTCCTTGCAGTATGTTTTTCTTGGATACGCTGCAACTGTAGGTGCAACTCAGAGTCTTGCCATGGAAGTTAATTTTTCCATCAGACAGCAAGCAAGCTGGGGATTATGGGAAAACAGAGGCAAGGAGCGTTACATTTCTGTACAGAGACTCGGCTGGCCACCAGCCAGTAAAGCCATTGCTGCAGTTGTTTACTTTTAAAAAAAATTTAAAAAAAGAGATGTGTAGTATTTGATGACAATCTAAAGTCAGAATCCATGACATCACCTGCTTCCAGCTGCTGATTAATCATGTGAAAGAAATTAATCTGGACATGGAAAAGTGTGAATCTAACTACTGGGACAAATAACTGCATTCAGAAAGGAAGTAGGAGGGAAGAATTTATCAAGTGTTTGGTCAAATCATTTATTTTAGAGCAGCCCCAACCCCCAATTCTCCCTGTGCCTGTCAGATTCATTACTAAATCCTCATGGCCCGATTGCACTCCTATATGATTCAGTCTTGTGGCTTCCACGGAATTACTACAGGTTTCCCTGTGAGCAGAACTGGCCATCAGTTTGAGGAATAGGAGGTGGGAAAATGGCATGGGAGGAGATGTAAAACCACTAACAATTTAGGAGTTTCAGTGAGGCTCAGCAGTGAGTCTCTGGCATGGGTCTCGAGCTTTGGGGAGGTTTTCCAGGGCACTTGCCACTCTCAGTAACATGGGTGTTTTGGCGCTCTAATTCTCCTTATCTCAACTTCCAGAGTATTCCCAAGTTCACAAAGCCTGCATATACTTGTCACTTCCCATCCAGGTAGATTTCTCTGGGAAAGGAAAGAGGATGGAAACGTGACAGTGCAGGTACTTCAGGGCTTTTGAGTCAGGGGTTGGGAAGCGTAAGATGGCACTTAAAAAACTCTGCAGGTGAGATCACTGTTTAGACAGTAAATCTGATGGCTAGCATTTTGTTAGTTGTTAGAGTTCATCTCCTAGTCTCCAGTGGTCTCAAGTGCACAAAGGAAACCCTGCTGCAGCAAAATAGAAGCTGATTTGTAGAAGACTAGAGTTTCACCAGTTATTCTGAAGTCCCTTCCAGTGTCTCTCCAGCAACTATCATGGAATGACGTCCAGGGGAGAACCGGGCCCCGCTTGCTGAGCAGGACAGCTCTGATGAACTCCATTCTTTGGTTCATCACTGATGCACCACTTTCTCGATTGCTAAGGCAGCCTTCAACACTCTTTCTTGGAGGTTTCAAGTCTTGAGCATGCTCACGTGCTGTTCCCTACAAAAACAGAGCCCTGCCTAACTCGACAGCCTCACCTATGGTCTGTCCCTGCAAAGAATCCAAATTTCCATTTGTCTAACTTTAAAGTCTGTTCCACCAACTGTAAGAAATCTCAGCCTGCTCCATTTTTCCTCCACATCTCTTTTTGAAACAATAAAAATGGTAGATGATTCCCTGATAACTGCTGTTGCTGATGACGCAAATGGCACCTCACTTACTGGATCCTGTAAGTCTTGTTCAGCCCCATCCATCACCTTCACAGGGGAGAAGAAATGTTAAGCAGACTGTCTCTTAATGATAGATAGGGCTGTAAAAAAGAAAAATATTTCATTGTTTCAACGTTTTGTTCCTTTTAGGAAATGTCAGAAATGTAAAACAGAAGGAAACAAAGTGGTTGGGGTTTTGTTGTTTTGTGGGGTTTTTTTTACGTAAAACACACTTGCAATCCTGTCCAAAAATGGCCCTGAGAAAAGTTAAAGAAATCTGGTTGTGTAGCTAAGGAATGAAGTGAGTATGTCTGCCAACAAATGATGGGTGTTTGCAGGATACTGTCTCTCCTATCAGAAAGGGTCATTCCAAGGCATTTCTCTGGCAGCTTTTATTAATCTCCCTCTCCTTGCGCCAGAAGACAGGAAGATGTCAGATGGCTGAGCTCTTCCACTGTTCCTGTTCTCCTGTTCCAGACAAGGCTGTCCTCAGTCAGCGGGAGAGAACGTTAAGGGAACTGGCAAACCTCAAACATTTTGTCAAAGGAGATGCACTTGTAAAGCTAATCCTTAGCGCTCTGTCCAGGAGCCCTCTTCCTGCTCGCCCATAAAACAGACCTGAAGTAAAAAAGTTGCAGTCTGGTCTCAGCTGAGAGAAGACCACAGCAGCTGCCGGCTTTTCCAGTGCCTTCAGCTGGGGGTGCAGGCTGTGTTCACAAGGTGAGCCCTCTTCCTGCAGGCTGGGCTGCACCCCAGATGGGTGAAAAGGAACATCTCCACCGGCCTCGAGAAGCTAGTCTCTGAGGGCAAAGCAGCCCACTCGGCATTGAGGCCAGCAGAGACACACCAGCTCTCCTGGTTCTCCCTCCTCAGTGTTCTTTATGCCAGGGCAGGTGGCTCTCTGTCCCCCTCGCCAGACAAGTCCTGCTCTTCTCAAACAGCAGAAACCTGTGGGAAAAGTGGCAGAGGCGTGGGTGCACGAAGACCCAGCTGGAGGGAGGCCTGGGAGCTCCTCACCAGGGACCAGCTGCGGCTATTTGCCGTGCCCCTCTGCAGCACCATCTTCTGCCAGCTCTGCCTGCCTCAGGCGAGCCTGAAGTCCTATGTAACCTGGTCCTGAACGCTGCTTTCGGGGGTCGTGAGAGAACGTTGTTCAGACAACAAGGGCTACAGGTCTCTCTATAGGTGTGTCCAGAAAGGAGGAGGGCAAAGGATAGAAAAGGATTGAAGAATGAGTGGGAAGTAAACACGGGCTCTGCTGAGGACCTGCAGGCCCCACACCTCTCCTCCTCTGTCCTTGCTTTTGCATCTCATTAAGTTACTTAGGCAATTAGGTGAGTTCCCCTGGGAAGAAGAGGGCAGCCAGCTAGAACTCTGTGGTATCCGTCCCCGTCCAGCAGGAAGCAGGGACCAAATACGTAACGTTTAGAAACCCGTAAGAGCTGCAGTCTAGCTCATCAGATCTCATTCAGGAAGCTTGGAAATGGATTGTTAATGTCTCCTCTCTGAGCCAGACCTTCGCCTTCCCTAGCTGTAATGGCTTTTTAGATACCTAATTTCAAGCAGCTGTTAGTACCTGCCAGACCATGAAATACCTTTCAGCTTTTCCAAAGGAAAAGAAGAATGGGGAGCCCCTTCCTTGGAGCACAGAGAGTCATGAAGATTGGCAAACTTCATGGTGAGGTGAGGGACCACGCCAGCTCTTGAAATCTGTCTTCTTACTCAGGCACCTAAATGTGGGTTTCAATGCTGCAATTTAGTTACACAGAGCTGAAAACTCCAGCTGTAGGAACTTGCCCAGGTTTAGAGAGCACATGGTAGTAGAGTGGGAAATGACAGTGACCTGAAACTCTGTAGTCTGCAGCAGTGGCTGAAAAATCTTAGAAATGTGCCTTCTCAGGGATAAATAACTCTGCCGACCCAGGAGCAATGTGGAAACGCTTAGGGGAGGAGGAAGGGCAGCACAAGAGGGAGCCTTGTCCTGGCCATACCAGCCAGAGGAGGTGGGAGCACAGCAAGGAAAACTGTGCAGCCTTGCTGAATTTGCTGCTCAAACGCAGAACTGGGGAGCCAGCTCAGAGCGCGGTTCACAGCTCTGGGAGTGGACGTGTCCAGAGCAGGGGCAGGTGGCAGCAGGGAGACAAGGCTCTGACCAGTACCAGCTAGGGATGGAGAAGCTGTTCTTGGTGCTATTAAAACGCACCCTTAATATGCCCGGGTATGCATGTATGTATGTATAGAAAATTGTGATAGGGCTGAAAATTTTCCTAGGCGGACACGTATGCTGTTCTTTCCATAGGGGCTTTACTTAACTCTAGTTGTTCAGAGGAGAAGCATGATCCCGTGTGCAGATCTCAATCTGTCTGGGAAAGACGTTCTTGCTTGAAGCAATTTTATGTGCAAGGACTGGTGTTTTCCAGTGACTGCTATAATACAGCTGCTTTTCAGGGTCAGGGTCTGCTGACCTTTGCAATTTGTTGCGTGGCAATGAACAGTGCTACATACAGAAAATAGCACAGATAATACACTGTTGTCTGGCAACATCATTTAGGAATATTTTCATAGCTCTGTTGCTTTAGCTATTCAAAATTATGAAGAATCAACCTAGATCTGCCAGTTTATTAAACTGTGCTGCACTCTTTCAAAGCTCGGCATTTTTCCTTTCGCAGACAATGGGAACAGACAAGGCTAAACATCTGTCCATCACAGAAATATTATGGTAAATCCTTAAAATACATTATTATACCACAGGCAAAAATAGATTCTTGGAGAGAGACAAAATGCTTTATTTTAAATTAAATGCCCACAGCCCAGTATGTGCTTTAAAATTATTAATCGTGTCTTCTTCAGTGCCCTCTCTCTTCCATTTTTCAAAACACAGAGGTCACTCGTTGTGGAGTGGAAACTTGGACAGCGTTTCTTGTGATTCTACGTTCATCTCATCCCTAAAAGGTGCAGTGGAATCTCACAGCCCTGGAGGCTGAATATCCCTGTTGGATACTACCACACAGTTTACGTGACACACTGCACACTTAAAAAATAGCTTGTCTTTTTCCTGCCATGAACGTAGCTATCTGAAACAAATGCAAAGCTGCCCAATTATGGTTATGTGGTCACAGTCTAGTGGAATAACTGTGACCCATGAATAGAAAAACCTCTTCAGACAATGAAGCACTATTTGAATTCTAATTGTTTTATCCCCTCAACCACAGACCTAGGTACAACTTTTAGTAGCTTCCAGGTTCATCAGGGAAGGATTTCCTTTTATAATTTTACTTTTACTGAACCTTAGTAAAACTCAACAATACATACTTCATGTGCTCCTAGTGCCTCTAGTTCTGGCTGTGCAAAAAAAGGAAACATTGATGCTGAATCATGGGTTACTCCCCAAACATGCATATGTGTGTGTATTCTTATTATCAGCAAATAGCAACCATGGGCCAACTTGCCAACGTAAAGCCCTGCCGCAGCGCAGAGAAGCACAGCTGTGGCACACAGTGACTGCAGAGCTGGGCTCTTCTCTGGCACGGGGAAAAACCAGGAATGGTGGCACTGAAACTGCTGGGCATATCCAGACATAAAACCAGTGGGCATTTACATCAGACCTTCACATCTTCATCCTGGGGAGTTTACTAGCTGAGGGAAAAGTAAAGGTACCACTAGCATATATGCATTGCATCAAGAGGAAACGTAACATCTTGTGCTTGTTCTAGGGCTCCTCAACTTTCTTGTCTGTTGTGTTTATATAAGTCCTTGTCAGAGTACTTTGCTATGCATAAAATTTTCCATACATACATTTTAATCTCTTGAGCTCTGTAACAGTTCTCCAAAGTCCTGCTGCAAACCTGGAGCCTGTGAGCCAAACTGAGGTTCTTAGCCCAGCACTAATGCTCTGCATATGTGTGCTGTGTATAGGATGTATGCATCCCTTCCTCCAAGGACCTCAAGTGTATATGAAACTTCAGGGAGATCACAGCCATAAATACCCTGGGAGACACAGGACGTCTTAGCATGTAGTGCCTGTTTCACAGGCGGGCGAACCAAGGCGGAGAGGCAATAAGCCACATTGCTAACACCGCACAGCACAGCAGGGGCAGAGCCAGGAACAGACCGCCGAGATCTCTGGCTGGCTTTCTTGGCTGCGCCAAGCCGTATGGCTCGGGGCGAGGTGCAGGCAGGAATGTGTGGAGGAGGCTCCCTGAGAACAAAACTGGTTCCTTTGTGCTGTAGGTGGATGTACGAGCTCAGGCAGATGTGGTTGCAGTACACAGGCTGCCCTAAATTACACTGACTTGCTACAGGTGTCTCTGCAGAGCCCTGTGTTCTTGCTCCCTGAACAGGAGCTGGCACAAAAAATACTAAACGGTCACTGCTTAGTTCTGCCATCATATGTGTTCTTGTGGGATAACGGGAGGGGAGCAAATGACCAGATAACCCAGCTCAGAGGTCACTGAGAACTGGGAAAAACAGCGGCTTTCTGACTTGTTTTGCCACTGAAGCAATGCAAAAGGGCTAGTGCAAGATCCAGAGCCCTTTTCTCAGGCCTCCGCTTCCCCTGCCAGCCCAGTCAGACCAGAAGTGTGCCATGCCTGTGACAGTCACCTGCCTGAATGTAGGCAATTCTCAGCACATAACTCAGTGTTGTGTTTCCTCTCGAGTCTTCTGTGGTTCTTTTCCTTGTAAAATATTAGCTAGATCTATTCTGTCACACTGGCATAAACATAAAGTAAGTCTGCTGACTATAGAACTACTCTGTGTTTATCCATTTATTTCTGTATTTTACATGATTGTAAGACTCAACTCACTGGTGAGGACATGCCGTAAAATACTGACTTGCACTGCAAGGGTGCTGACAGTCCTTCTGATGCTGAACTGGATGAACAGTGACAGTTTGGACAACTCATCTTTGGAACACAGTGAAGGCTGTCTTGTCCAACTAGTCCAAAACATGACAGAGAGTAATAATTTAAAAAATGAATCTTATAGTAAAGGAAGAATGGAAGGAGGAGGGTACTTTAGGATCATAGTTGTTTTACGATTAAATTGTTATGATTTTTTCTGTTTTGTTTTTACAACTGGATTGATACTAAGTAAATTGTGGTCCGTTCTGTCCTGTTCTAGCTTTATAATGCAGCCCACGCCATATTAATTGTGTGCCTCCAAGGATTTACGTGAATAGGATGACCAATATCTATCATGCAACTGTTCTTCCCTCTCCGTGGAAGGAGGTATTTCTGCAGAACAGGACCTCGTTTCAGTAAGGTGTTTGGGGATTTTTTTTTTTATTTTTTTTTGCTTGTTAGTGTGGTTTGGATTGGGGAAGGGGTTCTTCTTCAAATCAGTACATGTCCCTCTGGGTTTTCCCTAAGGAAAGCAGGTCGGGGGAGGAATATACCATACACTTAGAGAGGCAAGTGCTGGGACTTGCAACACATCTCAATCTTGGGGAGCCTGTTGCCAAGCCTCAGGCCCTCACAACGATGTCACCAGCTAGCGTCACCGTCTTCATCTTCATGCTCTGGCAACCTTTTAGATACTACCCCAGGGCTCAGCATGGTAAGCCTTGAGATGTGAACCAGGACCTTGGCTCCAAAGGAAGAGGGTGTAAGTAGCAATGGACAGTTCTGCCTGTGCTTGAGAGCGTCACCAGCACCGTACTGGTCTGCCAGGGCTCCCCTAGCTCTGGAGGGCTGTGCCCGGGAGCAGGCTTTAGCAACAGTCAAAGCAAAACTTTAGCTAGAGTCACAGCAGAGACTGAAAGGAGAAAAACTGTTTTACTCTGGCTGTACTGTCCGCTTTTCTTATTCAGCATTCGCTTCCTGCACAGCTGATCTCCCCTCCCGCCCAAACAGCCCTCTCATCCAGCTCCAGTGGGGTGCAGGTGCTTCTGCTGCAAAAGCCACCGCTCCCACCGGCAGCCAAACCTCCTCTTCCCCCCACGCATTCACACGCGGCAGGGCCCATCCTGCTGGCCCGTCAAAAAGCCACCACCCCACTGCGCTCGGCAGCCCTAGACCTACAGGGGCGAAGCTGCCGTACCCCGCTGAGCCACACACACTGCTCACGGGGCACAGCGAGCCCATTTAGAACAACTATTTTTAAATAAGGCATGATAATTAACATGTCTTCATTCAAATACACAGAGGTGCTGGGAGACCATTAACTTTGACAGCTTTGATATTTCTTTCCCCAAATGCTTATAGCCAGTGCATCAGTGGGAGATGTTACACAGTTAGGACAGCTCCATGCCCTTCTGTAAGTGTCTGTCCTCGCTTTGTTTCAGGACTAAATACATCCTGCGGTGAATATATGCCCTTCCTAAGTGGAAGATCCTGTTCATTTTAATGGCCCCACTGTCTTGAATAAGGACAAGTTGCCCACACAGGAGTTGGCTGGGTCAACTGTTTGTCCTAACCCAGCCTGTTTCCGTATCCTCAGGCACTGCAAGGATTTTCTTTGGAAACAGGAAGCATAAACTGAAATGAAGAACGTGACTTACGCAGAAGCAAGACCTTTTAAGACCCAACATTGGACTTGTACTTGAAGAACCTATGCTGAGGTTGCAAGCGAGTCAGAGTGGGACCATCTTTTTGTTCTTTTTGTACAGCACCTAATGCAACGGTGCCGAAGCCACGGAGAAGGCTCCTTGGCAGCATCAAGCCACTACGGCAGTGCTGGTGTCTGGAGACATCCATCTGTGTCTATGAAAAAAACTCGTCTCCTTTCTTGCCTCCATCCTTGTCCCTGGATCAGACTAGCAACCTGTTTCAGTTCATGCTTTCCATTTAGGCTAACCTCAGACGCTTGGTTTCCACTTGATTGGAAACAAGTGTGCTGAAAGCTGTTTGCTCTTTCTTTACTACACAATGTGGACTGCTGCCTGGCTCCAATCTGGAAACAATTATTTCCCTCCTGTACCTATCCATTGTGAAAAGTCAAAGACTTATCCCTAGACTTTTTTTCCTCTTTCCACTTTTATTAGCCGCTTCCTTCATAAATAAAAGCTTGCCATTGTCTATAATGCCCACAGAACAGCTCTAGCTCTGGATGTCACATATTTCTGTTAAGTGACAAAAACATTGTCACATTTTAAGGCCAGGTCTCTCAAGAGGCGTTTTGTATCAGTAAACATGCTGCAGTGAATTCACCACTCCTTTGTCCTGTTCTGATGGGATGAGTGCTTGAATTTGTGGGACTTTAAGAAAGGGCTTTAAGCACCCATTGTGGTTATGCTGGTGTAAATACTCTTGAACAACCCCAAAGAATGGTCAAATCATCCACACACAGACGTGCAGTAGTGCTTGCAGGTACACGCAGATGCTATTAGCGTAGCGTTATGCAGCTGTTCTAATAAAAGAAGGTATCTGCTTATCTGCATGTATCCTGGATTTATTATTTCTTTCAAACGTTCCTACTTTTTGATGTGTGTATGCAGACACGAGGGAATTGGAGCAACAGATGACCAGAATCTGGAGAGATTTGCAGAGAGGGGGAAACTTATGCCCATGAATAGTGCCATTATACTCAGCGGGGTCACTTTTCTGAGAAAGATTGATCACATACTTTATTTGATGAAAGACCAGTTCCTGACCAAGCACAGACACTGAGGAAACGGATTGGAGTGGAAAGAGTCTAAAAATCTCTTTTCCTGCACTGAATTCAAAATAGCATTTCTCTTACTGGAAAAACAAACATAAGCTCATTTTGGGTGTCTCTGTCTGTCTGCCTGTGGGATTGGCAACCCACACCTTCTGCAGATTCGGAGACCTCTCTGTCCCTGTTTATGCTCTAGAGGTTATGTCTTAATTACAAAAAGCTGATCTGCTGTGACATCAATTTCCCTCTCTAGGGGAAATTCCTGGCTGTGAAATCCTAGCAGAGACAAATTGCTGTTCTTTTTTCTTTTTTTTTTTTTTTTTCCTTTGGCCAGTCCAGACCAACCCCAAAACTGCCATCTGGGTTTGACCTTGACTACTACTTTGAGAGCAAATCGCAGAGCCTGCTCTCCTGAAGTGCTGACATACAGACAACTATTTCCAATGAGTTATCTTGATACAGAAATCATGCTGTATCACGGCCAAGAGCCTGCTCCCTCTGCCAAGCGGGACCCGTGCCTGGGGGCCGCAGGAGCTGAGGAAGTGCTGTCTGTGGCCTACCCTGCATCGAAAAGGAACGACAGTGTCCTGGACATGTTCGCTACAGCCCTTCCTAAACCTGGGGCAACGCCACAGCGAGTGGATGTGCTTACAACCCCCGTGTTCGACGTCTGGGGATGCGGGGGGTCATCTCCCCTCCACGGGACGCGCTCACCCAAAGCCACGCAACCCGGCAGGGAGGGCTTTGCACCAACTTTGGCCTGGTGTGAACGACCAGCGTGCTGAAAAGCAGCAGGACGGAACCTTCGTGCCTGGGGGAAAGGGGATGCGGCGCGAAATGGCCGGGCGAGCCGTGCCTTCCAGCCGGGCGCTGGGGGAGGCGGGTGGCCTTTAGCTCCGCGTTCCTTAGGGGCGCAGGCACCACCCTTTGCCTTGACCTCTCTGCCCCGGGGAGGAATACGAAGGCCAGCAGGCGTGGGGAGGCTGGGATGCGGAGGAAAGGCGGGAGGATGTCCGTGTCCCCCGCCTCCCCGCCCCGGCGGTGCCGGGCCCCGCCGCGGGACCTGCACCGCACTGCTCCGGCCGGCCGGGGGTGGAAAATGGCTCGTGTATCTTTAACCCACAGCGGCCAAAACGCGGCGGTGGTGGGTTTTTTTTTCTTAGTTAACAATGGAAACTTTTTTTTTTTTCAGTATTTCCCTCCAGCCGAGCAGCGCCGAGTGAGCAAAAAAAAAAAAAAAAAAAAGAAAC
>JAVKLA010000054.1:15057255-15120996 GCA_034782735.1 Sagittarius serpentarius | reverse complement strand
GGACGGGACGGGACGGGACGGGACACTACACGCGGCCCCCCCCGCCTCCGCCGGCCCCCCCCCGCCGGGGTACCCCCTGGGAGCAGCCGCGCCCGGTGCGCGGTGCCAGCCGGGCCCTCCAGGGAGGAAGGGGCGAGGTAGAGGCGGGCAGAGGGTCTGGCTACTGCCCCGGGGCCGAGCGGGCTGTCCCCCACCCTGCCTTCGTCCCAAGCAGGCTGTCCCGTACCCAAAATGTGGTCGAGCACCTTGTGCCGGTGCTCGGTTTCACACCCGAGCCAGAGCGCTGGGAGCGTTGCGGTGCCGGGGATCCCTGCAAAGAGGGGTCACCTGGGCTCTGCTGAGCCTCACGCTGCCTCCGAGCAGTGCCTGAAGGAATGGGGACCCTTTGGCTCACACAGTCACTGGGGACTGTGCTTAGACCCGTGGGCACTTACCGTCACAGGGGGACGCACAGGGGTACCACTGGCAGCATCGCACACAAGTGCTCCCAAAGACATGTACACCCATAACCAGAGTTAGCACGCATGTGTGTAAACAAGCTTGCACGCTCATGTAGGCAGCGTGTGTGTGTGGATCTCATCGGTTCCCACGCCCCAGCACGGGATGGAGGTTGCAACTCCGGTGGCACATGGAGCAAACGGACAGGAAGGAAGGCACACTGAAGGAGAGAGGGGCACAGATAGCCACCTACAAAAGCAGAGTCTCTCTCACACGCTTACACACTCACACACACAACCGGGCAAACACCACCACACATCTCTGTATGTGGGCTGTGACTTGGAGGCAGTTGCAGCGGTCGATGCCCCAGAAGGCGGACGTGCACAGGGGAGGCACGTCTAGACAGGGCACGCGTAAAGATGTGCAAGGCCGTATTATTGCACATGGTAAGTTAGGGGAGTAGTGGAGACGTGGTCCCATACCATACAAAAGTGGGCAAGCAGGGAGCCTTCACGTGTATCATTGCACAGAAATCCACGCCCGAGTCTTGATCTTGGTTGTAGGTAGCAAATGGGAAGGTGGCAAATCTGAGCTGTTTGGAGTTTTTTCCTTCAGAAAATGTCAGCTTTTGGGGCCAAAACTTGGAAGCTGCCAACTTTCAGCTCACACCAGTTGGCTGTAATGCCCCAATTCTGTTGCGGGAATGGCTGCTGACTGTGTGTCCTCTCAGACACGGCTGCTGCGGCTGAATCGACAGGCAACCTGGAGAGGGGGCAGGGAAGGCCGGAAAGAGGGGAAACAGCCCCAGACCCGATTTCCTCTTGGCTCAGACCCTTCTGACAACCAGGCTGGGCCGTGTCCCCAGGGGTGGCATGCTGGGGATGCAGGCAGGTGTGTGCAGGGGCTGGGTGGGGCACACAGGAAGGGAAGAGTCCGGCCAGCTGTGTGCACAGCTGGAGGGTGAGCTTAGGAGGGGCACAGAGCTAGCCTCACCACTCGTCTTTCTCTCTCTCTTTTTCTCCCCAGCCGTCCCGTTTTATGGAGCTGCGGGCCGGGTCCAGCCCAGCTCCCCTGCTGCCTCCCGGCGATGCTGCTGGTCCCGGCGTGGAGAGACCCTCGGCAGCCCCACGGAGCCTGAGCGCCGAGGCGGCAGTGGCGGCGGCCCCCCTGTGCGCCCCGGCTGACTACTATGGCCGTGTACTGCTATGCGCTCAATAGCTTGGTGATGATGAATAGCAACAGCGAGGTGACAAGCGGAGGGAGCAAGACGCCACCTCCTCCTCGACAAGTGCTGCCCAGGGGCCCGGAGACACCCGGCAGCTGCCGCCCGCTCCCCGTCTTCAGCCCGGCCCCTGTGCCGCCCCGCTCCCCGCGCCGTGGCCCCGCTTTCCTCTTCCCGCCGCTCGAGGAGCCCCCACGGCAGCCGGGCAGCCCCAGGGGGCGGCGGGGCAGCCGGGGCGAAGAGCATCAGCCAGGACCTCCCACAGCGTGGCAACTTCAGCGGGAGCTGCACAACGTCCAGGTGAACCAGAAAGTGGGGCTCTTTGAGGCACACATCCAGGCGCACAGCTCTGCCGCCCAGCCACCACGGAGCCCCCAGCCATCCCGGCCCCGGCCCACCAGCCCCATGGCACCAGTGGTGGGACTTGGAACCGGACCCCGGCCGCGAGCCTACGGGGAGAGTGAGGCCCCCGATGTTGCTGGGGTGCAGGTCTGGCCAAGCAGTGCAGAGCCCCTGAGGCGGCCGGTGGTGATGGTGGTCCCAGCTGTGGGGCTGGTGGAGGGCAGCAGCCCCCTGGAGCCGTCAGGGCCCGCACCACAGCGAGGCGAGGTGGTGGTAGCCCCCACAGGACTTGAGGGCCAGTGCCCAGCCATTGGCGGGAGCATCCCTGCCGTCATCGTCACGGACCTAGGGGGCCCGGAGGAGGAGGCGGGCGCCGTGCCCCCCGGCACCTTGCCTGTCCGGAAGCTGTCGTCGTCCTCAGCCTCTTCCACTGGCTTCTCCTCATCCTGGGAGGAGTCTGAGGAGGACATCTCCAGCGACCCTGAGCGCACTCTGGACCAGACACCTGCCTTCCTGCAGACCCTGGACCAGCAGAAGCCCCGAGTGGTGAGTCTTGCACCAGCCCCGGGGAGGTGGGGCGAGCGCTGGCAGCATCCCTGCTCCGAGGTACGGCTGCAGCAGGAGGGCAGAGGTCTGTCGCAGCAGAGGTCTGCAGAGAAACTTCCCATTTGCTCAGCACTGCTTGCTTTCCCTCACATGCAAAGCTTATCCCTGTTCCTAGTCTGAAATCCCCTTGCTCGCTGGAGAGAGCAGCAGTACCCATCCCACTGTGAACAGTCCTTGCAGAGCTTCTCCGGCTGCCCGCTGGTGTGCTTAACATGCACCCACGGACTGCAGCCTTCTGCTGATGTGATTGCGAGCCTCAGCTTTCCCTCAGCACAGCTTTCCTAGGTGCTGGAGGTTTCTCATGATTTACATGAGCCTAAAGGAGAATTTATTTCCTCCTCGGAGTCGAAACTGTGTGGGCTGACTCTGTTAAAATTTATACTGATGCCCATCACCATAGTGTCTGTGTGCCTTTCACATGGAAGCAAAAATCTCTAGAATTTCTGGTAATTCCCCTTTTGAATAAAACTTTTTGCTTGTGGGGTATCTTATATTTTAGGTAAGCATATTTTTATTAGGTATTTATATGAAGTTCTTTTGTTTCTGGATCTTTCTTTGTTGTGGGGCTAGTTGGGAGGCTTCAGGCGAGTGAAAGCATCAGGGTTGTATTACCCTTAGAGCACAAAGGTCTCCTCCGAGAGGAGGGCTTTGAGGCGCTCTCCAAAGGCAGACACTCCTGGGATTTCTTGCATCACTTGGGGAGTTCGTTCCATGTCTGTATGCTCCGCACAGAGCATGCTTTGCTCTGAGCTGTCACACCATTTATCCAGAGGGCTTTCAACCACTTTACCCCAGTGCAGGGTGCCCATCATGAGGTTCTCCGATCAGCATGTGGGCTCGCCCATCCTCCAGCTGTGAGATGTTACATTGATTTGAGCTCAGCACTGGAGCCTCATACTGACAAACGCTGAAAAATGCAGGGCAACCCAGTGGCTCCTTAATTTTTTGATAAAGCCCATCGGCTTTCAGTGATGTGGTTCACTATGTTTTACTTTCCATAGTCACATGATAGTGAAACTCTGGCTAAGCTCAATGACATGAGGAAGACCGGTACAAGGAAACATGTAAGTAAAGTGAAGGTATCAGACCCATGAAGAACTGACAGACTGTGGTTTGTAAAACACTTAGCAGGCTGAAATAAGTATCTTTGCTTTTCTACTTGTTTTGTCCTGTTCCAAGAACTCAGGCTCAGTTCTGCTCAGGATGGAGAAGCAGCTGAGTAAAAGCACAGTAAATGAAGTTAGGAGTCTGTGGCTCATCAGGTTTGCAGACAGTTTTGTATTTTGGGGCTCTCAACTGATGAATCAGCTCGCTCCCTTTGGGAGCTGCTACAATCCCTCTGCTGATTAAATTCTCCTGGTTTTGTGTGCATGAGCTGTAGTAATCTCTGCTCTATTCTCCATACTAATGACTGTTCCTAGTGCCAGATCCCACTGATTTGCTGCTGAAAACAGTTCGCTGATGGGCAAAATCATGCCTGATGCTCTTGTGGAAAGCTTCCTGGAGCCTCAAGCTGACTCTGCACGGCCTCCCGTGGCCTCCAGTGAGCTCAGCCAGGCCGGTGGCTCGGCAGTGAACAGGCAAGGCTCGTTTGTATTGCCAAAAGGCCTGGATCAGAGCGAGCTCAGATCGGGTCTAAGAACAGAGTAACGCTGCTGGGCTCTGTGGGACTACCCCAGTCTAAACGAGATGAAGATCTGGTCCAAAATGTGTCAGGCAGCCCGAGGAGGTGCACTTGATTTTGTGTTTCAGTGCTGGAGTCATCTCAGCAGGAGTGGCTGGGCTAATTTACAATTATACTTTCCGCTGGGCTCCACAGGTCCCGTGCAGGGCTGATCACTGGCTTTGGCAGGTTACAGTCAACTTCTCAGCAGGATTGTGCGCAAATGCCCAGTAATTCAAAGCTGATTCATATAAGTAACACCCAACTTTGTGTACTGGTTGGCAAAATCTTTTAAATGGCAGCAGAAGGCAGCTACTGAAGCAGTCTCAGGTTGCACACTCATTTGTTTTCATGAACTCACTATTTCCTTTGACCAACGCACACGGTCTGGAAATGAGTTGTGTAATGAGGGAGAATGTGTGAGAAGCTCTCTCCGCAACTTGTGCTTTTCCGTCAAAATAAATCCTGGGAGATCTCAGCTGACAGAAACAAACGTCGTGCCTCTGGGTTAAGTAGATAAATGCTGGGCAGGCAGAGAGCCCTGCCTGTCTGCACCGAG
Organism: Sagittarius serpentarius; assembly: GCA_034782735.1. NCBI lineage: Eukaryota > Metazoa > Chordata > Aves > Accipitriformes > Sagittariidae > Sagittarius > Sagittarius serpentarius. Next base: position 15,116,166 of record JAVKLA010000054.1, on the reverse strand, counting down.
CGCTGCTGGTGCAGGGGAAGGGCTATCGTACCTGGAGGAGAGGTAACGATGAGTGACAGGAAAGCAGTTCTTGCTGCAGATTTTGTCTGCGCCACGTATCTCGCATAGCATATTTACAGATTTGATAAAGAGCAGGCTTGCTTCTGCCCTTCCTTTCTGGAGGCTGTCTGGCTTAGCAAATCTGTTAGGGATGTCCGGCTGTCTGTTGTAGTTCCTCCTGGAGTCCCCAGGAAACGGGTAGATCCCTCCAGCTGGCACGGACTCATCCTCCATTTGTACTTTAGGTAGGAAACTTCATTTGTGGTCAGGCCTGCAAATTGGCTGGTAAGAAAATGATGTTGCCTAGCGAAAGGGAGGGAGCGAGTGTGGCCACTTTTTTGGACTCTGTGACCTGGCGGCTGATACGGGCTCTGCCTTTGTTTATTGAAATAGTTTACTCAGTATGTTGCCTGTCCCTGCTGTGCTCTGGTGCCCTGTGGGCTGCGCAGGGCTAGGATACAGTGACCCTGCTGTGATCATAGCAGACTTCTGAAGTGCGGTGACAGTAAGAGCAATTTGACATTTTTCTGTTGTCTAATTGCAACTCCACTTAAGGTCTGAGTAAACCTCCATGTAAGGACTTTTGCAGCTATGGCTTTCCCCAGGCTGTGGGCTGCTGCCGGAGAAACCCCACACTTGTTTATTGATGCTTGCAAGGTTTCAAAGACACTTGAGTGAGCACACTTCTTGGGCTGTGTAGGAGGGACGCCCTGTCCAGGCAGCATGTTGGGATGGGGAGGCTGCAGTTTGACAATGCCGTGGGGCAGCACTCGCTGCATGCCCCCGGCGACAGCAGAGCGGTCGGTTTGGGGAAGGAGCGGGTGCCTCCGCTCACCCACCGCCCAAGCCAGGGGAACGCAGTGGCTGTTGGAAGATGCCTGTCTGTCACAGCACGTCTCGTGCTGAGGGAGCATTTCTTTCCTCCTGGCTGACCGCACAGGTTCAGTGTGTAGGGGAGTGAGAAGGTGCTCCCTGTCCCAGGCTCTGAGTGGCCCAGGTAGCCCGAGACAGTGGCCCGGCTCCTAAGGAGGGATTTCACACCCAAAATAAGCCCCGTTCTAGCTGTGACTCCCATTGACTTCAATGGGAAAATACGAGTCTATGAGTTTTGCTGTTCCTGGGGGACCCTGCTTGCTCTTCCCAAGGGGGAGCTGAGAGACCAAGGTTTACTCAGCAACAGGAGGCTTGGCCCCAGTCTTGGAAGCTGTATGCGCCCCTTAAGGGAAAGATATTCCAGTGCTGGTCATTACAGTGAGTAGTCGTCATTGACCTAAATCCCCTACTTTGTCAATTCCTTGGCAACTAGAGACAAAGCAACAGACGAGTGGGGGGAAAGGCAGAAACTGTGCAAGTACCTACTATAGAAAAATGACATGTCAAGGGGAAAAAACCCCACCCTCCTGGAAAAACAGTGCAAGACACTGCAATGTTCCTCTTCCTGGCTTTCCCACAGCCGCTGTGGAAACACAGGGACATACGGCAGAATAGTAATCAAGTGACGCTCGGTACATTGTGAAACCGCTGCTCCTTTCAACAGGCAGAGCAGCTTGCTCAGAATAAGAGACTTCCATTAACCTGTGCAAAATGGCAAGAGCTTTTGGAAAAAGCTAATGGCATTGCTGCTGACAGGTAATTTTTTAATTGATTTATTTGCTTGACTCACAATGGCTGTAACGCATTTCTGAAAGGAGCCAAGTTTAGATAGGGTTAGTGTCAGCCAAGGGCCTGTGGGACCCTTGCTTACTACTTTTTGAGAGGTTCCAAGGCATAAGCTGACAACAGCACTCCTGATTTGTTCCTATAAAAATCAATCAAATTAAATACGCTTTCATGCCCTTTCCTAGCTGTCACCGTGATCAGGAAGTCTCTGTGCAACAGAAATGATGACCACGTGGCTATGGTGATGCATGCAAGCCCTGTGAATGTATATCTTTATGCTGACTGTGTTTAGGTATTTTACTCCTTCCTCCCACCATGTTTGTCTTAAAAGCTCCTATGAGCTTGTGAGTGGTATCACCAATTTAGTATCAATATAACGTCTAGCATATGAGGGCCCTGCTTGCTTGCTCTGAAGAGCAACTTACTCTAGTAATGCATATTATTGCCCAGGGAAGGTGCTTAGCACACCGGGTAAGCTGCCCAAGGATGGACCCTCCTTCAGCCCTGCTGTGGGAAGGCTAGGAGGAAGAGGAGAGTGAGACGGACACCTCTGTGTTTCCCCTCTCAGAGCACCACGCTTAGCAAACTGACAGCACGGCATGTTTTGTCTGCTGGGACAAGATCAGGAGCCCCTGGTGCCCAGCGGGCTGGGCAGAGCTTCAGGCTCTTGGTAGACGGAGGCTGTGCACTCCGGAGAGTTCACAAAGCACCACTCTCTATTTGGTAGCTTATCTTGCACGTACTCATGTGGCCTTCTCAGGGAATAAGCAGCTTTTTTATGCACTCCGACCCACAGAGGCTAAGTGAAGATGCTGCCATAACCCAGTGAGAGACATACGGTGCTATTTCAAGTCTATTTCTACCAGCACTTTTGAGCTCATTGGGAAGGGCTTCTTCTCTGCTCACATTCTCCATGACTGACAGGGCAGGAATTACATGGCCCATAACAGATCCTTTTCATAGGGGGACTTACTTGCTAGCACAGCTGTCGTCTCTTGCATATTTGTTTCTCAAACAATTTCACACTGAAAGCATTCATAAAAAGTGGAAAAAAGCCCAAAGCATTTCTGAGGTGCAAGAAGAACAAATATTAGGCCCATCATCCTTAGGGTCCCAGCTCTGGAAACAGCCAGGTTTCCTCCCCTTCTGATGGGAATCGCAGGACATCAGGAGCTTGGCTGGTTGGACCCTTCAGGTGTTAAGCTGAATGTCCGCAGAGTGAAGTTCCCGGGTAAGTGGAAACTTTACAGTTTTGTCATTACCTTTTTAGAGCCTTGCAATGACAAAAAACAATCAAACTGTAGTCAGCACCTGTCTCATGTTTTCCATATTATTTCTATAATGTGTTAGGACAGATTTGCATGTGAAGAAAATATTAGTGCAGCACTGAGCTCTCGCATGCCATGCGATGACTGAAAGCCAGTGCTGAGCTAATGCTTTCTTTACACGTCAATCTGTTCTAATTCACTAGAGAAATAATGGCGTCTATGTATGATGTTAAATGTCGTTTCAGCTAAGATTAGTCTTCTGTAATTGTTAGAGATGATTTTGTTTATACCGGTGGGTAAATTTGTGCAGTAAATTTGACCTGCTTTCTTCCAATGAAGCCCAGCCAAGCTAATATTTAACAGGCAGTGAAAACTAAATGTTAACATTTTCCAATCACTGAGTAACTTTGCAGCCTAATCCATATTCTCAAATGTGGCTTTTCGGGGCACGTGGGCTTCCACACTTGCTGGGTCACTTGAAATGGCCCTTTGACGGAATTGATCTTGCTCAGCATCTTTGGATGTCTCCTTGGGATAAGTCTTTTCCTAAGGTACCTTTCTTCTCTGTTGACTCTGATGGGATCTTGAGGACTATCCCAGGAGTGTGCTTAAGACAGAGAAACCTCTTTCTAAAGTACTCATGAATGTCTTCTATAAAATATGCTGGAATTTCATTCTTATTCATCCACATAAAAAGCCAGGTCATGCATAGCCTGCACAACAGCTGCAAGTAGTTCAGGAAGCTGCTCCACTCTGAGGTCTACCAACTTCAAAAGCAAGTGCCTCTGATTTGGCTTTTAAATCAGTGTTTAGGCAGCAAAATATGTGATTTGCTCTGTAACAGGGATGATCACCCAGCAGTGCTTTTCAGCATGAGTTGGCATGCGTACGTTCAGAAGTTCAGGGTCTCCACCTGCAAGTTTCACTCTGGGTGTATGTGCCACAAACATGCTCAGAATTGGTGGAAGCTTTTGGAAAATGTAGGTTGCAGCTTCTTCTTTCCCAGGCACAGTGGGAGTTCACCACCACAGGGCTGCTGTCACGGCTGCGTGCCTGTGGAGATCCTCACGGCCGTAGTCAGCCATGGGTTGCGTTGACTTAGTGCTGGCATTTTCTGACCTTAGTTTCTCAGAGGCAGGCAATACTGGAGTCTGCAGCTGCTGCAAGAGCTGCTAAGACCGATATTAGGCTTTTCCCTCTCACAATATTTATTTCAATGTCATCATACATTTCAGCCATGAGAGGAAAGAAGTGAGTTTTTATAGTAATGAACGTTCTTTTCCTTAATGACGTGGAAAAAGAGACAGCCTCATATAAGGAATTCAATTCTTCCTTTCAGATCTAAGATTTATTGCTAGCCAAAAAACACAAGGATTGCATTTTGAAGAAGAACTAGGAGGTAAAACAACAAGTGCTTAGCACTTACAACTTCTTGTAAGCAGTACAGTGTATTATCTGATCAGCACTACACAACAGGAACTGCATTAGCGTTCAGCGCTGTTGCGGTTTTAAGTAATAGTAAAGCATCTCTCATCTCCCTGAAAGACGTATATGTGCTCTGGAGTGACATACCAATGGACATTTTAATGAGTTTGATTCAAAGGACAGAATCAGATTGTCTCTTCACTCTTTGCTTCACACGTTGGATTTGCAGAGAGGTCGGCACCTGCAGTTGCCACGGTGTGGACCTCACTGAATTCATGTGAGTTTTGCCTTGGGTTTCATCCTTGGCCTCCGGGCTTTCGTCCTTGACTTTCAGTCTTGTACTTGGGGTTTTGGAAAATAGGGCTCTTGGACAATGTGAAGCAGAGGGAGGTCTCAACCTGCAGTCTTCACTGTCACAAAACTCCCTTCCCTTCCCTCCCCATGAATGCTTTGAGCTTTGCCTGAATGAAGACCAATATATCAACACCAGGAATAACCAGCACGACGTCTTGGTAGGATGGCTATGCCAGGAAGCAGGCCCGACCCTCTCCCCCTTGCCCCGTCAGCGTTTGCAGAAGGGGCCATCAGAAGCATGGCACCGAGTGGAGGTTAGCAGAGGGCTGAACAACGGCAGCACCTACCTTCAGCATCACCTCCTCCTCCTCCCCCTTCGCTTCCTGTCCCTTTGCCCTTGCTTGGGCAATTCGTCTGCAGCAAGATAGAATCAAAGAACCCTCTTCCTTTGCTAAACAATTTGCCTCTTTTGTTAGGGTCAGATAAAATGCTGATAAAAGCTGTTGTAGCTCCGCTGAAGCCAGCAGGATCATGCTGCAGATTTGGTCCTTGATTGTTTTTCGCCTTGCTCTCCCCTGCATGTATCCAGTTACATCTTCTGGTAAATCCAATGTTAAACTGAATTAATGAAGCAGAGATGCAGTCCCCGCAGGGGTTTTGCCCGTTGATAGGTACAGTGCTTCAGAGCCTTTGGGGACAGGAGTTTTATAAACGGAAAGATCTGCAGGGGGGACTTTTTGGAAAGTGCATTTTAGGGTTGGGTGTGTTTTTCTCATTTCTTGCTAAACAATCTCCGATCCCTGCTGCTTGGGAAAAGGGCAGGAGTGGAGCCTGGCCTTCAGCTCACCGCTGAGCCTTGTTCGTTGCAGCCGTACTTTGACAAGGCGTTTTGGAGAGGCATGGGAACAGCTGTTTTCCCATTGAGCTAAACGCATTCAAAACATTTTCGTTAAACGGGTACTTAAATGCAGTGGTCGAGGGAGCCCGTGTGCACCCCTCAAAAGAGAGAAGACCAGGGTGCCGAGGAGGGGCAGAGGGGAGGGGGAGGTGAGCGGGCTCTTTCTCACGGTGTGGACCATAGGAATTGCTCCGCCGGCAGCCGCAAGCCCTGTTAGATACCCAGGGGCATCCTCCCACTGCAAGCAAGGTACAGAGCAGCCGGGGGAGAGTTAGCAACATGTTCAAATGTAATATGGTTGCTATTACGGGTAATACATATTTAACACTCTGCCGGGACCGTTCAAGCCTGCATCTGTAGGAAGGGGGAAAAATGTCAGGTTTGCTTTTTTGGCAGACTGCAGATCAGAGAGTCCAATCTGCAATCTCTCTTGGTATGTTTTATGAGGGTGGGTTTTGTGAAGTTACAGGCAAAGTTATTGGACCCCTAGGCTACTCACATTAAATGTTTCTCCAATTTTAGCAACATTCTTTCCGGGCTCAGCTACATTTGTTTTTATCTTCTCTATGGCAATTGATGATCTAAGTCTAAAATGTATAACTCCGCAGGATCTCCTGTTATATATTTCTTCCACAGCTGTAGCTGAGTCAGGACAGTATAATCCAATGACATGTTGTAATGCCTAATGCTTTCTTTAGTACATTCCAGATTAAAGGAGTCAGCAAAGTTAACATATCCAAAGTAATAAATTTAAACAATAATAACAACAAATCCCAAACCGTGATTATATCTTGAAAGTGTTGGGGGGTTTATTCCCTCCTATCTTCTCTGATCTGGCTAAAGTCTGTTTGTAGGAAACTCAACAGGACAGATAAAAGATGATGAGACAAACAACTTAATCCCTTAATAATGTCAAGTGGAAAATCCAACAACAGATTGGCAAGGAACTCAAATAACAACTGCAAAGCGGCCCTCACTGAGGACTACAGACCTAGTTTAAAAGGCCGAGCTTGGAATATAATTAGAGATGAGCCTGAGTCAGTGCCCACAGGTTCAAACATTTCTTTGAACTCTGAAATGGAGCCCAATTCGTTTTTTTCATCCATGCCTGCCTAACATCAGCTTAGCTCCATTGAAGCTCCAGTTCAGCATCGCCTCATACCTTGTGCTGCCCTCAGTACCCGCACAAAGTGACCATGAAAGGTCCTAGGGTGGTATTTCCACCTCTGGGTGCTGTCGCAGATGGGAGCATGAGCGAGCAGCGAGTGCACGCTGCCCAGGTAGGTGCCTGTCATGGCAGCACGAGGAGGAGGAGAGTTGGGCACCGCTTGCTGGCACCGCGCTGGCCTCCGAGTCCCACCATCTCATCCTGCTCTTGCCGGGGACTGGCACACAGCTGCACCCCCATGCAGCAACCCCCATTCCTGCTGCTTCGGGCAGTCTCGCGCTGCCATTAATAGATGCGCCTTGAAAGCAAGGCATGTGGTCACAGAAGCAGGAGGCACTCAGAAATGCAATTGCCAAGCAGCTTCAGAAAGAGCATGTTTATTATCTCCTGGGCGCTGTATTTACTTAGAGCTGACAGCCCTTCACCCTGGGGTTTCATGGTAGGAATGTCTCACTGGGGCGGACAGCAGGGCGTCCAGAAAGGAAACAAAGGAAAGAGATTTTAGAACTGTGTCTTATCTCTATCCACCTGAATTACTGTTGTATTTTAAAAGAATATGTGAAACCCATTGTTTGAAAAAACCCTTAGGAGTGTGCTCTCCCAGCTCCATTGTTTTAATGTTCTCCTAGGAATTTGTATATCAAATGTTCCCAATCCAGTTTCTCTCTCTCTGCTTGACAAATCCTGTGTTTCTCTTCTGTACTTTTAGCAGAGTGGGAACTAACCTTGATCTTTTTGCAAAGCCAACGGAATTGCCTTGTTGGGTGTCACGTTGCCACCTTCACACACAAACAGTGCACGTCACAGTTTTTGAGCAAGATGTACCACCAGTGAAAAAAACTCTGTGTAAAACTCATACATTCAAGACGAACTTCTGGAAAAGCAGCTCTGAACTGAACCAGACCCTCTCTTGGAGGAGGGAGCAACTAATGTTGTCTGGCTCTCGTGGAAGCGCCCTTGCACAGCAAGTTAAAACAAATGGTCTGAAGCCAGGGTTACAGCTCAGCTCCTCCACCATTAGTAGCCCCTCATCTATGTCTCATCTCAAGGAGAAAAGACTTGGCCTCTCTCCTCATGTCTCTGTTTTCTCATGTTACCTTTGTTGCTGGAACAGCTTTTTTGAGCCAAGGAAGGCAGTGTGGGAGTCCAGGTGGTTGGAAGTGACCATAACGTTGACCAGGTGCTGGGCTAGTAATGAGAGGGAAAGGCAGAGGTAGCATGATGCCACCTTGTCTGTTCTTGTCTGTCCCTGTATTGTACAGCCTGACCAGCTCTGATATTTGGTCTTTGAGCTTTTGGGCAGCTTAAAGGCAGTTCCAGATCCCAGGTTTGTTCTTGTGGGTGGGAACTCTTCCCAGAAGGGAGAAATCTCAGAGGAGCCTGTTTAATATAGGCTGATCTCATGCTTGAGCATACGCAGGAGTTGACCTTTCAGCACTGAAATCAGAAGTGATGGGAATAGAATAAATCACAGCCTTGAAAGAAAAGCCAAGTAGCTTAGAGTTGCACCTCAGGAGAAGGAGTCAAGGTGTGGAGGCTGAGAGAGCTGCAGGGGCGCCAAACAACAGATTTGAAAAGCAGTCTTTCAGCAGTGGCTTTGGTGGATCTTTGCAGAGCAAGACTGCAGAGGAAAGGCTATTGAGACGTGAAATTGAGATATGAGGTCATGAGCCCTGGAGGTGAGTTTTAGTTGGGTGGGTAGGTTGGAAAGACTCTCTTAGGGATGTTATCCTAAAAAAATCTCGTAAGATTACAGATAGGTTGGATGTGAGGACTGAGAGAAAGAGATCCAAGTTTTCCACTTGCTAAAAGTTTCAGGGTAGGAGCAAAACATTTACAAATGAGAGCGGTAACATTTACACTCGCATTGCAAAGGCATAAATTGTTCTACGAATTGCCAGGCTGTGAAGAATCAAGCCTCTGTATTGCATTGCAAGCCTGGGAGCCATCACGTTTCCACTAAAGCCAAAACTTCCGTAAACTTGATAGGAGGCAGCTCCGAACCCCCATGGTACACCCCCTTAACCTTCAAGGGCCTGGCGTTGAATGCAAGATTTTTCCAGGAGAACCAAAACTCAAAGCACTCCCCTAATATCCGGAAGCTGCAGCCCGATGAGGACCTCCCTCTGTGCAGTGGCTTCTGTCGGAGCCCGACTCCCTCTTTGGTCTCAGGAGAGGGTGGCTTGGGGCTTCTTCAGGGCAGGCACGGTGGAGGGTTGGGCCGCTCTGTGCCACAGAGCCCACGGCCGCCCGGAGAGATGCTGGGGTTTGCCCTCCTGGCCCGCTCTTCCTCTGGACCATCTATGCCATCCCCCCAAGGCAATCAGACCCCCAGCCCCATCCAGACAAACCCTGTCAGGACAGAGGATTGTAGGAGCTGTGGGAGAACAGCTTTTTGGCAGAGAGTAAATTTTCCAGCAAATGTCAAGGGGGAGGGGGAGTCAAAATGATTCACAAATTCAAACACGTTTTCTGAATAGTTCTGGCCTAGAAAAAAATACAGAGGTGGGGGAAGAGGGAGGGATGTTAAAAATAGCAATGTGTGTCATTCTGACACTTTCAGAATGAACTGTTTCATTTTGGGAATGGTTTGTTTATGTTTTGCGAGCATTTGAAATGTAGATTTGATTCAAAATGGCATTTTTCACTTAAAAGTTGACCTCACCGCTAAAAACATTGAAAGAAGAAAAGATAAAAGTTTTTTAGAACTTACATAATCCAAAATGAAACACCTCCTTTTGCTTTGGCTCCAAATGAGACATTTCCGAGTTTTCCTTCCATAGCCCCATGATTTTAGCTGTGTTCAGCCCATCCTGAACATCTCCTCTCCCCTAGTTTTTTGGTTGAGCTCCGATGTAAAAAAATCTGTGCTCCATCCAGCTCCCATGCTGGCCAACCTTTAAGTCTAATGCCATGGAGCAAGTATTTTAGTTTAATCTGAGGTCAACCACACGTTGCTGTGATTCAAACTGAAACCTGTGGTATCGAATGAATAAGGGCTGTAGGTTTTGTAGATAACTGGCAGCTTCTCCGGAAGATGCAATGTCGAACCTCATTTAGAAAAATAACCCAAACTCTTGGGGCCCTGAAATCTGATCTAGAAATCTTCAGAGAAGCTGGAGTTTGCAGACAGCTGAATGGCAGACTTTCACTCCCCCGGCACTCACACTGGTCTCATTCAACTGATTCATTAAAGGGAAACGAGCAAACAGCTAGTAATTACTTTGCTGTAGCCAAAACGTGCCACAGAGTTTCCCCGGGCAGAGGGGAAGGAACACGTGCCTTTGCTATAACGATGAGCCATCATCAAGTTTAGTGTTCCCCGCTGTGTTTTCTGCCTGGCTGGGACGCATTGTGCCGTTTCCTCAGCTGAAGTCCATCCCTTGGCATCTGGAGCAGAGCCTCCTTTGCTGAGATTTACCTTGACTGTCTTCTGAGCCCCCTCCCTCTGTGCCTTGGGAGGGTTCGGGCACGAAAGAGGGAGAAAAAAGCTGCTGCGGTGTGGGACGGCAAACTTCTTAGCAGCAGCCCCTCCTGGGCAGGGGCTGTAGGAAAGACCTTTTCCATTTGTGGGAAGATCCTGGGTTTTACTTGCAACAGGAAGGTTTGTAAGCATTTTTCTGACCTGCTGTAATTTTAGTGTTACTGAAGTGTGAATCTTACAGTGGACAGGATATGGACGTTTTTATCATCGAGGCGTGTAGAGGCGAGGGGCTGGCAGTGGCCGAGCGGGCTGTGCTCCGTGCTGGCCCTGGCAGCGATGGGAGCTGGGATGGCTCTGCGGTGGCTCTGGGTCCCCCTGCAGTGGCAGGTGATTAGTGCCTGCAGCGGGATGAGGCATCGAGGCTAGCGCGCGGGTACCAGCTCTTCAGCTCCCTCGACCATGCATTTACTGTTAAAACACTGCCAACTCAAGCTCTCCTCAAGACAGTGAGGATTGCCTTCAAAGCCACCAAATGTTTCAGGGGGTTTTTGGAAGTGCTGGGTTGGATTGATTGTTTTCCTAGCTTCTATGCCTTAAACTCATACTCAGGATGATTTTTCAGTCTTTTCTCTGCAAGCCAGAAGGCTGGAAATGTACTTTCTTTTTAAAAATGAAAGCTCGGAGGCTCAGCTCCTTGAGTGCAAGAGGTGGCAGCTGTGAGAACAGGGCAGAGCTCACGCTAAAACTGCAGGAATGGGCAAACGGACTATTGAAATAGCTGCTTCTCTCGGTCGAGAAATGGGCTGAATGGAAAGAAGGGCCAGAAGGGCAGAGCATGTAAGCAGGTTCAGCTGTCCTGTAACAAACGGAGAACACCAGCTCTCCCTTCCCTGCCCCAGCCAAAGCCCATACACAACTAAAGGGAAATCTGCTTTCCTGTTTGTACGTGAGGCCTGGAATAGCAGGTGACATTCGACTCTCGCATCTCTGCTGAAATTCCCTCATCTCCCAGGCGAAATCTGGAGCTAGGGGCGCAGATAGAGATACAAGCGATCACCAAAGAGTAAGGACCATACAAACTGCACATGGAGGCTCACACCGCTTCCCTGTCATTTTTTTATATAAAACACAATTTGAAAACTGATCACTTTTTTCTGCAGATAAAGGTGATTCAGAGATCTTTGACACAAGCAGCTGCCAGGAGATGGGAAAACAGCTCCCAGGAGATGGGAAAGCAGCTCTGACTGTTAATCTCAAAGTGGGGAGGCAGCGCAGAGCCTGCTGGCCAGCACTTCAGTGCAGATTGTAAGATTTTAGCAAAAATCTCAACTTCCCAACTAAACAACTGCATTTGGATAATGATCTGTGGAAGGTTGTACGTGTCTTTTGACATGGAATCTTAGGCTCTGACAGTGCTCAGAAAACACCGGGCAGGGCTGTTGAATTGTCCTATACCACCTTGTCACTGAATGGTGAAGAGGTGCTGTGTGAAGTGACACCGAGTGTTCTTTAGCGGTTCTAAGGGTGTTTGGGTTTTAATTTACCCTCATCGGATACGCTGACATGTTCTCTAGTTTGCTGCTTGAATTAAGATGCTGCAGCATTTTCTCCTTTCCAGACGATAGGTATGTGTCTTTGCTCCCCCAAGGGGAAGGAGGCAAGGATATTACACGTTTAAAGGAATAAATACCCAAAGCGAAGGCATGGATGTCGGGTGCATCCGTGGGCTGCGCGCTTTTCTCAGGTGCTCCACCTGCAGGGTTAGCTTAAGTGAAATCACACCAGGGGGGCAGTTTTGAAGATTGTACACAACATGCAGATGGTCTTCTGGAGAGCAGCTGCCGTTGGAAAACTAGCTAAAACTACTGTTGGCATAACAAACAGAATTAGAATATTTCCAGGATATAAAATTAAGGGAGGAAAGCAGCTTTACTGGCTATTGTCAGAAAACAGAGGCTTGCATAACAGCAACATTTTCCATATACTATGCAATTAAGTTACTTGCTTGGGAATTAAATTGCAAGTCAGTTTAGACAGCACGGCCAGCTGTAACGTAACACGCGTTACAACACACATACTGAATGTTATTACTTGGTGTCAGTGTTTATTGAACGGAGTGGGGATTTGAGAAACAAACTTTGGCCCAGGAAACACTAACAATGTGGTGGCACTTAACGTCTCTAAAGCAGCACAGCTAGCATTAGAATTTTTGGGAATAAATTCTTCAAAGATAAAATACTTTGGAAAATACCTGCTAATCCCTTTAAACCCGTAAGACATATTAATTTTCATATTGGGTAATGAAAAGCCACAGATTTTACCACTAATCTCAAAAATATCCTGCAGTTTTTGGAAAAGCAAGGGAGACTCCAGGTGTAGGCTCAGTGGCTGGTTTCGCAGCAGCAGTTCCAGCTGATCTCACTGGAAAGTGTTTATTTGCTGCTGTCTGCTGGTCCCTTGCTGTCTTCTTTTGCTACTGCAGAAACCAGGGCCAGCAAACAGTGCTCGCCGACTCCTTGAACTACGCTTCCCTCCCATTTTTACGGAGAAGAATCGACGCTCTAGAACGTCGCTTCATTTCAGTTGCAAGACTGGAATGAGATTGGGCCAAATCAACTCTGTTGTAGCTCCGTTGAGTGTGGTGGGCTTGCACGAGGGATAAATCTGATCCAGAGTAAGAATAACACGACGCACAGATGGGCTGGGTTAGTGCATTGTTTATATAAATGGCTAGACCATGGAGAGCTGCCCGCATTGCAAAATCCCCCTCCCAGCTGGCTCCGTCAGGGATCCTTTGGAAAGCACGGCATCGACGGACCAGCAACAAAATGTAGCACAAAGACTGAATTTCCCCTCTCTTCCTACAGCAGGTCTCTTGTGCTTAGAGCTGAGGATCGTGTTGGCAGTGGTGCATGGGCTCAGCTCACCGACGGTGCTGAACCGGCATCTCAGGGAGCAGGACAGGTCGGATTGCTGTGCCCGCTGATGGAAGTAAAGCTATAAATACATTTCTGGAACAAAAATAGGAACCATCCACCAGAGCTATTTCTGATGACCTCAAAATAAAGTTAGAATTTGGGTTTTTTTCCTCTGTTTCTTAGCGAGGTTGCTGGGCTCTCCAGCAGAACAGGAAGTAGGCTGAGGAGCTGTTTGAGTAACCAGAGTCGTCAGATCAATGGAAAAAATGGTTTGAGTACATTTTGTGAAAGTGCAGCCAATGATTTTGAAATTACTGCAGTTTCTCTTCCTAGATCAGGGCTGTTGTTCATGCCAAGGGGACTTATGTCTACCACTGCTGTGTCTGTAAGGAAACAGAGTGTTTCTTTTTGATGAGGTACACGATGTGCACCCGGTGGTGAAGCAGAAATCTTTCCCTTGGTGTCCTTGGATCAGATTCCAGATGAGTTTATCTCTCAACATGATCGGGATCCTATGTAATTTTGCAATGCCTATCATGCTATTTGGAAGAAAAATAAACTTGCTTTTACTGGGAGTTGGGCATGGGGAGGTCAGGGTAGGTGAGGAGGGAGGGAGAGGATAAGAGACACCATTTTGCTGTCAAGGAGGAAGATGCACAGTTCTCAATCTCGGAATTGAGGCTGGTCCTACATTTTAGTGACACTTGCAGCTTCTTTCATGTTTTGCAAGCTCATCTGAGAATTGAATACATGCCAAATTAATCTTTCAAGGGAAGCGGAGCTCAGTTGAAAATAACTCCAGCACAGATAATTCAAAGGAAGTGCAACTTTTAAAAAAAGTGTATGAAGTGCCTCTAAGAATCTACCTGTTTTTTCCTGTTTTCTTTTTTTCCTTTTTCTCTTTCCTCCCCTTAGTCCCACATTTTGCCTCTTTGCTGTCTCATCATGTCACCGTTTCCTTTTTTGCCATTAGTTGTTCTCACAGAGGCATACAAAGGGTTTTTGATCCCGTCACATGCTCCAGCTGGAACTAGAGCACGACTCTTTTCTGACTGTATTTTCTCCAGGGTTTTGTCAAGTTTAGCTGCAGACGCTCCCCAGCTTTTCGCTGATTGTCTTTTCAGCTGTCCTCTGCTTACGACACTCGCATTGCAGCTGGGCAAAGGCCGGTTCAAGCTTCAAAGTGGAGGCGATGCCGTGAGTGCGGGGAGAGCAAGGGGTTGCATGGGTGCCTGCGGCGAGTGGGATGGGGCGGCCGTGGGGAGGGAGCGGCGCGGCGTGGGAGAGCAGGGCCAGAAAAGAGAGATAAGACGGACAGGAAGGGAGCGAAGGGGAAAGGCAGGTGGAAAAGGGAAATGACCGCGGAGGCCAGGAAGACTAAACAGAATACAAGGGAAGCTGCGAAGCCATCTGGGAATCTGCTTTAGCCACGTGTAAATCGCACACGTCCTTGCGGCTTCCCCCTCTGCGCAGAGCAAAGCAGCGCCCGGAGGAGGCCGGGCAGAGCCGGGATGGCGGCGTGCGACTGCGTGGGGTGAGCCTGTGTGGGCGCGGGGCCGGGGCGTCACACGGCGGGGACGCGGGGACTGGCCCCAGCGCAGGTGTGGGCACAGCCCCGTGCAGGTGTGGGGGCACAGTGGCGGCGGGCGTGGGGGCGAGGGGAAGTGAGTGGGTGCCCCGAGGTGGGGTGCAGGAGCAGGCAGAGCTGCGGCAGAGCTGGGGCCCGCGAGGACGGGGGCGGAGGTTGATGGAGCCGCCGCCGTGTCAGCTTGTGGGCGACGGTGGGGGCAGCGCGGGAGGAGAGACGGGTGGTGTGGGGTGAAGGCAGAATGGAAAGTCGAGGAGAAACTGAGTGCAAAAGCTGATCGGGATGGAAAAGGAGGAAACTGAAGGGAAAAATCATGTGAAAAGTTTCAGGTCGCAGAAAAAACTGTAGTGGAAGGCTGGCATGGAAAGGCAGGGGAAAGTGAGGAGAGCTCAGATAAGAAGATCTTGAAAGCACTTAATGATGTCTGGGGTGGGATTTGTGGCAAACAGCTAGATCTGAGCCAGCCTCCCTTTGTGGGGAGAAACAGGCCCCTGCAGAGCACAGCCTATGTGACCTGCCTGCACAGTGTGAGAGGAGCTGTGGCTGCGCAGTGCCGTGACTGTAAAAGGAGTTCGCTAGCATAGATGCAGTCATCTACCCTGAACATGACTAAAAATAGGTGAGATGAATTGCAGGCCCAAGGACAAAATGTTACAGTAAACGAATACAAACAATCTCATGTTATCTAGCCGGGTGTATTCATGCCTCCTCCATGCACGTGCATGCTGGAGGTGTGCGCCCAGGTGCGGGGCTTGTGCACGTTAGGTGCACTTGTGAACACCAGCATGTACCTGGCTGGGATATTCGTGTCCTGTACCTTCTATGCAAAAGTCCTCTGCACCTCAGACCCTGAAAAACTGGGCCGTGATGCTGGAGCAGGCTGTCTGCAGTTTGTATCATAAATCGTTCTTAAGAGTCTCAAGGAAGAGAAGGAGATGTGCTGCAGTTTCCGGGGGGGTGCTGCTGACCCCATCACTCTCCGCTTTGCTGCGGAAGGGGCTGCAGGGTTAATCCAGACCCTTGGCTGGTTTTAGCTCAGCTCAGCAGGCAGCCTTCACTGGCACAGGGCTCCTGGCTGCCTCCGCCAGAGGTGTGGGGGTTATTTTGCTTTAACTCGTGCCGGGAGGCACCAGCGTGACAGGGAAGAAAGGTGCCTCATCCCTGATGGTGCTGTTTGCCCCGTGCCACCTCACCGGCCATCCTGAAGGAGAGACAATTTCTCTCCCCTGGTGAGAGAACCGGTTATGAAAGAATAACATCACATCTCCCCAGGGACACCCATGGGACACCCATGGGACATGGCAAGAGAAACCGAGGCGCACACAGTTATTTTGTGGGATCCCTCACACATGGACTAGACTGGTGTGAACGGTCTGAGCAGGGCACGGAGCTGGAGCCCGTCTGCATTGGAGGTGTCCTCTGGCCACCCCACCCAGCCCTCTGCAGTCCAGCTCTCCTTCCCCATCCCAGTCCCCGAGCTTGTCCCGATCTCCAAAACTAGTTCAGCAGGTCCCTCGCCTCATCTTTAAAACTCCCTGTGCAATTAACGTGCACAGGCATGTCCTTGGCCGAGAAGACCCCCAAAGAATGGGCAACAAGAGGATGGGCGCAGTTTGACTGTAGCTAGGGCTCATGGTTATTTGCAGGAAAAGCTGTGAATGTATCTCTCTGCACCAAGAAGTGGCAGGTTGCTCATGGAGGTCGTGAGGCTCTGGTGCTACCTGAGCTTGTTTAACAGTCTCCACTATGGAAGAGAACAGAGTTTTAATCTAGTGAGTGTGACGCTGGGCAAATGCTTTTAGTGCTTGGGTCTGATTAGTGGTAATTGAGCTCCTCTTTCACTTAGTCCTTCACTGCAGGCTGCTCATTCTCATGCTGCGCATTTCCTCTGCCTGCAAAAGCACTTAGAAAAGCTTGGATCCCCGAGTCACATATTCTCAATATTTATGCCCCCTGGATGATTTTCCAGGGAAGCTCTTAATCTTAAGCGTCAAAAAAAGACGTATTTGTCAGAGTAATACTAGCAAGGTGCAGAGTTCATTCTCAGGCAGCAGGTGGGTTAGAAAGCCTTATTTTTGTGCAATTAATTTTGGAAGAGCTCCCCTCCCCCCTTCTCTATGCTTTCGTTTGCTTCTGCATCCTGGGGTCTCAGAAGACAAGGGTTTCTGAAGGCCAATGGCTGCCTTGAGATCACTTGCTGGCAGCGCTCGCAGGAGCAGCACAGAAGCAGCCTTCCCTGGATTTCCACATTTGTGTTAGCAGTTGAAACCTGTTGTCTCACAAGAGATATAGGGTATCACCCCAGTAAATTCTTTAAACCTGTGCAGAGGGGATTAGTAGAAACCCAATAAGCCAGTTTCTGATTACTATAATAGTTTCCAGATTATTTTGTTTAGAAGCCTGTGTGAAACTTACGTCATGCCTTTCTCTGTCAGTCCTCAGGCTGAAAGTGAAAAGGTTCTGGTAAAGAAGACTGAGGTCAGGAGATACACAAAGTTTATGCATGGGATTATTTAGCCTGCAAACTAATGGGCTTCAAGTGAAATACTTAAGATCATTGCGAAAACTCTTCCATTACTTCCTTTCTACTTACCCTGTCTGGTAATAAGACATACAGTTTGCGTGATGAAATCGCAAGGATGTGCACACAGACTTGGAGAAGAAATTAGTTGCTGGCCCTGCGCAGAGCTGCCCTGGGGAGCTCCCTGCTGCGGGATGCGCTGAGGGGAGAAGGGGCTGGGGGAGCACGGGCTGGGGGAGCACCACGCAGCCACGCATGGGATTTCAGCAGCAGCCATAAGCCGATATGTGGAAAGAACGGGATGGGATTTCCACGCTGCGTGGGCAGCGTTGCATAACAGCCTCCATGGCCGATGGGCTGGGGCCCTCTTCACGCAGAGGCTCCTCTCCATGCTCTGGCGATGGGGAGGGGGCTGCAGAGGCACCGCATGGCCCACGGCAAAGGGCCACAGATTTCTGCGGTGATGAGAGGCTGTAGTCCAAATGAGAAGGCAGCTCCTCCTGCTGCTTCATCTTCCTGTGACAGAGGGGCACAGCTGAGAACAAACGTTCTGAATGGCATTTGCTCCAGTCTAGGCCCTGCAGGCTGTACTGCTCTCACAGCTGAAACTCCAAATAAGAGCATTTGCCCAGTTTTCTATTAAATATGGCACCTGGGAAAGTGAAAGCCGTAGGTTTTGGAACTCGATAGACCTGACATCACGAAAGGTGAGCCCCAGGTGCATCACATAGACTAGCACTAGCCCCGTGGCAGCATCAGGCGCCGCAGGAGCAGGACCCAAAAGGGTGTGGGTTTTCCCCAAGGTTGGTGTGAGCTCCAGCACATGCCGTGCAGGGCTTGTGGCGATGCTGGGTGGCTGCTCGTGGAGGGTGCTATCAGCAGGGTGTCTCTGAGCATCCTGCACCGATGGGTTTGGGGGGCAAAGTCTTCCCCTGGTGTGAAGTCTCTGAGTCGCCTTAGCTTCAGCCCAGCTCGCACGTTTACACCAGCTGAGGATCTGGCCGCTGTCTCAAACCAAAGGGTTACATAAATAACGTGCAGCTTGAACTGTGTTAGAAAGCCCCACCCTTTTCCTGCAGTTTGAGTTAGAGGGGACGTGCTGCTTGAGATGCTTTATCGTAACAGAAAATTAAGAGAAACGTGGAAAAACAAGGTAATAGGTTATTTGTCTTAAGGTATGCAGCTGGGCTTTTTGTCTGGGGAGGGGGAGAAGGTACACTTTCTTCAGTAGGTGTTTTTAGATCACATTTTTTTAAGCAAAGAGGAGTGAAGTAGATCTAGAAATTATTGATATGGCCTTAATTGTGGTTATATCTAAGGAGGAGTTTAATTGGAAAAGATCATGTGTCTGCTGTCTGAATATTGCCTGACTCCTGGATGGCATATTCAAATCAGCCTACTTTTGTATGCATATGGCAGCTGACTACCCGGTAGCCTGACATTTCAGCAGGACTGATACTCGCACACCCTCCTGGCCCAGGTGTGCTCTTCAGTGTCCAGAGGCTGTCGTTGAATAATTCAGCTTCCAAAGAGCGAGCTCGGCACAGCTGGGCTGGCATGGTAAGGCCGGGTGGTGGGTCGTAAGGGAGCGAGAAGAGCTGCGGAGATTGTGTGGACCCCGCATGGGTAACCACGCAGCAGCCATGCTCAGTGCCTTCTCAGGCCGAGAGATCTCAGGACTCCTTTCAGAAGCGGTGCAGCATGATGGCTCAGGTGACCGTCCCCTTTGGAAGTTCACACTGCCTGTCTGTCCATCCACTCTTCTTAGAAGTGTGTGAATTTTTTAATGCATCTATTTCTGCTCTCGAGCTTTTGTACTTGCTCCAGTTACATCAAACACTGCTATGGCAAAGCCTTTAAAGGTGTGTTTAGGACTACAGGGTTCCCCAGGTTTCAGCATACTATGGGCATCACTCAGAGACTGAGCAGCACTAGTCCTGGGCCTTCAGGTGGTCTGTGCAGGCTGCGTGTTGCCCTCTTAGCACAGGGGCTTGAATCCTGCTCTGTGTAAGGAGTGAAAGTGTGCTGGAGCTTCACCAGCTGGCCTAGAGGTTGCTATGAAGTCTTTAAAGAAATTCAGCTGAACCTGGCTGCCAGGAAAGTCTCAGGACTGGAATAAGAGCGTTGTATGAGACCGGTCTGAGGAACATCAGCAGGGCTTTCAGGCAGTAGTTAGTCCACCATATGCCCTCATATGGGAGCTGTGCAGATGAGGTGCTGGAGCCGTGCCCCAGCTTGCGATCCACAGGTCTGTGTGTTTCATGTGGCTGGCCTGGAAAAAGCAGGATTTGCAGGTACAGCTGGGTGACGGGTACGTGTTGGTGCAGGAGACATTCTGAAGGGTGAAACTGATGCACCGGCATCAGAACAGGGAGCTGATGGGCTGGAGATAGCAGGTGGCACAGCCAGCCTGCAGCCCCAAGGCGTCTTGGGGACCATCATGTGTCGTTATTTACCAGGGGAAGGCTTCACTGGGATCACGCTGCCTGCTTTCTGACACCTGTGCAGTCACTGTTGTTCCTTACTGGTTTTCTCTTGATTTGGGTAGTCCCCGCAGCCCTGTTGGATGCTGCTACGTGTTGTGTGCCATTGGGCTGCTCGGCCCTGTGGGAAGGGATGCGCTCCCCACCCTCGGCCTCTCCTCTGCTGGAGTTCAGGCAGGCGGTCATCTTTTGTTTCCTCGGTCCAGCAAAATGTGTTCCTCCCAGGTGGGCTCTCTGACCTTGCTGGCTGACAGCCCCAGTGTTTCTGTCTGTGCCAGGATTTCCATAGAAATTCCCCACTCCCGCTGCACTGGGATTTTCTCCTCCAACCAGTGGGACTGTCTCTTTTCAGCATCCCGTCAGGCTGGGAGCTGGCAGAGCTCCACTGCCCGCACGCAGCCAGCACAGGACGATAGAGGTTGTCTCCGACAGCTGGCTGTTTGCTGCTGGGATAGGCAGACCCAGGCTCTGCTGTGGGAAGAGGCAGCATTTCTAATCCTGCAGGCGTTTCATCTCTTTCAATCAGGGATCTATACAGCTCCTTGGAATGGTTAGCTGTGTGAATGACAATAATCTATAATTTGGCTAGTGCTGGGTCTTCTTTTTCAAGGATCACCTCCCAGAGTAAGTGCTGAAGGAGCAGACAGGTGAAGTTGGACATAAAAGCAGATGTTACAGAGGTGTGTGACCGCAGAGATGTACATCGCCTCATGCTGAGGGGAGTCCTTAACCTCTCATGCAAGAAGAGAGAAACAGTGTGTTTCCTTCTTCTGGTGGCGGCTTGCCAAGGTGAGCAGGTTAGCACCGACAAAAACATCTCTCTCTGCAACCCTCAACCTGGGGCGTACAGATTTCCTCTTCGGATTTGCATTTCTCTTGCAGCCCCTTTCAGCTGGCCTGAGGTGCAGTATCGTGCAGGTGGAAGAGCCCTTGCAAGGTTAATTGTAAGTGCCTTGAGGAGGAGCAGGAGCAGGAGCGTGCGCACCCAGGCACACCCACACAAAACCCAGAAGCCTCACCTTCTGTTACGGAAGGTGAGTGGTCTTGCTCTCGCCACACGGCTGCTTAGGGTGCTGCCGCCACAGGGGGTGGCAAGGAATAGCTCACCGTCACGTATGGCACACGCATGCCGCAGCACACATGCGCACACGGGCAGCACATCTGCACATGCAGTGGCCACCATCGTTGCCCGTGCTTGGAACTTCAGAGCCAAAAATGTGAGCTTTTTGCCTGGGATGAAGATTTGAGAAGGGGTTTACATGTCCTTTGCGCTGTGGTGCAGGGTGTGGATGGGGACGGGAGCTCTTGCGTCTGAGCGACCAGAAGTGACATCCTCCCCTGTCAGCTCCTGCTCTGTGGTGCGAGTGCTTCCACCCATGCATCGACAGTGCCTGTGTCATACTTACACCATGTGGACCCAATTCCAAAACTTCTTTCAGTTTTCCCTCCATCCTTACTGGAAAGCAAAGCTCTCACTGAAATTTAAGTGAAGTTTTTTCTAAAAAAAGACTATTTAAAAAAAAAAAAAAAGACTTCAGGATTTGGTCCACTATGAAGGTTGCTTTTGCTTTTAGTTTCACAGAAATGACAAACATCCCTAGTGGCTCTAATAGTTGAGATCAGAATGGAAGCAAGCTGTTTATGGGGTTGGGGGAATGAGAAAGAGCTGGTGAATCTTTACACCCACAGCACCGCTGTGGCTCTCACCAACAAAACCTGACACAAAAAGCCTGCTCATTAAGGTGGCTAGTCGCGGACCAGCCTCGCAGAGGCATGGGTGGCATTCGTTACAAACCCCAGAGCTAGGCAGCGTGTCCTGCATCGTCACTTCATTTCAGACTGGTACCCAGTTCTGCTTAATGTCTCACCCCAGCCTGGAGGAGGCTGGTGTGCTGGGTGCACAGGGGTGCTTTGTCACAGGCACCTGTCTGGGGGAGCTCAGCCTGTTAGGCTGGGACCTACGGTACCTCCATTAGCAGAGGACATCCCGCACCATGAGCATCTGCCCTCGGGTTTCTCTGTTATCAATACGAACTCTCCATGTAGGCTTTCTGGATGCTTTGCTCCCAAAGCTGGGATTACAACCTGATGAGGTCTTGTTTTCACGCAGGGGCTGGTAGGAGAGTCAGGTGTCTATAAACGAGCTGTGGCACTGAACGCAGCCTGGGATGGGAACATCTTCATCCTTTGGAGGAAGATCAGTGCCAAACCCGCAGCTCGCAGCAGGTCTGCATCTCCGTAACCCTCTCCCTTTCCTGTTCTCCCTGTACCTGCAGCAGCTCCAGCTGCTCAGAAGCAGAGCTGCGGCAGTCTGGCCGCGACCTGTGGGGCCCTGTGCCCACCCCCGGGGAAGCATCGGACACAGCCCCGCACCCTGGCCGGTGGGTGGCTGGGGACGGGAGTAACCGGGCGCCGGTGTCCCGCAGCAGCTGCACTGGAGATGGGGCTCCACTAAGAAGAGCCACAGCGTGAAGCTGGTCTGACCCAGCTTCACCTGCCGTGCCATCACCAGAAGGGGTGGGCATGCCACCCTCCCAGCACCCCTACCCCATCCATGATGCCAAAGAGAAGGAAACTGCCCCACAGGCAGATGTGTCGGGTCTTGGCTGTGGAGTGTGGTTGCTACTACCAGGGACCTAGCATTGCTTCCCTGGGTTTGGATTTTTTCCTGAGCATTGCGCCTGTCCTTTTTGTCCTTTTCCCTTCTCTAATTTTCCTTAACTACGCCCATTGCCCTCTCTCCCCAGCGAGTCAATGCCATTAAATCCAGGCACCAAATCCAGAGGGGCACTGGCAGCACTGATTTCCTGGGCAGGCTCCTGAGGGCTCTGCAACCTCTTTATGAAACTCCTGTCCTTCGGTGGAAGCGATTTGGCTGCTTTTGTCAGTCACTTTGCCTGCAGCCATCAGAGGTGACTTGTGTCTCTCAGGATTCAGACAGTTTCTTTGCCTCTGAAATGCAGAAGGTTTTATTAGATGTTGTGCATTTATACTATAAGGTCTTGGTGGTAATAGATCTTCTTTTCATCTTTTTTATTGTACAGGATGTACCACAAACAGGCCCTGATTCCTGTTTACTTTAAACGCTATCGCAGCATTACTACGCAGGCTTTCCTGATTATGTCTCCTCCTCTGCCACAGGCCTTCCAGGTTTTTCAATGTTTCTTATTTATACATTACACAAGTCAAAGATTAGATTTTATAATCAATATGGTAAGGAGAACTGAAATACAAACCTTTCCAATAGAAAAGAGCACGACGTAATTTTTTGTCCGTATAAGTGAGGAGGTGGGTATGGCCCCACCATGACTGCAAGCATTGGAGAAGCTGCCCTGCTTTTTGGGAGCCCCTGGGGAGGAGCAGAGAATGGGGGGGTGGTGTGGTGTGAAAGTAGAGCTTCCCAGCATCTTTTCCTGGCTGATTTGGGCCTCCCTGTACTTTCGTTTAAATGAGACCCACCAGTCTCTCAGCACTTGTTTTTGTGAGCATGTTTGCGGCTGCGGTGAGTGTCTGGGGCAGGCGTGGGAGCCCTTTGCTGGGAGTTGTGGGGTGCAGCCCCCCAGCTGAGGATAGCGAGCCCTGCCTCGCTGCCAGGGCTCTCAGCTCTGTGGGAATAATCACATCGCGGGCATCCTTGACAGCATCCCTGTTGGGCAATCGAAGTGCGTGCCAGTTTAGAAATGAGGAAGGCTTGGCAGAGAGGTCAGCGTTTCCTTAAGCACCCATTTCCGCTGGATACCTCTGTTTTGTAGGCCATTTTGAGACAGGCAGGGCTGAAGGGTAGCTATTGATTTGGACAGTGCTTTATGCTCGTAAACACTGCCTGAAAGGGTCTCAGCCCTCCCCATGCCAGTGGAGTGACCCTGAGGGAAAAAGCGCTGGCTTCAGTGAGCGTATCCAGTGCCTGCGATCTCTTTAGGACTATGTTCAGAGCTCCCCTTCCCTCACTCCTCAGCCCGTAGACTCACGCCGCAGTCTCCCAAGCGCACGTGGCACACGTGGCCCTCCCTCAGGCAGCCTTTAACATGACTCCGTAACGCATTTTTGTTCTCTGTCTTATTTATGGCTGTAAAGTGTGTTTCTTCCAGTCCAGCAGAAAACAAGTCGATGTAGAAAACAATATGTGATTCAGTTTGCAGTGGTGCATCTAATTTACAGGAACTGGCTCCTTCGTACAGTACATACTGTGAAATAGCAGGTCTGCCTTGGCACTGGCTGGACAAACAGAGGTGACTAAGCAATCCAGTTGATTTATGGCAATAGCCTTGCACAGAAGATCCGGGAAGCCTCTGGGAAAACTGCCTATAGCTTAAGGAATTGCCACCTGCAAATTATAAAGCCTCCTGGGCACAGCAGAGACCTGTCGTCAGAGCCTGAGGAGCGAAACATGAGGCAGGAGAGCACCTAGTTTTTGGGGCAGTGCTTCTCCCCGAGCTCTCTGCGTCTTGGGCTGCCAGCGGGCGAGGGAAGCGCCTTTTCCGGCGGGATTGCGATGCAGGGGGGCCCGAGGCGAGCCAGTGACGATGGGCTGCCGCAGCTGCTGTGGGAATTCCTGTCACAGGTAGGGTTGTCGGGGCGGCGGGGACAGGGAGGAGTGAGAGGTGCCTGGAAAGGTTGAGGCACAGCTGATGGTGGCAGGGAGATGGGAGAAGGAGGAGGTTCCGGTGGATGAAGTGCCTGAGTGCCACAGAGCAGGGTGATGGGGGAGGACAGAGGTTTGGTTTCAGGGGTGCCAAGTGCCTGCGCTCCCTGGAAATGAGTGGGACTTGAGGATGCTCATACCCGTGGCAGTGCCGTGTTTTGTGTCGGGCAAATCGTGTGCCACTGGCTATAGGCAGGTGCAGAGAATGCTTTCATGAATAAGGAGGCAAAGTCATTTACTTAATTAGACTTGCTCTCCCGATAAGAAGGCCATCCATCATGAAAGGCAATATTTGTGCAGTCTTCTGAACGTAAGCTGTGGTGTCTCTGTGGGCTGCCGTTAGACTTTAGGTTTGGTTTTCTTTTTGCCTAACCCACTTGCATCCTCAGAAGGGCGTCCCGCAGCCCCACCACCCCACAATTTAGGTTTTACTGGCTTGAGCTGCAGAGAGGTTTTCGTTCTCAATGGCAGCTGAGATTCACTGAACTGATATTGTAAGAAGCTGTTTTGCCAGTGCAAGGCTTTTTGGGGCTAAGCAGGTGGGGAAGAAGCTCGGTGCAAAAGAAGTGGCTGTTTGAGGGCATTCACTCAGCTGGAGGATGTGCTCAGCTCTGCAGCCCGGTGGGCAAGGACTGCTCTGCCTTCCCTCCTCTTCCTCTTCCTCACATCCCACCAGTGCTAGCCTTTTTCCCTCATCCCTTACCACCCCGTGTTGGAGCACACGGGCCATTTGTTGCCCTGCTTTCTTCGTACCTTGCCCTGCCTGTTCGGCATGCCATGGCCACCCCCAGAAGTGCTGGCAGTGGCAAGGGAAATTTGCCTCATCTCAATCACTGCGCTTAGCTCCCGAGCGCTCAGTGTCTGTGCCTGCAGGACAGCCCATCAGAAACACCCTGCCACATTTCATGAGCTGATGCCTCTGCTTGCTGTGAAGGACCGCATTCGCCCTGCCTGCCTCTCCGCTCCGGCGGTGACGCAGCCCGCGGACCTCTGGCCCTGGATGGTGGTGTGTGACTGTCCCACAGGGATGGAGAAACAGACGTCCCATGTCATCAGGGAGGTACGGGGTTGACAAACACGGAGTGCAGTCATTTCTTCAGAGGTAGCAGGAAAACAAAGGGATCAATGCTTGACACATTTCCTAGAAAAACAGGAGTGACCTGCTGGGAGGGACGGCATGTCTCCCAGCTGCCATAGCCTATGAAATGGAGGGGCTCTTTTTGGAGATGCAGCGCTGTGTCCTGTTGCACAAGGGGCCTCAGCTTTGATGGGCATGTTTTGGGAGAAATGGTGCAGAAAGGACGAACAAAGCTAAAAATGAAAAGTTCACTGCTTGGACTTACAAGTCTGAGTGGGGGGGTGTGTGAAATACAGGATTTACTAGTGGAGGAGAGTGGAGAGCAGAAGGCAGGTCCTCTGCTGTGTGCTGTGGTATGTAAAGTACCTCTGGGTCGCTTGTGGAGCGGAGGAGGAAGGAGTTTGGCAGCATACCATGGAAATTACTGCCTCTCTCTGAGAGGGATTGATTAATGAGATCAGGTAGGGACAAGGCTTGCCAGGTTATAACGACTTTACAACGCCCTCCCAGTTTCTTGTGGAGCACCGCCCAGAAACACAGATTGAAAATACACCTCAGGGTCGTGTTGGATGTGTGGCCCTGTTGCACTCTCAATCCCTTAGGTCCAAGGTCTCTGTGCCAGCTGTAGCAGATCCCTCAGCCAGGAAGGATTCCTGCGTGTGCTCTGCCCTGCCAGAGCAAAATGGGGGCAGAGGGAGGAGGCAGGGATCCGTAGCCACCTTGCAAATCAGGATTGCCTCCTTCCACATGGGCTGCAGGACTCGCGGCTGGCTCGCAGTCACGTCCATGTGCCCTCCCCTACACCCAGGGGCTGGGGTGGAGGTTTGGGTTCCTGTGGGTACCCACTTGTTCATGTCCCATGGCCTAGAGAGGATCAGCGGACACTTGATGGCCAAATGTAGCAGCATGAAGGCACTGCATAGGTTCATAAACTTCTGAAGATACTAACAGTGTGTAGTGAACTGTGGAGAGAAGCACTCATGTGCCTCTGAAAAACCTGACACAAAGGCTTTAACACTCACGTAGTCACTCTTCTTGCAGATGACAATTCCTCTGTAAGTAAACTCCTAGTACCTTATCAAAAATCTAAGAAAAACCCCAAGGAAGGTGCTGCGCAGCAGGGGAAACTCATCAGGTGGGAATGGTGTTCAAGAGCTGCTTCTCTGGGAAGCTGTAACTTTCTTTTCTGTGCGTTTGTCTGCTGATAGCTCAGCTGTCGACCGAACCCCTTTCCTTGAAAACATCCTTTGTTGCCAGACCCTGGGCGCTGCAAGCCTGCATTCGGTAGGTGTCTGGGGGGCACTGAGGCATTGGGAATGGGGAGACGAGGGCTTTCCAAGCAAGCCCGTGACTTTCTTCTCGCTTATGGATTTGAGGGTGGGTGGTTTTGTATTGCTTTTTTTAAAGTAATGGTAGAGTTGAATCAGTCTGGGGCTAGGCTTTTTACCTACTGCTTATTTTTTTTAAAAATGTCGCTCGCATGAAACACTAATCTCAGACTAGAGCTCTTGAGGTGTTGGGGCCTCTGCCTTTCCTGTTCTTCTGTGTGTGTGTGTCTGTGTGTGTGTGCGTGTGTTCAAAGGAGCTTAATTTAATATAGTTGTGCTGTAGTTTAGAAATGTAGTTGTGCTAAATGGCTGTCCATTGGATTGCTCTTGCGAATTTTCCTCTGGATCCCATAGAAATAGCATATGTTAATGCTCAACAGTGAAAAGAAAAGTTTAAAGTTCAAAGGAACCTTTGCATCAGACTAGAAGGATGAAGCCAAATCTTGATATTTCCTTGTCAGACCTTTATGTTTGATAGTAAATCTTGATGATGCATGTGGCATGGATACTCAGTTCATCAGCACCTGACTTTTCATGCAGCTATAGCAAAAAGTGCATGTTCTCAAGTCTCCCCGTTTGCCGTCTGCAGCTGGAGCAAGCATGTCCCAGAAAAAGAAAAAAACTTGCTTTTTCAGGCTCAGGCACTTAAAATATGTGCTTTAGGTGGTGGCAGTCCTGGGATGTGAAAGATGTGGGCTCGCTTTCTTCTGCTGCAGCATTTTGGTTCCTAGGAAGCTCTTTGTAAATGAATCAGGGCTGATGACCTCATTTTCAGTAAATCGCGAGGAGAGGTACTTGCTGATTTTTCTGCAGAGATGTCTGATTAAGCCACAGAGTAAATAATAGGAACAAATATTTCAGAAGGACCTTTCCCTTGGGGTTTGTTCCCACTGAGTCAGTCCCTGTTACATCAACAAACAGTGCCACTTCAGTAACTGCGGGGAGTCAACAGGGCTGAGCAGAAATCACAACACGTCGGGCTGATTCCTCCTTTCCCCTCAGCTGGTTCATCACCATGGCTTTCAGTTTCCGGCCTGCCGCGGTACGAATGTGAGTGCACATCGTAGCCTGGCCTTGAATTCAGAAAGCGGTGATGGATCGCGGTAGTCCAGCCTAGTCCCACGTCAAGAAACTCTTCATGGACGTGTCCTGCGAAAGCTTTCACTCTACGTTATCCTCTGCAAGATGAGCTCTGGGGTAAGCCATGTGCTCCAGCGAGGCTGCCTGCCCCGTGGCAAGCTCACGCTCCGGGCACCAGTGCCAGGGCAGCAGGGCTCCTGCCCTCCTCCTGCCTCGCAGTCTCACTTCTGCAATCGAGTTTCTGCTCAGCCCTGGGCAGGGAGATCTTCCCCGGCGCTGGGAGCATGCATCCGCTGCGGGGTCCTTGCACTAGTTTTGGTTCGTGGGTTTTAGAAGGGTGTTTTTCAGGTAGCCTGGCTGCCTGAGAACTGCTGTGCATGCTACTTAATGGTTATTCAAGGCAGGCACTTGTATTAGAAACCAGGACTGCGGTACGTGCAGCCCGTGTGGGATTGGGATGGTGTATAGGTGTGTAGGCCTGGTGTATATAGGGAGTGTACAGTCATTTGGCGGCTGGGCTGGGGACAGGATGCTCCCAGTTTTGGAAAGCTCTGTGCCAGCTGCTGGTCCTGGAAAGCCGCTCTCTTCCACGGGGAGAGGGACTATTGCCTTTCGTGTGATACAAGGGCTCCGCGGGTCTGGCAGGGCTTCAACCTGGGACCTCCGTGTCTCTGAGCACGAGCTGGAAATGCTTGGCATGAAGGAGCCGTTTGATAGCCCTGAGCTATGCCGACTCGTCTTCCCCAGTCACCGAGAGCAAGCGCTGCCCTACTGAGCTAGCTGCTCTGTTCACCGCTGCCAAAACCGGCTGGTGGATTTCAGAAGAAAACAGCTTGCCTGCTGGACGGGGGGAAAGTACCCGGTGCGAGGATCCTGCCCGTCTGCTGGGAACGGGCTGCACACCGGGAGCGCAGTGCAACTGGAAGCTATCATCCTAGCTGCATGGCCTTGACAGCTCATTTCCGTAGGGAGCGAGCCGTTGAGTGGGAATGCCGGAGTCGGCTGTCGCTGGCTCCTGCCAGGCAGCCGCAGCGTGTTGCAACACGAGGGCATATTAGGGGACTCCAGAGCAGAGGATCCAGCTGAGGCAACAGCCCCCAGATCCACGGGAAATGGGATTATTAACAGTTTTCCAGCCAAACGCCTCCGTGTCTATGCTTTTACTGGGATTAAGATAGGGGCAGAGCTTTTTGTGTGTACACGGGCAGCCCCAATATAGGGGCTGGAAATGTCCTGTTGCTCAGCGAGAGGATCACAAGGTGTTGGATCCTGTCTGCTGCCAGCAGCCTGCGCTGGAGGCACCTTTGCAGCCGGCAGCAGGGATTCTGGTTTAAGAGAAGCAGAGCCACCACAGATCTGCTCACCTGGCCAGTTTACGTCGCATTTTCCCCACACGTAGGTCCGAGGTTACTGGGAAAATGTCCTCCATCGGAAAACATCCAGAGAAGCCCACCAAAGAGGGAAGAGAGGTAAGAAGAGCACAAGTGGGGATGCAGTAATAATGGCATCAATGGAAATTATTTTTCAGCAATCAAAATGCAGACTTGGGACAGCACCACCCCCACAGACTGCCGAGTCAGCGCCTTGTGCTGTTGTTTTGCTGCCCTTGAACCTCCTACCCTGCTTTCTTCCCTGGAAAGGGGAAAGGGCACAGTCTGCATCTGCTACCTTCTTCAAGTGCTTCAGGTGAATTTCCCAGCGTTTCGGAGCTTGCAAAGCTCTGTGCAGGGTGAGGAAGCCCAGGGGAAGCACAATAGCTGCAGGGTAGCCTGGCACGGGTTTAGAGGTAGCAGGTTTTCTGACTGATCGGTGTTGGGCTCAGAACTGCCTCTAAACATCACTGGAAAATACTTTGGTCTAATAACACCTTTTTTTTTCCTGTTTTCCCTAAGCTCACATTCTTTTTCTCTGGCATTTTGGCTGACTGTCGAATGGATTTATTGCTCTAATAGCAGAAAATGACCATCAGCAAATCCCTATGTTTTGGCTGCCTCTAAGGCAAACTGCTCGTTGTTTCTCCGTACTCCTGAGCACAGAGATTTTGCGGGGCGATTTTCCAGCCTCTGTCCGCAGGCTGGTTGTGGGGGCTGGTCTCCTCCAGCAGCAGAGTTCCTGTACCTGCATTTCAGTGTCCTGCTGAGGGTGACCTTTGAGCACTGGGTGAATGCATGACAGCAATTCAGGGGAAGGCGTTTGGGGGCTGTGGGGAGAGCTAGGGCGCGCAGCTGGTTCCGAGGGTGGTAGCGTGTCTTCCCTGCTACGTGGTGCGTGCTGAGGAATCCGCTTTGGCCAGAGGTCAGCGTTGGCCTTCGTGCGGAAGGACGGGACGTTTCTGGTGCATTTCCACGCACTGGTGGAAGTGCATTTCCAGGGCAGAGCTTTGTCCTGTATCAGCTTTTGTACATCCATACGCCGCCAGCAGCTCGAGCCATTTTGGAAATACATGCTGGATGCAGCTGCGCTCATGTGACTTCCTGGGCTAAACTTTGTTACAGGGAAAAAAGCAAAGTCTTTGTTTACCCGTCTCAATGGAAAAGTTTAGTTCTGGCCTGTCTTGCCAAGGAAGGAAGGAGTGTGCCAAAGTGATAGTACAGCAAATTCTGGGTGCTGGCGGACCAGGGACAGAGCTGGCTGCTGGGCACGCCGTTGGCATCACACCCCAGCTGTGTAGGGCCGCCACGGGGCATGGGGCTCCGGGAAGCCGTGAGCATCTGGCTCTTTTTTGGCTCTCTCCATTGTAAGAGATGGCCACAGTGAAGTGCTGAGTGAGTCCCTGGTGTCTGTCCAGCAGAAAATGAGGAGGGGGAGAAGGAAACGCTGTTGAGGGGGGGATAGGAATGGGTCAGGGAGGGAAATATCTTTGGCAACATATACATGGAGGACGTAGCACAGTGCACGGTGGGCCCCTGCTTGGTTTTGAAATGCAGTTTTAGTTTGAGAAATCAAAGCTCCGATATCAAGTCACTCAGTCACTGTGTGCAGCTGAGAAAAGATGCAGCAAATGCATGCAACAGCCGTCATCTGCAGCCACCCAAAGGGCAAAGCTCAAACCCCAAGCTTTAGGACATACTTCCAGTTCAGGCTGTATATTTCATTTCTTTCTGTCCTCCTTCGCCATATTCAGGTGTTAATGGCTCCTGAGCGTGGGATGCTTGGCTAGCGTGGGATGCTCAGCTAGCGTGGGATGCTCAGCTAGCATGGGATGCTCGGCTGCCATGGCTGCTCCCTTGCAGGGCTGAAAGGCACAAGTTGCCCCTATGGCTTTCATTTACATGGGCTGAAACTATTGCAAGGTTAAATTACAGCCAGGCAATGCACCTCGGGGCTTTAAAAGCTGCAGACACCTTATGTGGCTCCGGAAAGTGGTTCAAACAGGCCTCTGCAAAGGGAAACTCATCCGGGGGTGAATTTACCCCGTGCTTTCAATGGGTGAGCGGCTCTCCTGTGCCCAGCTGCAGCAGCGTGGTTCCCCCAAATCACAGCCTTCCCGTTGTGGCCAAGCGCAGCACAGGAGTGGCAAAGGGCCCCGTGCGACCTGAACAGGATCTCCGGCATACAAAGGGCAGGCTTGTCTGAAGAGGAGGAGGGGGTTCGTATTTTCCAGCGGAACCGGGAGACTTGACAAGATGCAGGACTGACTCACTAAATCCAGCTCTCGAGACCAGTCCCTCTGAGTAGATAACTTTTTATATTGTCCTCTTCTCAGTCTAAGGAAGCGATGGTGCTGTGGAATGAAGGAGCGTGCCCCACGTGTGCATTACTTGTCCCCCTGCATCTGAAGGTTTCTGCTTGAAACTGAGAGCACACACAGTGAGCTCTACTGCCGATCCCAAATCCCAGCACTGACTGCTGTGCGGCTGAAAGACGGCTGCACCTCCCCTCCTGGTTTTGTCAGATCCTCGGTTCTGCAAGCACTTCTGCTCCTTTCCTTTGAAGCTGCTTGAACTCAAATTAACAACCCTTTAATGGGACCTGCATCTTCCAAATGAGACTCTGTTAGCTGCTTGCCGTATCTATCGTTTTCCAGATGCTTTCAATGACCTACATCTCTCTACAGAAACCCAAAATCTCCCTTTCCACCCTCCCCTAATCTAGCCACTCTCCGGGATGTGCTAGTCACTGACTTGTGAGTACTTTGTCGTCGTCTGGCACATCAGCGGGTGTCACAAATAATCACCCCATCAACACGTTTTTTTGTTAGTACCTCTAACACACTGGCTATTAAAAATACCTTAGTTCATTGGTGAGACACTGTTTCCAGCATATAAACTTTTCCATTCCAGAATGACTGACTGTAAAGCCCTAAAAAACTTACAGTTGTTTATAAGCTAAATAAAGTAGGACACCTTCCATCTACTTGTGCCATGTCTTCCCCATGACTAGATGAGAGGGATAGACCTGTGCTGCTGTTCCCATAGGCAAGTGTTGGCCAAGATGAAATACTTTTATTTATGGATTTTTTCTTGTGCTGCGTCCATAGTACCACTGCCTGGACAACACCACTCACAGATTTAGGTCTCATGAGATTTTTACATCTGCCCTTGTGAGCTGGAGCTTCAGCTGATGGTGGTGGCACTGCTGGGTGCTGAGGGTCCCTGCCCTCCTGTCATGCAGGGGTGAGCGGGCTGCGGCAAGGGGCCAGGCAGTCACTGGCTAGGTGCACCATCTTTGCATAGGCAATTACATTTGTGATTAGGAACGGAGAGGGTTTAGCCATAATATTTGCATAGCTCCTGCGCAGAGCTGTGCAAGTGCTGGTGTACGGTTGGCAGCCAGCCCCGGGGTGGCAATCACGCTCTTGGCCCAGGGCCCGTCTGCAGGAAGAGCGCTGGCAGCGCTTTTGCTCGGCCATCTCAGAGATGCCAGCTCAGGAGAAATGAATCCTCCTTCCCTGATGGTGGCCTAGGGACGTGTCCCTAGTTAGCCATGTGTCCTAGCCATGTGGTGCCAGTGTAGCGTTGGTGAGGAGGTGTGAGCCTCCTCCCCTGATGGTCCTGTCACCGGGACTCGGATGTCTTATGGTGGTCACGGTTTGAAGAGCTTTGCCTGCTCTAAGAGGGAGCACGTGACGCCTTTTCAGTAATTCTTGTAGCTGTAGCATCAGGAATGCCGCTGTCTCATCAGTAGCTTCCTGACTTGTTTTTCATGCAGAAAGTCTTGGTGTTTGTGCAGGTGAAGGAACAGTGAATCCAAAATGGTCTTATGTAAAAAAAATGCAAATATCACTTTTACTGCCGTGCGACAGGGACGGTATGCTTGCAAAGCAGTATGGTTTATTTTCTGCAAATCTCTCCGTCTCACTCCTTGTAAGGCTGGGGAGCCTCTAACATTACGTCCCTGGGAGGCCCTGGCAGCCATATGCTATTGCACGTAGTTGTGACTTTGCAGTGAAATATTAGGTCTTACCCTCCACAGGCCAAACAGTGGCTCCAAACAGTGCTAGCCAGCCAGGCAGTGGAGCTTGGCAAAGTCACCAAAAAGCAACTAGCTCCAAGCCTAAGTACTGAAAGGTAACTTGTGATTTCTAGTTGATCTTGGTACTGTTCAGTCTGAGACCGTGAAGGTTTCAGTGCTTTTCTGTAGAGAGCTGGACTTGTTTTTCAGATAGGAAATCTCCGAGGGAGATACAGGGAACTTCTAGAGATCATCCCGTACGTGAAACTGCCTTTCTGTAGCTTCCTTCTATTCCTAACTAACAGGAGCAACTCAAGAGCTCGGAAATGCCAGGGGTTTTTTTCCTTTTCTTTTTTTCCTCCAGGAAGGGGAGGTTTCCTAAGCCATGATTCAGTACCACTGAACCAATACTTCAGTTCTACGCCTGTCTGCTGGTCCCTGACTCCGAGGACAGGATTGCCGTGCTGCGAGCCACCACACTGCTAAGTGGAGTGGCTTTTCAGTAGCAGCTGCAGCCTCTCGGTACTTGCACAGTAACCCGAAGCGGTGGGGGAATTAACCCCGCAGGGCAGGAGATCCCTGCATGGGAATGAAATGCTGAGATTTCTCCTTCTGCCCACACCAGGGAGGCACAAATAGGTTTGCGAACACAGTGCAATAACTGAACCAAAGAGGAAACACCAACCCTAAAATGTTAATCTTGAATTGTCACGATGAAATTACACCGTGAGGAGATGTGTAAAACAGTCCACCAGTTTGCTGGACTACTAGGGAGCATCCTTCATCCTCTAAAACGTTGGAATTGTACTTGGAATGGGTATGCCCAAAAACTGGCTTGATGATCCCCAGTTTCACATCTCTGAGGCTCTGGGGAGGTTAAAGACTGCATAAATTGCTGTGTCTGGTGGCATTTAATAGCTCACAAGCCTGGCCTGCAGCTTCGAACTGCCATGGGAGATAGATAAGCTGTGACCAGAGGTGTCACGTAGCGGTGCCTTTCTGCAGAAGCTGGGCAGGCTGCTGCCCCGAGCTGCTGCTTGAGTGGCCATCACTGTGGTTGCCAGCACCGGGCAGTGGGAGAGGAGCCTCGGTGCGGGGGTGCGTTAAGACCAGTCCGTGAACTAAGATGAATATCTCCTGGAGAGACCTCATCCCGAGAGCCACCAAAGCATGGAGCTGGGGTAGACCCTACGGCAAGCGGCTGCTCTTGGACGAGGTCACGTTTCTGCTCAGGCTGTGGCTGGTGAGGCTCTGGTTGCTGCTCTCCCTCCGTGCTGCAAGGCGGAGGTCTGCCCCAAGCGTGCACAGGGCTGGCTAAGCCCCGTTAAACTGCACTGGGGGCAATGGCACAGCAGTGGGGTGGGCACCCCTGCGGGTGGGACCCCAATAAAGGGACTGGCAGCGGTGCCTGTGCTGGTGCAGCCACAGTGCCCTGGTCCCAGCACGTCCAGGTACCGCACGTAACACTCTGGAGCGGGGACTGTGCCAGCGCATCCTCCCCCAGGAGTCACCGCTGGGCCCCCCAGGGAAAGCCACCAGGAATTTTTGGTTTTCCACCCACACCTTGCCCTGCTTGGGACCTTGGCTTTTCTATACTCGAACTCCGAGAAGTGTAGTAGTAGGTGTGACCTTTTTTCAAGCCAGATCTGAAAACATGCGCGCGTTTCTTCTGAACAAGGCAGATTTCTGGCTCTGTCGTGTGCTTCTTCCTTTAAACGTAGTGTAAGTAGCGCACAGCATGCCCTGCAGGATCCTGCCGTCTCTCGCTGATCTCTCGATAGCTTGCTCAAGAAAGCTACCTCCTGCTCTGCAAGCTTCAGCACCATGTAATGGAAAAATATAGAAGTGGGGCCTGGCTGTGCGTCAGCGGGTGTCTTAGCAACCTCCGCCTGCGCTCGGCTCGGCGATAGGCGTGCGGGACTGTCCGTCTCTGCGCGGGGATGAAATGTAGCATTAAGCATCCCCCCCCCCCGCCCCCCCTCCCCCGACGAGGGAGAAGAAGGAAATACCAGGGTTTGCTGGTGTCGCTCAAGCTTGCTGGGTGCTAACAAAGCAGTAATTTATGAGCGTTGCAAAGAATTTCGTCGGTCTTCAAAGCAGGACAGAGGCATCTGGCACTCGGCCACTGCGTTTGTATCAGTACAGGAAAAACGCTGAATTTCTTCAAAGCTGCCACAGCGTTTCCTATTTTTAGGTTAACAATGCATGTTTTGCTGTACAGCACCAAATGTCAACAAAGAACGAAGACCTATTTATGTTGCTTTGTAGTAAAGCTGAAGCAACAGGAAGCCGTGAGCCATCTGGGTGCCTTCTGAGCCCTCCAAAACCCCCATCCCGACTCAGTCGTAAAATGCACTGGGTTACCGCCACGTCAGCCGGTTTGCGCTCTGATGGGGCAAGAAGATGGGTTTGGGGGATTGCCCTCCTGTCCTCAGACCCTGCGAGATGCTATGCGGAGGAGAGAAACCAAATGCCCGCCTCTTGCTGGCGCTTGCTTGCAGAGCCTCTTTGTTTCTTGCTGTCGTTCATGCTCTCCCTTTTGGCAGCGCCTCGGCACCAGCGTTCGTCTTGGTGCAGGTGCCTCTGCTGGTGCCTGCATTTCACAGGCAAAGGGCAGGCACTCGCTGGAGGAAGGGACGGTGCCCAGGTCCCTCTGTGCTTCCGAGGGCGAGAGGAGTCTGGAAGGGCACCAGCTGCCCTGAGTTTTCCTGCGGCACTGTTGCAGCAAGCCAGTTTGGGCAAAAGTTTCGAACTTTAAGGGCTCCTTTAATGTGAGGGCTATGGTGCTGGCTTACTAAAATCAGCCCGAAAGGAATTGCTGCTCTGACATGGGTATTTCTGGGTTGGAGAATGGAGGACGTCCAAGCTGGACGTGTGGTTTAGGTGGCAAGGTTCCCCTTGCCTTGCCGCAGGAAAACACTCGGAGCGTGAGCGGTGTGTTACAACACCACAAATGATATTACTGCGAGGGCAGGCACCAACTGCCTGTAGAGGAGCACGGAGCAGATCTCAGCTCCGGAGGCAGCAGAGGATGCTTTGCACCGTGGCTTGCTGAAGCGGCTCATCGAGCTGTCACTGAGCGAGAGCGAGAGGAAGTGGCAGCGCCTGCCCTCTCTCCTCCTGCGCTCTGCAAACGCGCTCCTGGGTATCTGCAGCAGCCGGCCAAGCCCTGGGGTGAAGTCCTGGCCGCTCGCTGCTCCCTCCCCCCAGCCTCCTCCACTAGCTGCTTATTTGGGAAGAAACCTCCTTTTTCTCTTTTTATTTTGATTTGGAAAAATAAAATTAGAAAAAGCCTGTTGGAGACCAAGTGACTAAGTGCTTCGTGTGCTGCTGAAGTAAATGAACAGCAAAACGTCTGAGGGGAGAAGATGACTAAGTTTTTCTACCTCCTCTTCTGCTTCCCTCACCCTCTAAGAGGAGCTAAACATAGTTGCCTGCAGCAGGAGGACTTCAGCAACTGGCTGCTACCCACAGACGCAGCCTCAGAGATCGTGGGCTCGTGCCGTGCTGAAAACCCCGGTCGTTCGGAGAACCAGACGTCTTCCCTACGTTCATTTCTCTTCTCCCTTGCTCTTCCCCCAAGACAAATATATTTAGAAACGCTAAGACACAAGGAGCTAAACTCTGGCTTTGCTACACCCGTGTTTATAATGGGTTCATTGTATCGCTTCTGCCAGTGCCCTCATGATTATAAGGCTAGGTATAACTACCCTTCATCTTCTTGTCCTTTTTTGGACCAGAAAATGGCTTGAGCATCCTCTTCAAGCATCACAGCGCTGTTCTGAGAAAGGCTATCTGGACTTCAATGCGAAACCACTGATCTCTACTTCTTTAAAGGATGTCGCAGTCTTTTGCTCATCAGCGAGAAGCTGCTGCTTGCTAAATCAGTACCTGGGGGCTGGCACTGGAGTTATGTCCATAAACACTG
The DNA here is from genome assembly GCA_034782735.1 of Sagittarius serpentarius. Classification (NCBI taxonomy): domain Eukaryota; kingdom Metazoa; phylum Chordata; class Aves; order Accipitriformes; family Sagittariidae; genus Sagittarius; species Sagittarius serpentarius. Next base: position 15,079,031 of record JAVKLA010000054.1, on the reverse strand, counting down.
TGTCGTGCCGCTCACCTTAAAAATAGCCTCTTTCAAGAGAAATATTTAGTTTAGAAACAGGTTCACTTTAAAAAAAAGAAATAGGAGCAATCAGATCTCTCTTTATAAAATGATGAACCTGAATTGCCTGGATCACCCTTGGGTGACGCTGTATGTGCCCGGCGTGTTGCCAGCACAGCTGTGGTACTCAGACCCTCTTCCCACATCCAGGGAGGGGGATGCTGGGGTTTTGGGGGGTGCCCTTAGGGCACTCGGCGGCTCCACCATTGCCTCGGCCGAGCAGATTCCCCCCCCACCAAAACCCCAGCATCTTCCCCCTTGCGCCTGTGCCAGCATCAGCCCCCTGGCGTTACCTGGGGTCCCAAGTGAGCTGACAGCGGGGCAGGGTGTTTCTCCCTGAGCATCCTCTCCCCGCTGCACGCCCAGGGATTCAACACGCAGCCGTTACAGAGGTGATTTTCCATTATTAATGCTCAGAAAGAAAGTTCCATTTTCCTGTTTCAGACGAGCATTTCCCTTTTGGGTTAGAGAAACCTCTTCCTCCCCAGCACCCCATAGAAGGCTATAAACATGCGCCGGAGCAGCAAATTCCTTTGCTGGCCTCTGCGTTCCTTTTTCCACCAAAAACCCAGCATCCCCGCAGCTGGCATCTCTGTGGCATCGCATGCACCAGCTCACGGGAGATTGAGGCCATTTATATAGGAGCAGCACGTTTTTTCCTCAATTTCGTAGGAGTTAACAGCTGAATTTCTCTTTTTCTTCCCCCGCCCCACCCTTGCGTGTCAGCGCACAGCTGGGTTGGAAAATCCAACCCCGTGTGCCGCACCGGGATACAGGGTTGGGTAACCCTCTCTGCGTCTCCGAGGATCCTGTCCCTTTCCCTAAGGGCTCAGGGGTGTGCCGGGGTGCAGCGGGGCTTGTCGGCTCTGTGCACAAGCTTCAAAGGCAGCGTAAAAGAAGCGGCGTAGGAAACCCCCGTGGCTCATCGCTAGCAAGAAACCTGCTTGCCTGATGCCGTGACGGCTTCTTTCCCCACCGCCCCGGTGCAGGGCTGCCCAGCCAGCACCGGCACGCTCGTTGGATGTTCTCGCACCAGGCAGGTGTGGCAGGACGTTGGCTTTGGCGGCGGAGGTATGTACCCAGCCCTGCAGAAGTTGAGCCGTGTTGCTAAAGCTGGCATTTTTTCGATGACTCATAACTAAAATGGCTAAGGGGCGTGCGTAGGGTTTGAACTCTGAAAATGAAGCCGAGGATAAAATTGCTGCTGGTGCTGTGCTGTCTGCTTGCTGTCAGACCTTCTGCTGCAATGGGCCGGGGGGGCAGCTGAAGTGGCTCTTCACAGGAATTCCTCCCTCCGTCCTGTTCTCCAAGGTCACTTGTACCCGCACGGCGCAGCGGCTGGGCACAGCCGGTGCTCTCGCTCTGCTGAGCTTGTGCCACCCCCTGCCCTCGCCAGGCTGGGTGAGCCGGCTCCTGGGTGCGGCGGTGACGAGCACCCTGCCTGAAGGAGCGTGGGTGCAGCAGGGTCTGGATCCGCACAGAGAGGGAACGGGGTAACTTGGCTGAAGTCGATGGGGATACGCTCCCTATTCGCAGCCTGACACTGCTGTGTGGGGAATCGGGAATGAGCGTGTGAGATGCTCTGTGTTGGAAGGTGTTTGAAGCCCTGTAATTAGCTTGGCCTCGCCATGCTCCCGGGAGCCCTTGGCTCTAGTGCAGCCTTTGGTTGACGTGTCCAGCGAGGAAGGAGTCCTTGTGAGCAGCTTCTCTTAAAATGCAAGGTTTGTGCTTCCCGTACCCGTTTGGGGCGGTGCAGCTGGAAAGTTGGTGGAGGAGAAACTCTTTGGGATGCCCACGAGGTGGGCTTAGAAGCAGTCCATGGCAAACGAACTATGTCTGTCCCATTCTGGTGGAGACAAGCCTTGTCTGTGCCCACAAGCCCCAGTGCCGAGAGTAACGGATGCTGAGAGCTGTAAAAGCTGACCTGCGCTGCCCTTGCCTGCGCATCGCCTTGCAGCACAAGGTGGGACTGGTCTATGGGTGCGTGGTGCCTGTAACAAGCCTCTCTTTGCCTCCAGGCCTAGACCACTATTTTTTTTAATAGCACTTGGGGTCAGTGCTGTTTTAAGACTGGAGCCTGTGGGATGTGGAGCCAGGCCTCCTGCTCAAGAGAGGCCCCTTGGCCGCTGTGCAAAATCACCTGGGGAGATGCTTTGGACACTGCACGGTGCATATGCAGCAGGTCTGCAGCTGCGGGGAGGATGCTGCGTGGCACAGGAGGTGTGCGCTGCCCCGGCACGCGCCTGCAGCATCCTGGCTGCTTGCAATGCCCCTCTCTGGGCAAAGCCACCGTCTTTCTGATATGCTGCTTCTGTAAGGATCTGAAACCGAGGAGTATCAAACTGCGTTTCCACTCCTGGAGAGTTTCTCCCGGTTGCTGATTATATTTAGGAGCTGCCTGGGAAAAGGGGCTCATCCCATGGCAGTGTGTTGGGGGTGCTGGGGAGCCACGGCGGAGGCAGGCTGGTGCTCCCAGCAGCTCCTGTGCAAGCAGAAACTCCTCCAGCCACTTGGCAGAGGATTTGCGGTCCCAGCTCTGAAGCAGGAGAGACAATAAAACTCTAAATAGTACTTTAAATCATCAAAGTGCTATCCAAACATGAGGGACTCCAAACACAAATGAAAGTGCTAAACTGATTTAAAGGGGAATTAAAAGGTCATGCCTGTTGAACATTCAGCTCTAGAGTTTAGTCATGTTTATGAAACTCGTAACTGCTCTTCTAAATCAGCTTTTTACACTTCATATACCCAGTAAATGTGGGTATGTTCAGGACTTATGACTAATTCAAAAAATTTTCTATTCTAAACAAATTACCACAGCCATAGCCTGGCCCTTTTTTCCTTCCCTTCCATCTCTGCCGTGCCACTCCAGCCGAAGGCACTTAAAACGCATCTGAACGTTTCACTTGCTCATGGAAGAGAGAGGCATTTCTCACTCACAAATTCCACAAAGTGAAGTTCAGTTACGGTCAAAGAGCGAAAGAGCAGCGAGCTAACTCCATGAGCGGGCAGAGCAGGGGAATAGCGATGGAAATGTTTTCTGTGCCCAAGACCAGTGCGAGCTGCTGGGGTTTTCAGCAACAGGAAAGCTCAAGTCTAAAAGCCAGACCTTTCTCCTCCAGCTTCTCCTGCAGATCGCTTCACTGACATTGCATGACTTGGCATTGCTTTTGCATAATCTGGCTTGTGCATCATCAGTGCTTATGGGCGTTACGCTCCTAGGGTGTTACGTTTACAGAGTCCATATCGATGCCCTCCATGCTAAGGCCGGAGGAAATACTACAGATGGCTACAACAGCACTGAAAGTCAGTGGCTGCGCTGTCTGGCCCATGTCCACCCTGCCTGGTAATAAGTCAGGCTGAAGGGATGAGTGATGTGGCATCACACCGTAGCGCGTACCTGCTGTTGGCCTTGAGGGGGGAGGAAATCCGTCTACACCCCCCTTCTTTGGGGGCATGAGCTCTGGGCATTTCAGCTCACATCATGGTCCATGTTAGAGAGCAGACTAGTCCAGTCCCAAGATTTCTGGGTCACCTCCTGAAGCAGACAGAAAGAAATAAGAATCAAGAAACAAGTATTAGAAGCTGCTTTGTTCCACTCATTGATGTTACTTCTGCGTTTGGTGTCTCTGACCCAAAATGCCTCTAAGCAGACTGTAAATGTGGTGTCCTGGTTTAAATCCCTAAAAACTTGCCTTCAAATTCTAGAAAAGGGTGTTCAGCAGCCTGCATCCTGTGAGTAACTCTTATCTACCAGTCTAAATAAGCCAGATTGGAAATAACTGGGGCTTTACCATCTCCTGCTGGTCTGAGCACCCAACATGCCCTGTGCCAGGGTCCCCCCTTCCCAAAGGACCCAGGGGTCGGGGCCGTCCCTCGGAAGGATCCAGCAAAGCCTACAGCTCCGTCCCACCTCCCCAGCATGTAAGAGCACAGCTCTTGTGCAAAGGTTGTTTCTTGCAGGAAGGCTGCGCCCTACCAAACCACGGCCCACTGGGGCACTCCGTTGTGACTTGTAGGAGCTGAAGCTCTTCTGTATCCTAAACTGACGCTCTGGCCTTTAGGCTGCTGAGCTGGACTTCAAATCAAGCGACCGGAGACTGATGCAGTGGTTTGGTATCGAAAAGGGCCAGTCTTCTGGTCTCAGAGGTCACGTGGGAGCTAGCAGCAGTTCGGGATTTACAGTGGCAGGGTTGGGAAGGCTGGGGGGGGCCCTTCCCCACTGGCAGGATGACAGTGAGAAGCGCTAGAGCCAGCGCTGGCTCAGGAGCCCACGTCCCCGACTTGTGCTGCCCTGCTAGAGGAGCCGATGAGCCGAAATGACGTTTTGAACCAGAAAGACGGTGGTGAATACTCTGGAACTGGGAAAGGGATCAAACGCAAAGTCTCCAGATGGAAACGGAGCAGTTTCCATGAAAGCCGATGACAAGTTCCCTGATACGGGGTCAGATCCTTGGACGGCCCATCGCGTTTCTCAGCTGGATGCCTGATCTGGCTGCCTACAGCTCCGTGCAGCAGCGTGTTGCACAGATGGGCTGCAGCGCTCCGGGGCTCTTCTCACAAGTCAGTTCACCAAGGCCCACTTTTGGCTACCAGCAAGTATTTTTGTAATCTGCTGGCTTTTAAAAGCTAGCTGCTTGCTGAGGAAGAAGCGCTGTACAGCTTAAGTAGCAGTCCACCAAAAGTGATTAGCTGTTTCTGAATTATTCGCTCACCTTCTCCAAGTTGAAAATTGCTTAACAAACCTTATTTGTATGTACTTAATGAGTAACAAATACATTTCCAGAGATCTGGATCAGTTCCCACTCAGGAAAGCAGGCTGAACATGTCTTAATGCTGGCAATTAATAATTCAATCAGCTTTACGGGAAAGTCAGTTATGGCTGATCTGCATTAGGAGGTTTTCAGCTTTAGCGAAGTGAAGGCTCTCCAACGGGAAGAAATGCCTCATGGAGACAACCATAGCTTTGAGGCTAAGTTGCTTGGAGCTCCAGTGCAGGCTTTGCCTTCGCTTTCACTTATGCTTTTTCGGCTTCTTTCCTTCTTTGCCAAATTGGACAGAAAGGTCTAACACTGCCTCTCCTCTCTGTAGCAATTAACCCTAAGCATGGCGCTGACATGGATCCCGCGCCGCTGCTGTGCTCTGCTCATGCTTTTTGGGTGAGGAGGTTGCAGATGTCCTTAAACGCGATGGGTGACTTCTGAGCAGCTGGCTCCCACAGCCGCTCCGTTTCCTTCCATTGTGATAGGGGAGGTCAAACCGAAGGACTGCTGCTCACTCATCTGCCTTTGCTGCTTCTAATTCTCCTCGCCTCCATCACAAGCAGGAAGAGGGACTCTGCAACAGGCTCCTGTTTTTTTCCAATACACTGGAATATTTTTTCGACGATCTGACCAGATGTTCCTGGCTTTCAGGCATTTTTACCGAGGCTCCTCTGTCGCACATGCGGATATCTTGCAGACAGCAGAGAAGGCAGTAGCTTTATCTCTGTGACTCTCTACCCCAGATCTTTGGTCTTGGTGGGACTGCTCCCTGGTCCCACTGGAGAAAAGAGCATTCCTCACAAAGCCAGAGGGGAGTGGCTTCTCTCCTGTGAGAGGCAAAATCCTTGCTGGCTAAAATGAGGCTATTCTGAAAAACAAAGCATCTGAAGTAAAAGAAATAATGCACGTATTATTAGAATTTTTTCTCTCTCTAAATGAGATGGAGGCCTTGGAAAGTAGCAGAAGCTACTATGCCCCAGCAGAAACTTCTATGCCCCAACCATCAAAATAACTTGTCTAATGGGGCTTGGACTAGAATTGCGAGGCACCCAGGAGTGCCTTTCGGTCATCAGACTCTATTTCCTTATATCAGCTCGAGTGAAGTCTGTTATTGGGCCTCGCTTTATCTTTGCTGAACAATGGCCACGGGAGCCTGACTGGCGTTGCCTCTGTCAAAACCAAAAGGTTTTGGGGAGCTGCTGAATTTTTTCTTTAAATGCCTTGTGTGACTAAACCAAAAAAATGCTTGCTGATCCAAAGCCCTCCCATTGCAAGCTGCTCCTCTGGCCAAAACAAGGCTATTTAGCCGTTGTGCAGTACAGAAGCAAATGCGTTGGAGAGGATGAGGGGAGTTGGCATAGGAGGAAGACGATGTAAAATATGGGCTGTCACTTGCTGCCAGCATCAGGGTCAGTGGTCGCAGCCTGGTGCATGCTGAAGTGGTCACTGGGCTCCTTCTGTTGCTGCCTGGACGGAGGGAGAAGTTCAAGGGGCTGAGAGAAGGCAAAGCCGAGCAGAGCGTAACCCCAACTCTGCACCACGTTAGCGATTGCACTCCGGAGCACGTCACGGGAAGGTTTTTGGCCAGGATCCTGCATTTTGGTCGCCCACGTGCCAGGACGCGCCGGGAGGAGGCATCCCACGGTACCTGCCAGCTCTGCCCCGCTGCCCTCCGTGCCTAGCACCCAGCACAATGAACAAAGCTGGCCTCCTCGCCGCCGCTGGAGTGACAAGGTTTTTCCCAGTCAAGGGAAACAATCGTCACTAGGGAAACCTTAACTACTTTTTAGAGAGCAAAAGAAAACGCATTCATTCTTTTAAACAGGGAAAACTAAATGGCCTCTTTTTCCTTGGCTGCATGTGCATGGCCGCAGAGCAGGCTGACACGGAGTGAACTCTCTGGGCGAACGCTCCCCCCACTCATTTAGTACAGTATTTAGTTATTAAAGAAGAGGGCTCTCCGGCACAAAGTCTGCCCTTCTCAGCTGCTCGCCGTGTTGTTTTTTTAAACCAGCAAGGCTCCAGACACCAGGAACAACTCGCCAACCCTCCTACTTGTGAGTGAAACATCCCGGAGCCCTCCGGAGCTGTGCCGAAAGCCCCAGCCCCGCGGGGGCCCCGGGCACGGCAGCACTGCGGCTGCACTTCTCCTTTTGGAAGAGCTGGAAGTGAAAGCTGCACCTCCCACCCACGCTAGCCACACGGGAGGGTGTTTGGGGAGTCACCCCAGCCCCCAAGGAACGAGCGAGGGTGTTGGGCACGGAGCAAAGCTGGGGCGGTGCCTCTCCTGAGCCGCTGCGCTTGGCGAGGGGTGGGCGGCCGGGCATGTGCCGGTGGGGCTGCCCGGCCACCCGGCTGTTTCAGTTCTGCAGGGAACATCAAGGGTGGTTGGATGTCAGCTGCTACAGGAGCGGGGCTTTCTCCAAAGTGAGGGGAAAGCTGTGGGCTGCAGCAACTCCACTGAAGCCGGGGGAAGCGGTGGGCATTGGTGACACTGCTGTCTCCTCACAGTTTTCCTCCATCTCTTCTGATCCTGGGCTATTTCAGGATATTCCTGGGAGAAAGGAGCTGAAGTTCTTTTCAGAAAGGGAAATTTGTTAATTTAATGCTGCTCCCATTCTTTCCCATCCCCTGCCCTGGCTGCGTAATCTTGCCTCTAATGGTGCATGCTATAGTTAATAAAAAGCACTGAAATACAGGTCCAGCTCCCGCTATTTCCAGGAACGTTTGGTCCCATAAAACATAGGAAACCATAATTTCAGCAAATTGAATCAGTTACTGCCTATCTCTCTGGCTGAATGCATGGAAAGGGAAGAGCACCCTGCTGGCTCTGTGCACGGGGAGTAACACCAGTCAAATTCCACCAGCGTCCGTGCTGGGAAAGGAAGGCGACAGGCGGTCCCAGAAAGGCACATCTCCTTCAAGCAGACATTAAAGGAATGCCATATGCATACATAGGGAAAACGTACAGTGAGCACTGAGCTCATCAGTCACTTTTTGTTTAATCTAATTAAACACAATATATCCTCTGACCTTCTGGGTTGGCACTAAATTCTCCTATGTTGTTCTTTCCATGTGAAGCTCTATTGACAGACGGGGAAAGCCTAGAGTTTGCTTTAAGCTTCAGATAAGTAAACTTAAACATGCAGCAGATAAAACTGTTTTCCCAGCACTCCTCTCCCGCTGACCAGTTGTGGGTGCTCACTGGGAGGGCTTAACTCCTCTGGCCCGTATCCCACCCCCAGCTCGGGGCACCGCGCTCCGCGGCGGGCGAAAGCTGTAAGAGGGGAGAGGCAGAAGCAGAGTGCTGCAGCAACCCTTGAAAGTTCATTTTTAGATTTGGTTCTGACAGTTGCTCAGCTTCATTTCCATGTGGCAGATGATTAGGGCAGACGGTGCCGCTCCTCACTAAATGTATTTCCAGAGTCACTAAGTAATTTGCTACCTAACAGCTAATCAGTCAGCAGTTGCTGATGCTGAAACAGGTTTTAAATAAAAAGTGTTGAATTGCATCAGACACCTCGTGCATATTCCCTGCTTATACAGGCTGCATGCTGTTGCTGTGTGTGCAAGAGCGCAATCGGTGGACACGGCTTCGTGAGTTTTCTGGGAGGGAAAGCAACCACAGAGCTGGATTTGGGGGCGAGCAGGGTGCCACAAGCAGGCGCGGGCTTTGGTCATGCAAATGAGTTGGAAGCGTGCTCAGCTTTCAGCGTGACAACCTGCGTGCTCATTTCCTTGCAGGCAAACAAGAGCAGCACGTATCTGCCCTTCACCAGCATCACTTGGTAACGCCACCTGCAAAGCTGTTTTTTCCTTTATGGTGAAAAATCCTTTAGTCTGAGTCCAGGGAGTTATCGCAGGTCACTCCTCCGTGTACGTACGGCTGCACCTGCGCTCCTGGACCTACGTGCAAATAAGTCCTTGAAATATAAACCAAGAGTTACAGAAGAGCCTGGAGGCGATGCCCTTACGGTTCCCAACAGGTCAGGTTAAAGAAGAGTTCTTTACTGTAAATAGCTTTAATGCTCCCTTTGTATATTAATAGCGGCAGGCAGGGAGGGAGGCAGCAGCCCACCGAGCACAGAGGGGCTGTTTCCTGCGCGTGGCTGTGGAGTCACACTGGAGTGGTGTGAACCTTATGGCTCGGATTTTCCACGGCCAGCTGCAGGAGCTCGACACAGCGGCTGGCACGACCAGGAACCCAAGCCATCGGCTTTGAGATGTCTGAATGAACGTTGGTGTTTGAACAAATGCAGGCTTCTTGCTGGAAGCTCTCAGCCATCCCCAGTGGCTGCGAAGGACCCTGACGATGGTTCACAGCCACATAACATCTCTCTTGAAGCTGTAGGGAAAGTACAAAGGATGACTTTTTGGAGCAACTCCTTACCTGGGGAGAATTCCGTTATCTTCAGGGAAAAGGGGTGGCAGGATCACTGGGGGCATTGGCCAGTGTCACACCTCCGTGGTCCAGCCTCCATCTCTCCTCTGCAGCAGGTTGGCAGCCCCAGGGAGGAGGCAGATGAAGTTGTGCAGCTGCTGATTTACGTGGGGAGCTGCCCCTTGCAAAACTCACCGCCTTTTGAGCACTCCCAGAACGGAGAGACCAGGCGTTTTGTATAGACACGTACACCCCCCCAGAAAAATTGGACCCAGCAGACTGCTCTGCAAGATGAGCTGTGCATGCTGGGCAGTAACACGCAACAGGCTGAGGGCACAGGAGAGCTTCCTTTTGATGAAGCAAACTTCCCGTCATAACGCTGGGAGGGGTCTCAGGCGTAAAACAAAAATTCGACGACTCCTGAAGGAATTGCAGAGGAGACGGTCCCTCCTGTCTCCTGCAAGTGCCTGCATGGTTGCCCCCATGAAGCCAGAGGGGAAGGGGCTGCATGAAGCAGAACTGCTGGTGACCCCTGCGGCAGCAACAACTTGCCTCCTAGTCCATTTCCAGCAAGCTGGGAGTGACTTGAGATGGACGAAGCCACCTCAAGCCTCTCCGTAAAACAAGTCCTTAAACGTGTCCTTAAAACTTGGGTTGGAAATGCCTGGCCAAAGGTGTGCCTGAAACTGGGTTGTGCCTGGATGAAAACATTTCCCTCCGGTGTAGAGGGATGGGGATGTGCTACCTGTTCATCGTGCGGGTGTGCTCAGTGGCCGGCTTTCTGTCTTGTTCAGCTCAGCAGAAAGGTTGTCGTGGTGTTCTGTGTCCCTGGGGGACTCCGGGCCGTTAGCCTGCCCTGGGAGCCGTGCCGGAGCAGAGCGCGTCGTTCCTGGGAAAGCCCCGGGAGGGGGAAGCCAGGGTGGCTTGCCCTGCTTCAGGGGCCACTTGCCTTCATTCTGCCTGCGCTTTGAAGTACCTCAAGGTTTTGGCTATAAGGCTCTAACCACTGAAAAACAAAATCTTGGCTTGGGAAGGTGCGTTGCCTTGGCAGGTTTCCTGGGACTGAGTGACTTACGATGCTGTGCTCTAAGTGGGGGAGGACTCCTTCTCCTTGTTTTAGAGGAGGTGGGTCACACTCCTCTGGAGTCCAAACTCCCTCAGTGACTTTTTCTTTCCCCTTTTTTTCTTGACGTCGGCCAGGATTTGATGTTACTATTTTAAAAACAAAAGGAGGGGACACCCCCCCCCCTTCCCTCCCGCTCTCTGCCAAAAGGAGAACAAAGAACAGCTAAAGCGCACAAGTTCTGGCACTCTGTTTGGAAATAAAAACATTTATCCTCATGTCAGGTAGGGAACTGCCCGACCCCCCTGCCAAAGCAAGCAAGCTGGGCGGCAGAGCAAACCCGCGGCGCAGAGGAGCCTGGGTGAAGGGGATGCCCGGTGTCACCCCGCGCTTGGGCAGCTGCTTGCCAAACTCCTGCGCTGCTGTACCAGTGCCAGGGCACGCCGGGACGCTCCCGGCCACGGGCAGTCATCCAGGGAAGGGCCACCCTCCTCCTCCTGGGCTGGGAGGTGGGGAAGGTCCGTTCTTCTTCCCCTCTCCCACCCCTGGTCCCCACAGCACAGGCAGCCCCTGCATCTCCACGCTCCCCGGCAGGGCTGGTACGCGGCGCAGGGGTATCCCGCTGTAATTTCCACGCTTTAGACACTAACGTCTTTGTCTGGCTTCTTCCTCGCCATTTAAACATGTCAGCAGTTCCCAGCACAGATTCCTGTGCTGTGAGTTCACCCCCGACAAGCATCCAAACTGCAAGTCGGGGCTGCTGGCTCTTCCCTGCCTGTCTGCGAAGCGTTACTGGAACAAGGGCCGGTTCTCCAAGCACGAGGAAGAGATTACTTGGGCTTTCTGGAAGGCTCCCTCCCATGCCTTCAGAGCAGAGCAAATGAGGATAATTTATCTGTGGGCTTCCGGCTGAACCCAGTAGCTCGGAGCAGCCAGGACTGCGCCGCCTGTTTGTCCCAGCTCCTGCAAGAAGGCATTTTTCCATTGTCGCCGTTGTATATTGTTCGCTTGATTTGTTTGCGCCATCGCCTTCTGGGGCCGAGATAAGAGATGGTCCCCCTGCCTTGTACTGGCGGCATGTTCCCCAGCACAATCCAGGGAAAAACTCTCTCAGGAAAGAGCCTTCGAAGGAGGCTTTCGTATGCCCGATGCAGCCCTCATTACAGTCATGTAAATAGTTTTGTGCGATCTATCTGGCGAGAAACACAACACGTCAGAAGGGAATTGTTCTCTAAAATGTAGTTACGGATGGGCCAAAGCAGGCGGACCAGCCGCACGCGGGTTGCCAGCTTAATGGACAAAGCAGCTGCCTTTCAGTGGGGGACAAAAGCCAGGCAGTGAGCCTGTGCGCACTTGCGCGAGCGTCTCTTGTTCCCCGCGGGAGGTGGAGTTGAGTTTTGTGGCCAGGTAGAAATCCTGGGCTCCCTTCCCCACTCCGTCTGTCGTGATCTAATGCGGTACCCAAGGATGGGTTGATGTCCCTGCTGCTTCTGCAGAGGGATGCGGGGAGCGGAGACAAGGTAACGCGGATGGCTGGGCCCTCTGCAGCAGAAGCAGCCAACTGGAACAACACTGTAACGCCATCCACTTTACTGAAGTTACTCGTGATTTCTGAATGTAGAGTCGAAGCCCAGCGGCTCCGGCTTGGCACGGGGCAATGGGAAAAGAGCAGATTCTCTGTTTGCTTCCATCCTGCGCTGGCTCCGGTGCCTCCTCCCCTGTCCAAAACAGCTGCGTGCTGCCTGAAGTGACTTTACAGACAGTAAAAGCTTAAAAACATTGCATTCACCGTCGTGATTTTTTTTCCCCTTAGAGCAAATCATGGCGGAAGATCAAGAATATGGTGCACTGGTCCCCATTTGTGATGTCTTTCAAGAAGAAGTACCCTTGGATCCAGCTAGCGGGACATGCAGGTACAGAGCATGGGGCGGGGGGGGGCAGACTGGTGGAAAGGCTCTTCGCTATCTCAGGTTAATGGGCTTTGTTGGTCAGAATTGCTTCGGACTGCTGCATGAACGTCAGAGATTTCAGCTCCCGCATCTCTAGCCCAGGAGAGTAACTTACCTAAATGCCAGGGAGGGTGACGTGAAGGTGCAGTGCTCTGTGCTTTCAGCCTCCCAGGGCCAGCGGGTATTACTGCCGCGTTTTTCTCAAGCAGCAGAAAGCGGAGTCCTTTGGGTGAGACCCAAGCCCTCTTGCTGATCCACAGCAAAGCAGGTGATACTGCCCAGCACAAAGATGCCCCACACGTGAGCCTAGAGGGAAAGGTGTGAACCTGCCATGAAGTACACCGAGGCTGTCAAGCAAATGTATTGGGTGCTGCAGGGCAGGTTTCTGCCCTGTTTAAGGTGTGACACTGCTGGTCATAAACCTCTGAGACTACGTGTGAATCTGGCAGCCTGAGCTTGCAACTCCCAGCCTGCGGGGACTCTTTCGGGTGCAGGTGTAAACGGAGATGCTTCCAAGGTGTTGGGCTGCCCTTCCTATTTTGGGAAGGCACAGCATCGTCCCCCATCAAAAGCAAGTGCCACGTTGTCCCTTGTCACCCTCAGGTAGTTTCAAGGCAGCGGCCAACGGCAGGATACTGAAGAAGCACTGTGAATCGGAGCAGCGCTGCCTCGACCGCCTGATGAATGATGTCCTGAAGCCCTATGTTCCTGCCTACCACGGCGACGTTGTGAAGGACGGGGAGCGATACAACCAGATGGAAGATCTGCTGGCTGAATTTGACTCCCCCTGCGTTATGGACTGCAAAATGGGGGTCAGGTGAGTGGCTTTGGGGATGTTGTTTGAGTTCTAAGATGGGATACTCAAAGCAAATGCATCTCCTGGGTAAAACCCTCTGAAACACACAAGTGAGAACACCAGGCTCGCTGTCTTCAGGAAAAGCTAAGACAACAGTGTGAGGAGAGAGTCATGGGGAAGCCTGGGTACGGGAAGGACACATCAGGCTCTTTCCTTCTCTGCTTGTTGACTGTCCTGTGTGCTGGGAAAGTGGTTTGGTGCAGCGGAAGGGACAGCACTCTGTTTGGATTTGGTACACCAGAAAGGCACAGTAGCTTTTAGGAGGATGGCAACCTGCCTCTCTCTGCTGCCGAAGGACGCAGCCGAGGGGCAGGGAGCAAAAGGTGTGGGAGGTCCTGCCCAGGGCGCCAGAGAAGTGAAGTGAAGGCACTTGAACGGCACAGCTTCGGTGAGCGAGAAACTTTCCCTCTGCTCACTCTTTGCTCCTGTGCGCACTCGAGGGATGAAATCTATGTACTAAGCAGTTTAGTGCCTTTCATGCAAAGTTCTTGAAACGTTTCCTAGCAGATGAGCAACATTACCCGTGTCCTCCTCGAGAACCATCTACAGATACGCCAAGATCCCAGGCTGCAGCCACTTGGCCAGCAGCAGTTTTTGAGCTAGTGACTCCACAGCTGACGAGGGTGTCCTAGCGCAAATGTGAGCAGGGCTGGTGACCGCAGGCAGCCGCCAGTTTTGGAGCAGCCTCGGGCCACCGCTCGGCCCCGAGTCTGCTGCAGGCTTGTGGCAGGGCGGGTCGAGACCCCCCTCGCTGCCTAAGGCGCAGCCCAGACGCAGTGGAGATGCTTGCGCTGCTGGAAAAGCTGATGGTTTCTGTGGGAGGGAGGAATCTTTTTTTTTCCCCTCCTGAACTCCCGATGTGAAACTCGAACTGGCGCGTCGGGCTGTCAGCAGGGAAGAGGCGAGGAATACTTTCCACCAGAGAGGTGGAGAGAAGGGCAAGGGGGCCCCGGCGCAGCCACGTGGCCCCAGCTGGCCCACACCGTGCTGCCACGGGACGGAGATGGGACCCACCCTCGACCCAGAGATGACAGCCACCAGAAGAAGACCCGCTGGTCGTGCTGCCCGGCTGCTCCTGTGGCTGTCTCCGGGAGGAGGAAAGCCTCCTGCGCACAAATCAGAGGTCGGGTGATTGGTGCACCTGGGTTTTTGGAGCTAAGACAGGCAGAGCAGGCAAGGGAGCAAATGTGCCGGGCGTCATCATCATTAAATAAGATGGTGCTGTGGGAGAAGCTGGTGAGGGAGGGTGACTTGGGCTAACGCTGGGGAATGGGGCATCCCCACAGCCGGGCAGGAGGGGCTCTGGCAGATAAACTAAACCTCAGAGCTAATACACCTGTCTTCTGAGCCAGCAGCTTTCTGCCAGGCAGATACAGGTTTGTTTTTTTGCTGCCAACCTGGCTTTGGGATGCGGCAGCCTCCTCCAGTTGCCCCTAAACAAAACTTTGTCTTTCTTAAGCCCTGGTGATGGTTCAAGCCTGGAGCAATGCGGGGGGACCGAACCACAGACATAGACAATCTGTCATTCTCATCAAAAGAAAATCTAGCTTTCTGAGCAGCACTTCTGAGCATGCCATTGCTTTTTTCTGCTATTCTATTCTGTCTGCCCAAAAATCATGGATTTGGTGATCTCAGCTGAAGCCTTTCATTGCTTTTATCTATCTGCAGGGTTTTTCGAAGGGGCTGATGCCCTGGGGATGTCTGCTCAGTGATCATATGCCTGCCCTGAGAAAAGACACGGTTGCCTTGCTAAGCCTGTGGGAAACACAGGAACACCGTCCCATGTAGGCTGCCTAGAATCCTCCCCGTGCGTTTTGCTTGATTCTGGTGGGGATTTTGGCACAAGGGTCATGGGGAGAGGGCACAGCCCCTCTGCAGAGCTGGGCATGGCTAGTGGAAGGTGCAGAGCAGTTTGGATTTGGGGGGAAGAAGGTGACAGATAGAGTCATTCCCGTGTCGTTTTGCTGGGACATCTCACCCGGCTTGGCAAGTTGTTTGGAGAGAGCCTGGGCACTTGCCGAGCTGAGCAGGGGCAGGTTTGGGAGCCGCAAGAGGAGTTACGTAGTGGTTTATTACTTATTATTAAGTATTATTTTGTGGATGATGGTTGTGTGCATGCCAGAGTGCGGTTGTTCTCCACCGGTGTGCCCTGGCACAGAGCGGTGCTCCTCTGAAGGATGCATAAAGCCAAGGTCTTTGCACGCTCCTCTGCACCCTCCCTCCGCCTTCCCCCATTCCCCCGCCCTGGCCGCAGCCCGTGGTCCCCGGGGTGATGGTAAGCGCCTGGCCAAGGCTGCGGCCCTCCCTCTGCTCCATCCCGTACAGGAAGCTTTTGCTAGATAGTCCACTTAAAACAGACCTATATTGGGCAAAATCACAAGCAGCCCAACAGCCCTGTGTGAAAACACCCTCTTTAGCAGCCTGCGAGGCTCAGCTCTCACGGCGCACAGGGTGAGGGGATGGGAAAGCACAGGAGAGGCACAGGAGCAGCAGCCACCCACCTCCTTCTGTCACCTCCTTCCCCCCCAAACCCAAACTGCTCTACAGCTCCCGCTAACCATGCCCAGCTCTCTCTGCAGAGGGGAGGAGGGAAGCAGCAGCCGCCCACATCGGCCAGACCTCAGAGGGAGCAGCAGCTCACGCCGAGGGCTGTGACGCAGCCATCTCCCTCTTGCCTTCAACTCAGCCAGGTCCCAGAGCATGTGGGCAGTTTCTTGGGCACATCTTGAAAACCGTGTTTAGTTTGTGAGAGCCACTAAGTCACTGCTCAGGTTTCCTGAGCTTTGGGGGACAGGCCCCCCAGGACCAAGGCAGCGGGGGAGCAACGATGCCATGGGCACCCGTGAGAAATAACCTCACCTTGTTATTGCCAAACTGGTTGTGGTTCCTTAATGAACTGGAAAGCTGTCAGGTGTTGATGATGGGGTGCTAATTAACTCAAGATCAATTCGCCTGCAATGAGGCTTGCTCCATTATTTCCTATGCTGCCCGACTCTGTAGGGATCAGCTGTCCTGGATGGGTCTGATTTCTGGGGCAAGGGCTGTCTTGGGGGTATATGGCACCTTGTGTGGTAGCACTATGGCCCTCCTCATGTCACCCCCTCGCTCCTTGCAGGACGTACTTGGAGGAGGAGCTGATAAAGGCCCGGAAGAAGCCGAGCCTGAGGAAGGACATGTACCAGAAGATGATCGAGGTGGACCCCGACGCCCCCACCGAGGAGGAGAACGTGCTGCGGGCAGTAACCAAGCCCCGCTACATGCAGTGGAGGGAGACCATCAGCTCAACCGCCACGCTGGGCTTCAGGATTGAGGGGATAAAGGTGAGGCTGCTCCAGGTGTGCAGAGCAGGGGGAACAGCTGCTGGGAGCGTTCGGTAACCAAACTCGTTCACAGAGGCACGTGTAGAGCAGGCTGGTGGCAAGACCGTGTCACATCAGGACATCCCCGGTCCCTGCAGCCAAACCAGCCTTGTCAGGCACCTGGCCCAGGGCAGCGTCGCTCTTCTGAGAGTGCAGCTGAGCTCAGGGCATCAATGCAAGAGGACAGTTTTAGCCATAATCTCGTTAAATCAGCTGCTCGGTTGATTTCCCTGACTGTGAAATACAAAGTGCTGTCCTCCAACTTGAAGACTCAAATTAGTTGTTTGCTTTTGATACTGCTGTGCTGCTAGGCTGAGCCATTAATCCAAATCCCAGCTTGAATGTGTGCCGATCCATGTTTGGAGCTGCGAGTTTAGCCGCAGTCAAGTGAGGAGGCTGGATTTACATCCCTGTCCGGAAAAACTCAGCAACTGAACCCTATGAAATGGGACAAACACAAGCAGCGGTGCTTTCTGCTGGCACCTGCATGCGTGTGTAACCTGCTAACTGTGCTTCTCAGAGCTAACGCTCACGTTTCTGGAGATACCTGCTGGGATGCTTTTGTGTCCCCATTAGATGAGCCAGTTCAGGAGTTTTTCTCTTGGCAAGCACACTTTGTGGCGAGAGAGATGTCTGGGATGGCACTTGAACACAGTTAGGTCTGGAACCGCAGAGCAGTTGTATTCGTGATAGAAGACTTGCATGATCATTAGCAATGGCATATGCCTTTTGATAGCCAGCCAACATGAATTAAAGGAAATATCCCGCTTGAGCTAAGGGTTTCATCACATGCCTGGGCATGGCATTGGCTTGGCAGAAGAGGGCAGTTCCATCAAGTCATGCTTGCAGTAATTACGGCTTGGGGCACTGCTGGGGGCCCAGGTGGTAGCTCAGCGCAGCCGCTCGCTCTTAGCAGAAACCATGGCTCGATTTCTACATGTATCTTGGTTGGAGGAGTTTCTTTCTCTTGATCACAGATCATTTTTTTCCTCTCTGGGTCAGGCAGGATTCTCTCAGAATGCCCATCTGGGTCTCTGTGGCCTTAAAATCCCGCACCTCTCCTGACTGGAGATAGTGGTGTCAAAAAGATAAAATTAAAACAAATTAAGCCATTCCCTGAAAAAGCCTTTACACCAGATTTTGTAGACTTTCCTGGTAGTGTTCCCCTTCACCTCACCGGTCAAACAGCAAACAAATGCAGATGTTAGACCATGGTTTTAAAAGGTGATCAGCAGGAGTGAGTCGCTCAGAGACGCTACTTCTGATTACCCACATACCAAACCTCCGGTGGGAAGGGACTTCGCTGTGCAGGACAAAGTCCCTGGGCTGCGGGAAGCCCAGCAGAGCGTGTTGCGCACAGGGAGGAGGGCGCCTTCTTCATTCAGCTGTTTCGTGGCCGGCAGAGGACAGTGCATTTATCTGTAACTCGGCCACTCTCAGAAACCCAAGGAGCAGCCCTCGGGCTGAATCCCTTCAGGAGTTTTCTGGCAAACAACGCGAGGCTCCCGTGCCCCTGCCTGGGATGCTGCTGGTCATGCTCCCCCACAACAGCTTTCTGTGGTGCCTACCTTGGGTCAGGGCACTCGTCTGCTCGTGCAGCTCTTCCCTGATCTCCCCAGCCCTCCCAAAGACCCTTTTCTGCCGTGGGCACCCGCAAGCACGCTGTGAGCTGCTCTGGCTCGGGACAACCCTTTGCCTAGTTCCCATTGCTGTTGTTTTGCATTCCCATTGCTGCTGTTTTGCTGGTGGTTATTATAAAACTGAGGCTATATAAAAAGGAGTGGGCCAGTTGGGACCAAAGCTCCCATGCACCGTTCTCCCTGCTTTCTTGCTATAATCAGGAATATCTGTCTATTTATAGTCCAACGTGATATATCCTTGGCCTCCAGTGGTGCTTCTCAGCCTGTGATCTGGGGACATTCACGGGGCTTTACGGCAAAAGCAGGTCATATGTGAACCACTTGAAATGAAAAATGTAAAACCAACCCAAATCATATTCCCACACAGGCCAAAAAGCACTGTGGAGGCAAATAAAAGCCATAAAGGAGAGGTGAGAGTTGCCCCTGTTTTAGCCGACCGTAAGTGAGCTGCTGCGCAATGTGAGCAGTGGATTTTTTTCAAGGAGGTGAGGCAGCCCTTTAATTGAAAAATGTAGAGAAGTGCTGGCCTCCAGGAGTAATCCTGCTGCGTCTGCTAAGGGCTGACTAATTTGATCACGGCTCTAATTACTATAATTCTCCTTAAATCCCTTAGCTTCTGCATTATTTTCCCCTAAGCTAAAGCATTAACAATTCACGCTGGTTCCCGGCTGGCTTTTTTTCCAGCGGGGCTGTAGAGCTGGTCGTGCTGTGCCATATCCCTGTATTTGCCCTATTTCTGAGGTCGAGTCTCCACATTAGGGAAAGCGCCTTCAGTGCCCTGAGCTGCTACTGAGCCCTCAGAAGAAATTTCAGGAAAATACTGTTTAATGACAAGTCTCCCCATGATTTCTTCCCTGCTGTGGATGCTTCCCTGGGAAGAGCAGGGGTGAAACTACCCTGCACCTTGCTCTTGGCTGGAGGCTGATACAGGAGAGCACCTTGCCGTGCAAGGGAAGGGCAGGATTTGGCCCTGGGCGCGTGGGCTGGAAGGGGGCACAGGGGAAGGAGAGGAGCGGTGGTAGCCTTTGGGACAGCGCGGGCAGGTGAGGTGAACAGGTAGCTCAGGGCTGGGGATGAGGATGGGGACCCTTTCCTGGCTGAGCTCTCGCTTTCCCAGGTGGCCTCAAGGATCTGGTTCTTCCTCTTTAAAATGAAAATTTTCCTCTGTGGAAGGAGATAATGACGCTTACCTAACTTTCTGGAGCAGCTTGAAACTGTTAGAAACAGTAGCTATTAATAAAATTACCATGCTAAAAGTAATACAAGTGATCCCTGGTGACCCAGTTGAAGCTTACTAGAGCTCATTGCAAGAAGTGTCACTCCTGAGCTCACGCCCTGGTCTGAGAGTCACTCACCATTGCCTGCAGCAAGGCCATGGTGGGACGATATTCCACGGGGCTGGGATGTTTGCGGGGTCCCAGAATGAGCCCTGAAAGCCTTCACCTGACTTTCCCAAGACAGGCAGCTCGTGAGCCCCATCCGAGGCCAGACGGAGTGCCGGACGGAGAGCTGGCTGACCCGAACCCTGCCCCAGTGACGCCAGCGCAAACTGGAATTGCTGGCGGGGCGGAGGTTGCAATAGCCCTTATCAGCCCCCCTCACATTTCTGCTGTGTGGAAGCCAGCCCCCTTGGGGCTTGGATACCTGTAAATCTCATGGCAGTTGTCCGCCCCATGGCGGCAGCGTCTGGTTGGGCAAGGAAACCGCGGGAGGTGGGTAATGATGAGAGCAGCACTACGGATAGGCTGTTTGGCTTTCCTGAAGCCTAGATTGCCTTATCTGAAAGGCCATCTGTGCTTTTCATTTATTTTTAGGAGCACTTAGAAGTCCATCTCCTTTCTTGGATGCTTTGTGGAAAGTTCTGCTCTTTACATGTGAAGTTAGTCCTGTGGCACTTCTCCAAATTGATATCTGTCGTCCCCCGGGGAGAGGGTGGGTTGATTTCTGAACTGCCACGTCAGAGCTCATGTGACGGATGTATAGCGCCCTTCCCCTATATGTATCACGCACGTGCCAGCCGAGCATCCTTGGCGAGGCCTCCTGCTTGTGCTGCTGCAGCCTCCTGCCTCGTGAGACACAGCCAAAAGCAGAGAGCCTGGCTCTGCTTGGTCCGTCGGCAGGATGGCTGCTCGGGCAGGGAGGTCTCCAGCGAGAAGGTTGTCCCTGGCCCCCGCTGATGCGTGCTTGGCCAGCCTTTAGCCTTGCTTTTATGCCCTGTGGCAGCACGGTGGTCAGGCTGGGTCCAGGGTGGTTTGAAGCTGGGTGCGTTGGTTGCACCCTGTGCAAACCAATTTTTTCCTAGAGACTAAGACCTTTCACACGTTGCTTACGTTATCGCCTTTGTTAACACTTGCACAAAACGCAAGCTGGAAGTTGCAAGCGTGCTGTGTGGGGACGCTCATGGCCCCATCCCGGGGCACTTCCCTGGATGGGTCTCAGAGTCCTGCCAGGGCACATGAATCTCCGGGGCAGGTGATTTCATTGTGCTCTCTTCCTTCCCCAGCCTCTGCTCTGCTGCTTCATCCTTACTGCACCTTCCCCATCCCACGGGATGTCTTTTGGGCCTCTGTCCCTTTGCTGTATTGTGCGCAAACGAGCTGTCCGGAGCGGTGAGGTGGAGCCCTGCATGCAGAGCTGTGAGCATGAGCACGTGTGGTTTAGAATAGCCCCCGCGTCCAGGAAGCGAGCACCGCCTGCCCGACCCGCAGCCGCTCTAAACAATGAAATGTGCCGATCTAAAAATCAGAGCCCCAGCAGTAGTGGGGCAGTGGCAAGTGACCTACAAAGCTGCCCAGAAGATCAGCCGGGAGGCTCTGGGTCAGGGCTGCATGCCTTCCCCACGGCGGGCAAAGCCATGCCGTCAGGGCGGTGGGCCGAGCATGGATGTGCCTGTGGGGAAGAGGCGGAGGAGAGCACGAGGCTGCTGCTTTTGAGGGTTTGCAATCCATGGGCTATCAAAGGACTAGTGAGGCACGACAGCTGTGGGGCTTGCTCCTTGCCTTCATCGCCTTGTTTCAGTGGTTTGTGGAGGACTTTGTGTGGAGGGGTTTTTTGTGCCTGCTTCCGAGATGTTGCCTCTGTCCACACTCCGTTGTGTCCTGCCACGGTCATGCTCTCCTTTCGTCCCCAAGCAGGGGTGCGGCCCAAGGCTGGCGTCGGCGCCTGTGATCCACCCCAGCAGTGATGGGAGGAAGCCATTCGGGCACAGTGTGGCCAGAAATGGGTGGTCTCCAGCCACTGGTGGGCATTGAGCGCCCGGTCCACAAGAGGTGGCTTGTCCACATCATTGCTGGTGACCTCAGCAAGTACGTGACGGTGGAGACTTGCATTAGGGGGCAAAGCAGTGGAGCTGCGGGATGGTTAGGGATGTGCAAGGCAGAGAGCTGCAACCTGTTCTCACCACTTCTCCATAGACAGGTCCTTCAGCTGCCAAAAAAAGCTGGTCGCATCCTACTCAGGGACATGCTGCCTGAAACACCCATCCTTGCCCCGGCTCCCTCCTTCCCCATCCTGCTCACCACTCTCCCTTCTTTTCAAGAAAGAGGACGGCACTGTGAACCGAGACTTCAAGAAGACGCGGACAAAGGAACAAGTCACGGAGGCCTTCAGGGAGTTCACCAGAGGAAACCGCAATGTTTTGGTGAGTGGAGGATGCGGGGGGGGGGGGGGGGGGGGGGGGGGGGGGCGCCGGCGGTGGCGGGGGCC